>JAVSCE010002446.1:0-100393 GCA_032199065.1 Smutsia gigantea
TTCCCAAATGAATAGTCTAAAGACACAATTACTGAAATTGGAAAAAGAAGAACAAATGAGGCCCAAAGTCACCAGAAGGAGGGACATAATAAAGATTAGAGAAGAAATAAATAAAATTGAGAAGAATAAAACAATAGAAAAAATCAATAAAACCAAGAGCTGGTTCTTTGAAAAAATAAACAAAATAGATAAACCCCTGGCCAGACTCATTAAGAGAAAAAGAGAATCTACACACATAAACACAATCAGAAATGAGAAAGGAACAATCACGACGGACCCCACAGAAATACAAAGAATCATAAGAGAGTATTATGAGACTCTATATGCTAACAAGCTGGAAAACATAGAAGAAATGGACAACTTCTTAGAAAAATACAACCTTCCAAGACTGACCAAGCAAGAAACAGAAAAACTAAACAGACCAATCACCAGTGACGAAATCGAATTGGTAATCAAAAAACTACCCAAGAACAAAACCCCTGGGCCTGATGGATTCACCTCTGAATTCTACCAAACATATAGAGAAGAAATAACACCGATTCTCCTTAAAGTTTTCCAAAAAATAGAAGAGGAGGGAATACTTCCAAACTCATTCTATGAAGCCAGCATCACTCTTATACCAAAACCGGGCAAAGACCTCACCAGAAAAGAAAATTACAGACCAATATCCCTGATGAACGTAGATGCAAAAATACTCAACAAAATATTAGCAAACCGAATTCAAAAATACATCAAGATGATCATACACCATGATCAAGTGGGATTCATCCCAGGGATGCAAGGATGGTACAACATTCGAAAATCCATCAATATCAGCCACCACATCAACAAAAAGAAGAACAAAAACCACATGATCATCTCCATAGATGCTGAAAAAGCATTTGACAAAATTCAGCATCCATTCCTGATTAAAACTCTCAACAAAATGGGTATAGAGGGCAAGTACCTCAACATCATAAAGGCTATATATGACAAACCCACAGCTAACATCATACTTAACGGCGAGACGCTGAAAGCTTTTCATCTAAGATCTGGAACAAGACAAGGATGCCCACTCTCTCCACTGTTATTCAACATAGTACTGGAGGTCCTAGCCACAGCAATCAGACAAAACAAAGACATACAAGGCATCCAGATTGGTAAAGAAGAAGTCAAATTGTCACTATTTGCAGATGACATGATACTGTACATAAAAAACCCTAAAGATTCCATTCCAAAACTACTAGAACTAATATCTGAATTCAGTAAATTTGCAGGATACAAAATTAACACACAGAAATCTGTTGCTTTCCTATACACTAATGATGAACTTACAGAAAGAGAAATCAGAAAAACAATTCCATTCACAATTGCATCAAAAAGAATAAAGTACCTAGGAATAAACCCAACGAAGGAAGTGAAAGACCTGTACTCTGAAAACTACAAGACACTCCTAAGAGAAATTAAAGAGGACACTAATAAACGGAGAAGCATCCCATGGTCTTGGCTAGGAAGAATCAATATTGTCAAAATGGCTATACTACCTAAAGCAATCTACAGATTCAATGCAATCCCTATCAAACTACCAACAGCTTTCTTCAATGAACTGGAACAAATAATTCTAAAATTCATATGGAACCACAAAAGACCCCGAATAGCCAAAGCCATCCTGAGAAGGAGGAATAAAACAGGGGGAATTACACTCCCTGACTTCAAGCTCTACTACAAAGCCACAGTAATCAAGACAATTTGGTATTGGCACAAAAACAGACCCACAGACCAGTGGAACAGAATAGAAAATCCAAACATTAACCCAAACATATACAGTCAATTAATATTTGATAAAAGTGCTTTGGTTATACAATTGGGAGATGGCAGCCTGTTCAGCAGCTGGTGCTGGAAAAACTGGACAGCTACATGTAAGAGAATGAAGCTGGACTACTGTCTAGCCCCATACACAAAGGTAAACTCAAGGTGGATCAAAGACTTGAATGTAAGACATGAAACCATAAAACTCTTAGAAAAAAACATAGGCAAAAATCTCCTGGACATAAACATGAGCAACTTCTTCATGAACATATCTCCCCGGGCAAGGGAAACAAAAGCAAAAATGAACAAGTGGGACTATATCAAGCTGAAAAGCTTCTGTACAGCAAAGGACACCATCAGTAAAACAAAAAGACATCCTACAGTATGGGAGAATATATTCATAAAAAACGTATCTGATAAAGGGTTGACATCCAAAATATATAAAGAACTCATGCACCTTAACAAACAGAAAGCAAATAATCCAATTAAGAAATGGGCAGAGGACATGAATAGACACTTCTCCAAAGAAGAAATTCAGATGGCCAACAGGCACATGAAAAGATGCTCCACATCGCTAATCATCAGAGATATGCAGATTAAAACCACAATGACATATCACCTCACACCAGTGAGGATGGCCAACATCCAAAACACAAACAACAACAAATGTTGGCGAGGATGTGGAGAAAAGGGAACCCTCCTACACTGCTTGTGGGAATGCAAATTAGTTCAACCATTGTGGAAAGCAGTATGGAGGTTCCTCAAAAGACTCAAAATAGAAATACCATTTGACACTGGAATTGCACTCCTAGGAATTTACCCTAAGAATGCAGCAGCCCAATTTGAAAAGGACAGATGCACCCCTGTGTTTATTGCAGCACTATTTACAATAGCCAAGAAATGGAAGCAACCTAAGTGTCCATCAGTAGATGAATGGATAAAGAAGAGGTGGTACATATACACAATGGAATATTATTCAGCCATAAGAAGAAAACAAATCCTACCATTTGCAACAACATGGATGGAGCTAGAGGGTATTATGCTCAGTGAAATAAGCCAAGCCGAAAAAGACAAGTATCAAATGATTTCACTCATATGTGGAGTATAAGAACAAAGAAAAAAACTGAAGGAACAAAACAGCAGCACACTCACAGAACCCAAGAACGGACTAATAGTTACCAAAGGGAAAGGGACTGGGGAAAATGGGCGGGAAGGGAGGGATAAGAGGGAAAAAGGGGCATTACGATTAGCAAATGTAATGTTGGGGGGGCACGGGGAGGGCAGTACAACTCAGAGAAGACAAGTAGTGATTCTATAGCATCTCACTACGCTGATGGACAGTGACTGTAATGGGGTTCGTGGGGGGGACCTGATGAAGGGGTAGTTTAATAATCGTAATATTGCACATGTAATTGTAAATTAATGGTAATAAAATAAATTATATTAAAAAAATTAATAAAAATAAATAATAAAAATAAAAATGAAAACGAAAAAAAAAAAAGAATGAAGTACCAAGCAGTCATCTATGTGTGGACTCCAAATCCCGTGCGGTACGATATTTCCTTAGGAATAACCTTAGGAGAGCCTGGAGAAGAAGGTTCTTTCTAATAAATGCCATGTAAGATACGTACATTTGGATTCAGTTTAGTGGAGTAGAATAAGGCCTTGCTGGATGTGCTATTTAAATAATCATGCAACCATCTCCAATGTAATATCAAAAACATATTAAACATTACAGTAGAAAATTGTCCTTGCTGTATGCACTCTAAATCCCGTGTGGTACGAAATTTCCTTAGCAATAGCATTGGATGAAGCTGCAGAAGAAGATTCTTCTAATATCAGCAATGTTAGAAACCTACATTTGAATTCAATTTAGTTTCATTAATAAAATGCCTTGTGGGATGTCCCATGAAAGTAATCATGCAACCATCTCCAATGTGATTTCGACACCATAGTAAAGATGGCAGTAGAAGTCTGTCCTCACTATACGCTCTCTAAATTCCGTGTGGTAAGTAATTTCCTTAGGAATAATATTAGGGGAGCCTGGAGAAGAATGTTCTTTCTAATATCTGCCATGTAAGATACCTACATTTGGATGCATTTTAGTGGAGTAGAATAAGGCCTTGCTGGATGTGCTATTTAAGTAATCATGAAACCATCTCCAATGTGATTTCAAAAACTGTAAACATTGCTGTAGATATCTGTACTTTCTGTATGCGCTCTAAATCCCGTGTGGTACGAAATTTCCTTAGGAATAACAATAGGGGAGCCTGGAGAAGAAAATTCGTTCTAATATCTGCCGGGAAAGTTACCTATATTTGGAATCAATTTAGTGGAGTAGTATTAGGCCTAGCTGGGTGTGATATTTAAGTAATCATGAAACCATCTCCTATGTGCTTTCCAAAATAGTAAACATTGCAGTAGAAAGTTTTCCTTTCTGTATGCACTCTAAATCACGTGTGGTATGAAATTTCAGTAGGAATAACATTACTGGAGCCTGGAGAAGAAAATTCTTTCTAATACAGGCCGTGTAAGTTACGTATATTTGAATTCAGTTTAGTATAGTTGCACTAGGCCTTGCTGGAGGTGATATTTAAGTAATCAAGAAACCATCTAAATGTGATTTCAGAAACAGTAAACGTTGCAGTAGAAAATTTTCCTTTCTGTATGCACATAAATCCCGTGTGGTACGAATTTACTTAGCAATAGCATAAGGGGAGGCTTCATAAGATGATTCTTTCTAATATCTGCCATGTAAGATAAATACATTTGGATTTAGTATAGTGCAATAGAATAAAGCCCTGCTGGATGTGCTATTTAATTAATCATTTAACCATCTCTAATGTGATATCGCAAACATATTAAACATTGCAGTAGAATGTTGTCCTTTGTGTATGCACTCTAAATCCCGTGTGGTACGAAATTTCCTTAGCAATAGCATTAGGGCAAGCATGAGAAGAAGATTCCTTCTAATATGAGCAGTGTAAGCAACCAACATTTGGATTCAGTACAGTTGGGTAGAATAAGGAATTTCTGGATGTGCTATTTAAGTAATCATGCAACTATTTTAAACGTGATATCGAAATATAGTAAAGATTGCAGTAGAAGGCTGTCCTCAAACTATGCACTGTATACCTCGTGTGGTATGAAATTTCCTTATCAATAGCATTACGGGAAGATGCAGAAGACAGTTCTTTCTAATATCAGCAACGTAAGAAACCTACATTTGGATTCAGTTTGGAAGGGTCGAAAAAAGACTTCCTTGGTGTGATATTCACGTGATCATGCAACCATCTACAATGTGATATGGAAAACAATGTAAAGATTGAAGTACCATGCAGTCATCTCTGTATGGACTCTAAATCCCGTGCGGTAAGAAATTTCCTTAGGAATAACCTTAGGGGAGCCAGGAGAAGAAGGTTCTTTCTAATATCTGCCATATAATATACCTACATTTGGATGCAGTTTAGTGGAGTAGAATCAGGCCTTGCTGGATGTGCCATTTAAGTAATCATGCAACAATCTCCAAAGTGATATCGAAAACATATTAAACCTTGCAGTAGAAAATTGTCCTTTTGGTATGCACTATAAATCCCGTGTGGTATGATATTTCCTTAGCAATAGCATTGGGGAAGCTTCAGAAGAAGATTCCTTCTGGAATGGTCAGTGTTAGCAACCTACATTTGGACTCAGTTTAGTTGAGTAGATAAGGTATCTCTGGATGTGCTATTTAAGTAGTCATGCAATCATTTCCAATGTGATATCGAAATATAGTATATATGACATAGAAGGCTGTCCTCACTATATGCAGTATAAATCCCTTGTGGTCCGAAATTTCCTTAACCATAGCTTAATGGGAAGCAGCAGTTGATTCTTTCTAATATCAGCAATGTAAGAAACCTTCATTTGGATTGAGTTTAGTTTCAGTAAAATAAGGCCTTACATTATAACCCTTCAAGTAAAGATGCAACCATCTCCAATGTGATATGGAAAACAAATTAAAATTGGCAGTAGAAGGCTGTCCTCACTATATGCACTCTAAATCCCGTGTGGTATGAAATTTCCGTTGGAATAATATTAGGGCAGCCTGGAGAAGAAGATTTTTTCTAATATCTGCCATTTAAGATAACTACACTTGGATTTAGTTTGGTGGAGTAGAATAAGGCCTTGTTGGATGTGCTATTTAAATAATCATGCAAAAATCTCCAATGTGATTATCGAAAACATATTGACATTCAGTAGAAAGTTATCCTTTCTTTATGCAGTCTAAATCCCGTGTGGTACGAAATTTCCATAGCAATAGCATTAGGGGAAACTTCAGAAGAAGATTCCTTCTAATATGTGCAGTGTAAGCAACCTACATTTTGATTCAGTTTAGTTGAGTAGTATATGGAATTTCAGGATGTGCTACTTAAGTAATCATGCAACCATCTCCAATGTGATATCAAAACATAATAAAGATTGCAGTAGAAGGCTGTCCTCACTCTAGGCACCCTAAATCCCGTGTGGTACGAAATTTCTTTAGGAATAGCTTTCGAGGAAGCTGAAGAATTAGATTCTTTCTAACATCAGCAATGTTAGAAACCTACATTTGGATTCAGTTAAGTTTTGGTAAAATAAGGCCTTGAGGGATGTCCCATTCAAGTAATTATGCTACCATCTCCAATGTGATATGGAAAACTGTAAAATTGCAAAAGAAAGCTATCCTCCATATATGCAATCTAAATCCCATGTGGTACTAAATTTCCTTAACCATAGCATTAGGGGAAGCTGCAGAAGGAGATTCTTTCTAATATCATCAATGTAAGAAACCTACATTCGAATTCAGTTTAGTTACAGTAAAATAAGGCCTTGCGCGATTCCCGATTCAAGTAATCATGCTACCATCTCCAATGTGATATGGAAAACATACTAAAGATTGACGTAGCAGTCTGTCATATCTGTATGGAATCTAAATCCCGTGTTTTATGAAATTTTCTTAGGAATAATATTAGGGCAGCCTCGAGAAGATGATTCTTTCTAATATCTGCCATGTAAGATACCTACATTTGGATTCAGTTTGGTTGAGTAGAATAAGGCCTTGTTGGATGTGCTATTTAACTAATCATGCAAAAATCTCCAATGTGATTATCGAAAATATATTAACATTCTGTAGAAAGTTGTCCTTTGTGTATGCAGTCTAAATCCCGTGTGGTACGAAATTTCCATAGCAATAGCATTAGGGGAAACTTCAGAAGAAGATTCCTTCTAATATGAGCAGTGTAAGCAACCTGCATTTTGATTCACTTTAGTTGAGTAGAATAAGGAATTTCAGGATGTGCTATTTAAGTAATCATGCAACCATCTCCAATGTGATATCGAAACACAGTAAAGATTGCAGTAGAAGGCTGTCCTCACTCTATGCACTCTAAATGCCGTGTGGTCCGAAATTTCCTTAGGAATAGCATTGGAGGAAGCTGCCGAAGAAGATTCTTTCTAATATCAGCAATGTTAGAAACCTACATTTGGATTCAGTTTGGTGTGGTTGATAAAACACTTCCTTGGTGTCATATTTAAATGTTCATGCAACCATCTGAAATGTGATATGGAAAACAATGTAAAGATTGAAGTAGCAGGCTGTCATCTCTCTATGGACACTAAATACTGTGTGGTAAGAAATTTCCTTTGGAATAATATTAGGGGAGCCTGGAGAAGAAGGTTCTTTCTAATATCTGCCATGTAAACTATGTACATTTGGATTCAGTTTAGTGGAATAGAATAAAGCCTTGCTGGAAGTGCTATTTAAGTAATCATGTAACCATCACCAATATGATATCATAAATATATAAAACATTTCAATAGAAATTTGTCCTTTCTGCATGCACTGTAAATCTGGTGTGGTACAAAATTTCCTAAGCAATAGCATTAGGGGAAGCTTCATAAGATTCTTTCTAATATAAGCAGTTCAAGCAACCTACATTTTTTTCATCTTAGTTGAGTAGATTAAGGAATTTCTGGATGTGTTATTTAAATAATCACGCAACCATCTCCAATGTGATATCAAAATCATAGTAAAGATTGCAGTAGAAGGCTGTCCTCACTATTTTCACTCTAAATCCCGTGTTCTACGAAATTTCCTAAACCATACATAGCATTAGGGGAAGCTGCAGCAGGTGATTCTTTCTAATATCAGCAATGTAAGAAACCTATATTTGGATTCAGTTTGGTGGGATGGAAAAAAGACTTCCTTGGTCTGATATTTACGTATTCATGCAACAATCTACAAGGTGATATGGAAAACAATGTAAAGATTGAAGTAGCAGGCTGTCATTTCTTTATGGACTCTAAATCCCGTGTGGTACGAAGTTTCCTTTGGAATAACATTAGGGGAGCCTGGAGAAGAAGTTTCTTTCTAATATCTGCCATGTAAGATACCTATACTTGGACTCACTTTATTGGAATAGGATAAGGTATTTCTGGAAGTTCTATTTTCATAATTGTGCAACCATCACCAATTTGATATCAAAAACATATTAAACATTGTGGTAGAAAGTTGCCCTTTCTTTATGCAGTCTAAATTCCGTATGGTAAGTAATTTCCTTAGCAATGCAATAGGGGAGGCTTCAAAAGAAGTTTCCTTCTAATGTGAGTAGTGTAAGCAACCTACATTTGGAATCAGTTTAGTTGAGTAAAATAAGGAATTTCTGGATGAGCAGTTTAAGTAATCATGCAACCATATCCAATGTGACATCAAAACATAGTAAAGATTGCAGTAGAAAGCTGTCCTCACTATATGCACTGTATATCCCATGAGGTTTGAAATTTCCTTAGCAAAAGCAATGGGTAGAAGCTGCAGAAGAAGATTCTTTCTAATATCAGCAATGTAAGAACCCTACATTTGGATACAGTTTAGTTTCAGTAAAGTAAGGCCATGCGCAATGCCCCATTCAAGTAATCATGCTAATATTTCCAATGTGATATGGAAAACATAGTATAATTGCAACAGAACTCTGTCCTCACTGTATGCCCTCTAAATCCCATGTCTTCCGAAATTTCCTTAACTATAGCTTTAAGGGAAGGTGCAGAAAATGTTCTCTCTAATATCAGCAATGTAAGAAACCTACATTTCTATTCAGATTGGTGGGGTCGAAAAAAGACTTCCTTGCTGTGATATTTATATGTTCATGCAACCATCTACAATGTGGTGTGGAAAACAATGTAAAGATTGAAGTAGCAGGCTGTCAGCTCTGTATGGACTCTATATACCGTATGGTACTAAATTTCCTTAGTAATAACATTAGGGGAGCCTGGAGAAGAAGGTTCTTTCTAATATCTGCTGTGTAAACTACGTACATTTGGATTCAGTTTAGTGGAATAGAATAAGGCCTTACTGGAAGTGCTGTTTAAGTAGTCATGTATCCATCTCCAGTATGATATCATAAACATATAAAATATTGCAATAGAAATTTGTCATTCTGTATGCACTCTAAATCTAGTGTGGTACAAAATTTCCTTGGCAATAGCATTAGGGGAAGCTTCATAAGAAGATTCTTTCTAATATAAACAGTTTAAGCAACCTAAATTTGGATTCAGCTTAGTTGAGTAGATTAACGAATTTCTGGATGTGCTTTTTAAGTGAACATGCAACCATCTCCAATGTGATATCGAAATCATAGTAACGATTGCAGTAGAAGGCTGTCCTCACTATATGCACTCTAAATCCGGTGTGGTACGAAATTTCCTTAACCACAGCATTAGGGGAAGCAGCAAAGGGGGATTCTTTCTAATATCATCAATGTAAGAATCCTCCAATTCGATTTCATATAGTTTCAGTAAAATAAGGCCTTGCGAGATGCCCCATTAATGTATTCATGCAACCATCTCAAATGTGATATCAAAACATAAGAAAGACAGTAGTTGAAGGCTCTCCTCAATGTATGCCCTCTAAATCCCGTGTGGTACGAAATTTCCTTAGTAATAGCTTTGGGGGAAGGTGCAGAAGATTCTTTCTAATATCAGCAATGTAAGAATCCTACATTTGGATTCAGTTTAGTTTCAGTAATATAAGGCCTTGTGGGTTGCCCCATTCAAGTAATTTCGCTACCATCTCCAATGTGATATGGAAAACCTAGTATAATTGCAATAGAAATCTGTCCTCCCGGTATGCACTCTAAATACCATGTGGTCCGAAATTTCCTTAACCATAGCATTAGGGGAAGGTGCAGAAGTTTCTCTCTAATATCAGCAATGTAAGAAACCTACATTCGGATTCAGTTTAGTTTCAGTAAAATAAGACATTTGGCGATGCCCCATTCAAGTAATCATGCTACCATCTCCAATGTGATATCGAAAACATAATAAATATTTCACAAGAAGGTTGCCCTGTCTCCATGCACTCTAAATCACATGTGGTAGAAATTTCCTTAGCAATAGCATTAGGGGAACCTTCATAAGAAGATTCTTTCTAGTATAAGCAGTTTAAACAAACTACATTTGGTTTCAGCTTTGTTGAGTAGAATAAAGAATTTCTTAATGTGCTATTTAAGTAATCATGTGAACATCTCAAATGTGATTTCGAAACATATTAAAGATAGTAGTAGTAGGCTGTAATCACTGTATGCACTATAAATCCCGTGCTTTATTAAATTTCCGTAGGAATAACATTAGGGGAGACTGGAGAAGAAGATTCTTTCTAATATCTGCTGTGTAAGCTACCTATATTTGGATTCAGTTTAGTGGAATAGAATAAGGTTCTGCTGGAAGTACTATTTATGTAATCATGCAACCATCTCCAATGTGGTATAAAAAACATTTTAAACATGGCAATAGAAAGTTGTCCTTCTTGTATGCACAATAAATCCCGTGAGGTACGAAATTTCCTTAGCAATAGCATTAGGGGAAGCTTCAGAAGAAGATTTCCTCTAATATGAACAGTTTAAGCAACCTACATTTGGATTCAGTTTAGTTTTGCAGAATAAGGAATTTCTGGATGTGTTATTTAAGCAATCATGTGACCGTCTCCAATGCGATATCAAAAACAAAGTAAAGATTGCAGTAGAAGTCTCTCATTTCTGTATGGACTCCAAATCCTGTGAAATGAAATTTCCTTAGCAATAGCATTAGGGGAAGATGAAGAAGAAGGTTCTTTCTAAAATCAGCAATGTAAGAAACTTACATTTGGAATCAGTTTAGCTGAGTAGAATAAGAATTTCTGGATGTGCAATTGAAGTAATCGTGCAACCATCCCCAATGTGATATCGAAAACATAGTTAACATTGCAGTAGAATTTGTCCTTTCTATATGCACTCTAAATGCCGTGTGGTACCAAATTTCCTTAGCAAAAGCATTAGGGAAGCTTCATAAGAAAATTCTTTCTAATATAAGCGGTGTAAGCAACCTGCATTTGGATTCATGTTAGTTGAGTACAATAAGGAATTTCTGGATGTGTTATTTAAGTAATCATGCAACCATCTCCAATGTGATATTGAAACAAACTAACGATTGCAGTAGAAGTCTACCCTCACTTTATGCAGTCTAAATCCCGTGTGGAACAATATTTCTTTAACAATAGCATTAGGGGAAGCTGTAGAATGGGATTTGGGATTCTTTCTAATATCAGCAATATAAGAAACCTCCAATTGGATTCCACTTGGTTCAGTAAAATAAGGCCTTGCGGGATTCCCCATTCAAGTATTCATGCAACCATCTCCTATGTGATTTCGAAAACATAGTGAAGATTGCGGTAGTAGGCTGTCCTCAATACATGTACTCTAATTCCCATGTGGTACGAAATTTCATTTCTAATAGCTTTGGGGGAAGCTGCAGAAGATGATTGTTTCTAATATCAGCCAGGTAAGAAACCGACATTTGGATTCAGTTTAGTTTCAGTAAAATAAGGCCTTGCGCAATTCCCCATTCAAGTAATCATGCTACCATCTCCAGGGTGATATCGAAAACACAGTAAACATTGCATAGAAAGCTGTCCATTCGGTATGCACTTTAAAACCTGTGTGGTACAAAATTTCCTTAGCAATAGCCTTAGGGGAGTTTCAGAAGAAGATTCCTTCTAATATGAGCGGTGTAAGCAACCTACATTTGGATTCAGGTTAGCTGAGTTGAATAAGGAATTTCTGGATGTGCTATTTAAGTGATCATGCAACCATCTCCAATGTGATATCGAAACAGTAAGGATTGCAGTAGAAGGCTGTCCTTACTTTATGCACTATAAATTCCGTGTGGCACGAAATTTCCTTAGGAATAACATTAGGGGAGCCTGGACAAGAAGGTTCTTTCTAATATCTGTCGTGTAAGGTACCTATATTTGGATTCAGTTCAGTGGAGTAGAATAAGGCCTTGCAAGAAGCGCTATGTAAGTAATCATGCAACCGTCTCCAATCTGATTTTAAAAACATATTAAACATTGCTGTAGAAAGTTGTCCTTCCTGTATGCACTCTAAATCCCATGTGGTACGAAATGTCCACAGCAATAGCTTTGGGGGAAGCTGCAGAAGGAGTTTTTTCTAATGTCAGCAATGTAAGAAACCCACATTTGGATTCAGTTTAGTTTCAGTAAAAAAAGCCTTGCGCGACTCCCCATTCAAGTAATCATGCTACCATTTTGAATGTGTTTCGAAAACATAGTAAACATTGCAGTCGAGAGTTGTCTTTTCTGTATGCACTCTAAATCCCATGTGGTAAGATATTTCCTTAGCAATAGCATTAGGGGAAGCTTCATAAGAAGATTCTTCCTAATATAAGCAGTTTCAGCAACCTATATTTGGATTCACCTTAGTTGAGTAGAATAAGGAATTTCTGGATGTGCTCTTTAAGTAATCATGCGACCATCTCCAATGTGATATCAAAAACATTCTAACGATTGCAGTAGAAGAGTGTCCTCACGTTATGCACTCTAAATCCCGTGTGGTACGAAATTTCCTTAACCATAGCATTAGGGGAAGCTGCAGAAGGAGATTCTTCTAATATCCGCAATGTAAGAAACCTGCATTTGGATTCAGTCTGCTGGGGTGTAAAAAAGACATCATTGTTGTGATATTTAAGTATTCATGCAAACATCTACACTGTGATATGGAAAACAATGTGAAGATTGAAGCAGCAGGCGCTCATCTCTGTATGGACTCTAAATCCCATATGGTATGAAATTTCTTTAGCAATTATATTGGAGACTGGAGAAGAAGATTCTTTCTAATATCTGACATGTAAGACACCTATATTTGGATTCAGTTTAGTGGAGTAGAACAAGGTCTTGCTGGAAGTGCTATTTAAGGAATCATGCAACCATTTCCAGTGTGATTTTAAAAACGTATTAAACATTGCAGTAGAAAGTTGTCCGTTCTGTATGCACTCTAAATTTCGTGTGGTACCAAATTTCCTTATCAATAGCTTTGGGGGAAGCTGCAGAAGATGATTCTTTCTAATATCAGCAGTGTAGGAAACCTCCAATTGGATTCAATTTAGTTTCCCTAAAATAAGTATTTGCGGGATTCCCCATTCACGTAGTCATGGAACCATCTCCAATGTGATATCGAAAACACAGTAAAGATTGCAGTAGAAGGCTGTCCTCAATATAAGCACTCTAAATCCCGTGCAGTACAAAATTTCCTAAGTAATAGCTTTGAAGGAAGCTGCAAAAGGTGTTTCGTTCAAATATCAGCAATTTAAGAAACCTATATTTGGATTCAGTTTAGTTTCACTAATATAAGGCCTTGCGCAATGCCCCATTCAAGTAATCATGCTACCATTTCCAATGTGATATTGATAACATAGTAAACGTTGCGTAGAAAGTTGTCCTTCTGTATGCACTCTAAATCCCATGTGGTAAAATATTTCCTTAGCAATTGCATTAGGGGAAGCTTCAGAAGAAGATTCTTTCTAATATAAGCAGTTTATCCAAGCTACATTTGCACTGAGCTTAGTTGAGTAGAGTAAGGAATTTCTTAATGTGCTATTTAAGTAATCATGCAACCATCTCCAATGTGATATCGAAACATAGTAAAGATAGCAGTACAAGGCTGTCCTTACTGTATGCACTATAAATTTCGCGTGGTACGATATTTCCTTAGGAATAACACTATGGGAGCCCTGAGGAGAAGGTTCTTTCTAATATCTGCCATGTAAGCTGCCTACATTTGGATTCAGTTTAGTAGAATAGAATAAGGCCCTCCTGGAAGTTCTCTTTAAGTAATCATGCAACCATCACCAATGTGATATCAAAGATTAAACATTGCAGTAGAAGTCTGACCTCAATATACCCACTCTAAATCCTGTGTGGTACGAAATTTCCTTAGCAATAGCTTTGGGGAAAACTGCAAAAGTAGATTCTTTCTAATATAAGCAGCATAAGAAACCTCCAATTGGATTCCATTTAGTTTCAGTAAAATAAGGCCTTGCGGGATGCCCCATTCAAGTATTCATGCAACCATCTCCAATGTGATATCGAAAACATAGTAAAGATTGCAGTAGAAGGCTGCCTTCAATATATGCAGTCTAAATCCCGTGTGGTACGAAATTTCCACAACCATAGCATTAAGGGAAGCTGCAGAAGGTGATTCTTCTAGTATCTGCAATGTAAGAAACCCACATTTGAAATCAGTTTGGTGGGGTCTAAAAGAGACATGCTTGGTGTGATATTTACGTATTCATGCAACCATCTACACTGTAATATGGAAAACAATGTGAAGATTGCAGTAGCAGGGGCTCCTCTTTGTATGGATTCTAAATTCCGTATGGTACAAAATTTCCTTAGGAATAATATTAGGGGAGACTGAAGAACAAGATTCTTTCTAATGTCTGCCATGTAAGATACCTATATTTGGATTCAGTTTAGTGTAGTAGAATAAGGCCTTCTGGATGTGCTATTTATGTAATAATGCAACCATCTCCAATCTGATTTCAAAAACACATTATACATTGCAGCAGAAAGTTGTTCTTTCTGTATGCACCCTAAATCCCGTGTGGTATGAATTATCCTTAGCAATAGCTTTGGGGGAAGCTGCAGAAGAAATTTCTTTCTAATATCAACAATGTAAGAAACCTACATTTGGATCAGTTTAGTTTCAGTAAAATAACGCCTAGCGTGATGTACCATTCAAGTAATCATGCTACCATTTTCAATGTGATATCAAAAACATAGTAAACATTGCAGTACAGAGTTGTTCTTTCTCTATGCACTCTAAATCAAGTGTGGTACGAAATTTCCTTAGCAATAGCATTAGGGGAAGCTTCGTAAGATGATACATTTTAATATAAGCAGTGTAAGCAACCTACATTTAGATTCAGCTTAGTTGAGAAGAATAAGGAATTTCTGGATGTGATATTTAAGTAATCATGCAACCATCTTCACTGTGATATTGAAACATTGTAAGGATTGCAGTAGAAGGCAGACCTCAATGTATGCTCTCCCAATCCCGTGTGGTATGAAATTTCCTTAGCAATAGCATTAGGGGAAGCTTCAGAAGATTCCTTCTAATATGAGCAGTGTAAGCAATCTACATTTGGACTCAGCTTAGCTGATTTGAAAAAGGAATTTCTGGAGGTGCTACTAAAGTAATCATGCCACCATTTCCAATGTCATATCGAAACATAGTAAAGATTACAGTAGAAGGCTCTCCTCACTCTATGAACTATAAATCCCGTGTGGTAGGATATTTCCTTAGCAATAGCATTGGGGAAATTGCAGGAGAAGATTCTTTGTAATATCAGCAGTGTAGTATACCTACATTTGCATTTAGTTTCGTTTCAGTAAAATAAGGCCTTGCGGGATGCCCCATTCAAGTAATCATGCAACCATCTCCAATGTGATATGGAAATCACAGTATAATAGGAATAGAAAACTCTCCTCACTTTATGCATTCTAAATCCGATGTGGTATGAATTAACCTTAACCATAGCATTAAGGGAAGCTGCAGAAGAAGATTCTGTTTAATATCAGCAATGTAAGAAACACACATTTGGATTCAGTTTGGTGAGGTCGAAAAAAGACTTCCTTGGTGTTATATTTACGTGTTCATGCAACCATCTACAATGTGATATGAAAACAATGTAAAGATTGAAGTAGAAGGCTTTCCTCAATATATGAACACTAATTCCCGTGTGGTACGAAATTTCCTTAGCAGTAGCAAAGGGAAACTTCATAAGAAGATTCTTCCTAATATAAGCAGTATAAGCAACCTACATTTTAATTCAGCCTAGTTGAGTAGAGTAAGCAATTTCTGGATAATCATGCAACCACCTCCAATGTGCAATCGAAATCACTGTAAAGATTGCAGTAGAAGGCTGTCATCTATGTATGGACTCTAAATCCTTTGTGGTACGAAATATACGTAGGAATAATATCAGGATAGCTGAAAAGATTCTTTTGAATATACGACATGTAGCTACATACATTTGGATTCAGTTTAGTGGAGTAGAATAAGTCTTCTTGGATGTGCTATTTAAGTAATCATGCAACCACCTGCAATGTAGTATCGAAATCACTGTAAAGATTGTAGTAGAAGGCTGTCATCTATGTATGGACTCTAAATCCTGTGTGGTACAAAATATCCTTAGGAATAATATTAGGATAGCTTTAAAAGAAGACTCTTTTGAATATCCGCCATGTAAGGTACATATAATTGGATTCAGTTTAGTGGAGTAGAATAGGCCTTCATGGATGTACTATTTAAGTAATCATGCAACCGTCTCCATTGGGATACTGAAACACAGTAAAGATTGCAGTAGAAGGCTGTCCTCACTGTATGCACTACAAATCCCGTGTGGTAGGAAATTTCCTTAGGAATAACATTACGAGAGCCTGGAGAAGAAGGTTCCTTCTAACATATACCATGTAAGCTACATACATTTGGATTCAGTTAAGTGGAATAGAATAAGGCCCTGCTAGAAGTGTTATTTAAGTAATCATGCCACCATCTCCAAAGTGACATAAAAAACATATTAAACATTGCAGTAGAAAATGTCCTTTCTGTACGCACTCTAAATCCCGTGTGGTACGAAATTTCCTTAGGAAAACATTAGGGGAGCCTGCAGAAAAAGGTTCTTTCCAATATCTGCCGTGAAAGCTCCCTTCATTTCGATTCAGTTTAGTGGAATAGAATAAGGCCCTGCTGGAAGTGCTATTAAGTAATCAGGCAACCATTTCCAATGTGATATCAAAAACATATTAAACATTGCAATAGAAAATTGTCCTTCCTGTATGCACTCAAAAGCCCCTTTGGTATGAAATTTCCTTAGCAGTAGCATTAGGGGAAGCTTCATAAAAGATTCTTTCTAATCAAAGCAGTTTAAACAACCTGCATTTGGATTCAGATTAGTTGAGTAGAATAAGGAATTTCTGGATGTGCTATTTAAGTAATTATACAACCATCTCCAATGTGATATCGAAAAAATAGTAAAGATAGAATTAGAAGGCTGTCCTCACTATATGCACTCTAAGTCCCATGTGGTACGAAATTTCCTTAACCATAGCATTAGAGGAAGCTGCAGAATGAGATTCTTTCTAGTATCAAAAACGTAAGAAACCTAATTTAGATTCACGTTGGTGAGGTCGAAAAAAGACTTCCTTGGTGTGATATTTACGTTTTCATGCAACCATCTACAATGTGACATGGAAAACAATGTAACGATAGAAGTGGCAGGCTGTCATCTCTGTATGGACTCTAAATCCCGTGTGGAACGAAATTGCCTTAGGAATAATATTAGGATAGAATGGAAAAGAAGATTTTTTTCTAATATCTGCCATGTAAGCTACACACATTTGGATTCAGTTTAGTAGAGTAGAATAAGGCCTTCTGTATGTGCTATTTGAGTAATCATGCAACCATGACCAATGTGATATTGAAAACATAATAACATTGCAGTAGAAATTTGTCCTTTCTGTATGCACTCTAAAACCTGTGTGGTACGAAATTTGTTTAGCAAGAGCATTAGGGGAAGCTTCAGAAGATTTCTTCTAATATGAGCAGTGTAAGCAACCTACATTTGGATTCAGTTTAGTTGAGTAAAAAAAGAATTTCTGGATGTGCTATTTAAGCAATCATGTAACCATCTGCAATGTCATATCGAAACATAATAAAGATAGCAGTAGAAGGATGTAATCACTTTATGCACTATAAATCCCTTGTGGTACGAAATTTCCAGAGGAATAACATTAGGGGAGCCTGGAGAAGAAGGTTTTTTCTAATATCTGCCATGTAAGGTACCTATATTTGGATTCATTTCAGTGAAATAGAATAAGGCCCTGCTGGAAGTGCTTTTTAATAATCATGCAACAATCTCCAATGTGATATCAAAAACATTTTAAATATTGCAGTAGAAAGTTGTCCTTTCTGTATGCCCTCTAAATCATGCGTGGTACGAAGTTTCCTTAGCAATAGCATTACGGGAAACTGCAGAAGAAGATTCCTTCTAATATGAGCAGTGTAAGGAACCTACATATGGATTCAGTTTGGTGGGGTCAAAAAAGGACTTCCTTTGTGCGATATTTACGTATTCATGCAACCATCTACAATGTGATATGGAAAACAATGTGAAGACTGTAGTAGCAGGCGCTCATCTCTGTATGGACTCTAAATCACGTATGGCATGAAATTTCATTAGCAATAATATTAGGGGAGCCTGGAGAAGATTATTTCTAATATCTGATATGTAAGATATGTATATTTAGATTCAGTATAGTGGAGTAGATTAAGGACTTGCTAGAAGTGTTATTTAGGTAATCCTGCAACCATCTCCAGTGTGATATCGAAACATAGTAAAGATTGCAGTAGAAGGCTGTTTCACTGTATGCACTGTATATCCCGTGTGGTACGAAATTTCCTTAGCAATACCAATGGGGAGAAGCTGCAGAAGAAGATTCTTTCTAATGTCAGCAATGTAGGAAATCTACATTTGGATTCAGTTTAATTACAGTAAAATAGGACATGGCACGATGCCCCATTCAAGTAATCATGGTACCATCTCCAATGTGATATGTAAAACAGTATAATTGCAATAGAAATCTGTCCGCCCTGTATGCACTCTACATCCCATGTGGTCCGAAATTTCCTTAAGCAAACATTAGGGGAAGCTGCAGAAGAAGATTCTCTGTAATATCAGCAATGTATAAAACCTATATTTGGATTCAGTTCAGTTTCAGTAAAATAAGACCTTGCGCGATGCCCCGTTCAAGTAATCATGCTACCATCTCCACTGTGGTATCGAAAACATAATAAACAATTCAGTGGAAAGTTGTCCTTTCTGTATGCACTCTAAATACCTTGGGGTACGAAATTTCCTTAGCAATAGCATTACGGGAAGCTTCATAAGAAGATTTTTTCTAATATAAGCAGTTTAAGCAAACTACATTTGGATTCAGTTTTTTGAGTAGAGTAAGGAAGTTCTGGATGTGCTACTTAAGTAATCATGCCACCATCTCTAATGTGATATCAAAACATCGTAAAGATTGCAGTAGAAGGCTGTCCTCACTGTTTGCCCTCTCTATCCGGTGTGGTACGAAATTTCCTTAGCCATAGCAATGGGGAGAAGCTGCAGAAGAAGATTCTTTCTAATATCAGCAATGTAAGAAACCTACCTTTGGATTCAGTTTAGTTACAGTAAAGTAAGGCCTTGCGTGATGCCCCATTCAAGTAGTCATGCTACCATCTGCAATGTGATATGGGAAAACATAGTATAATTGCAATAGAAGTCTGTCCTCACTGTATGCACTCTAAATCCGATGTGGTACGAAATTTCCTTAACCATAGCATTATGGGAAGCTACAGAAGATGATTCTCTCTAATATCACCAATGAAAGATACCTACATTTGGATTCGGTTTGGTGGGGTCGAAAAAAGACTTCCTTGCTGTGATAATTATGTATTCATGCAATAATCTACAAATTGATATGGAAAACAATGTAAAGATTGAAGTAGCAGACTGTCATCTCTGTATGGAGTCTAAATCCCGTGTGGTACGAAATTTCCTTAGCAATAATATTAGGGGAGCTTGGAGAAGAAGTTTCTTTCTAATATCTGCCATGTAAGATACCTATATTTAGATTCAGTTTAGTGGAATAGAATAAGGCCTTGCTGGAAGTGCTATTTAAGTAATCATGCAAGCATCTCCGGTGTGCTATCGGAACATAGTACAGATTGCAGTGAAAGGCTGTCCTCATTGTATGCACTCTAAATCCCGTGTGGTACGAAATTTCCTTAACAATAGCATTGGGGGAAGCTGCAGAAGATCCTAATATCAGCAATGTAAGAAACCTCCATTTGGATTCCATTTAGTTTCAGTTAAATAAGGCCTTTCGGGATGCCCCATTCAAATATTCATGCAACCACCTCCAATGTGATATCGAAAACCTCTAAAAGATTGTGGTAGAAGGCTGCCCACAATATAGGCACTCTAAATCCCGTGTGGTAAAAAATTTTCTTAGCAATGGCCTTGGGCAAGCTGCAGAAGTATATTCTTTCTAACATGAGCAATGTAAGGAAACTACATTTGGATTCAGTTTAGTTTCAGTAAAATAAGGCCTTGTGAGATGCCCCATTCAAATAATCATGCTACCATCTCCAATGTGATATGAAAAACAGTATCATTGCAAAAGAGAGCTGTTCCTCCATGCAATTTAAATCCCATGTTGTCTGAAATTTCCTTAACCCTAGCATTAGGGGAAGCTGAAGAAGAAGATTCTCTCTAATATCAGCAATGTAACAAACCTACATTGGATTAGGTTTGGTGGGGCCGAAAAAAGACTTCCTTGGTGTGATATTTCCATGTTCATGCAACCATCTACAATGTGATATGGAAAAGAAAGTTCAGATTGAAGTAGCAGGCTGTCATCTTTGTATGTACTCTAAATCCCTTGTGTTCCCAAGTTTCGTTAGGAATAAAATTAGGGGAGCCTGGAGAAGAAGGTTCTCTGCAATATCTGCCATTTAAGATACCTACATTTGGATTCAGCTTAGAGGAGAAGAATAAGGCCTTGCTGGATGTGCTATTTAAGTAATCATGCAACCATCTCCAATGTGATATCAAAAACATATTAAACATTGCAGTAGAAAGATGTTCTTTATGCACTCGAATTCCTTGTGTTACAAAATTTCCTTAGCAATAGCATTAGGGGAAGCTTCAGAAGAAAATTCCTTCTAATATGCGCATTGTAAGCAACCTACATTTGGACTCAGTTTAGTTGAGTAGAATAAGGAATTTCTGGATGTGCTATTGCAGTAATCATGCAACCATCTTCAATGTGATATCGAAACATAGTAAAGATTGCATTAGAATGCTGTCCTCACTGTATGCATTCTAAACCCCACGTGGTACAAAATTTCCTTAGCAATAGCATTGGGGAGGAGCTTCAGAAGAATATTCTTTCTAATATCAGCAATGTAAGAAACCTACATTTGGACTCAGTTTAATTTCATTAAAGTAAGACCTTGCACGATGCCCCATTCAAGTAATCATGCTAACATGTCCAATGTGGTATGGAAAACATGGTATAATTGCAATAGAAGTCTGTCCTCCCTGTATGCACTCTAAATCCCATGTGATCCGAAATTTCCTTAACCATAGCATTACGGGAAGGTGCAGAAGAAGATTCTCTGTAATATCAACAATATAGGAAAGCTACATTTGCATTCAGTTCAGTTTCAGTAAAATAAGACCTTGCGTGATGCCCCATTCGAGTAATCATGCTACCATCTCCACTGCGGTATCGAAAACATAATAAATATTTCAGAAGAAAGTTGTCCTTTCTGTATGCACTCTAAATCCCGTAGGGAACGAAATTTCCTTAGCAATAGCATTACGGGAAGCATCATAAGAAGATTCTTTCTAATATAAGCAGTTTAAGCAAACTACATTTGAATTCAGCTTTGTTGAGTAGAATAAGGAATTTCTAGATGTTCTGTTTACGTAATCATGCGACCATCTCCAAAGTGATATCGAAATCATGGTAAAGATTGCAGTAGAATTCTGTCCTCACTGTATGCCCTCTAAATCCCGTGTGGTACGAAATTTCCTTAATCATAGGACTAGGGGAAGCTGTAGAAGAAGATTCCTTCTAATATCAGCAATGTAAGAAACCTACATTTGGATTCAGTTTATCTTCAGTAAAATAAGGCGTTCGGGATACCCCATTCAAGTAATCATGCAACCATCTCCAATGCTATATCGAAAACATAGTAAAGATTGAAGTAGAAGGCTCTCATCACTATATGCACTCTGAATCTCGTGTGGCAGGGTATTTCCTTAGCAATAGCTTAGGGGAACTGCAGAAGAAGATTCTTTCTAATATCAGCAATGTAAGAAAACTACAGTTGGATTCAGTTTAGTTTCAGTAAAATAAGGCCTTGCGCGATGACCCATTCAAGTAATCATGCTACCATCTCCAATGTGATATGGAAAACAGTATAATTGCAATAAAAATCTGTCCTCACTGTGTACACTCTAAATCCCATGTGGTCCGAAATTTACTTAACCATAGCATTACGGGAGGCTGCAGAAGATGATTCTCTCTAGTATCAGCAATGTAAGAAACCTACATTTCGATTCAGTTTGGTGGGGTCTAAAAAAGACTTCCTTGGTGTGATATTTAGATGTTCATGCAACCATCCACAATGTGATATGGAAAACAATGTAAAGATTGAAGTAGCAGGCTGTCATCTCTGTATGGACTCTAAATACCGTGTGGTAAGAAATTTCCTTAGGAATAACATTAGGGGAGCCTGGAGAACAAGGTTCTTTCTAATATCTGCCATGTAAACTGCGTTCATATGGATTCAGTTTAGCTTCAGTAAAATAAGGTGTTCCCGGATGCCCCATTCCAGTAATCATGCAACCATCTTAAATGGTATATCAAAAACACAGTAACGATTGCTGTAGAAGACTGTCATCACTATATGCACTCTGAATCCCGTGTGGTAGAATATTTCCTAAGCAATGGCTTTGGGGGAACAGCAGAAAAAGATTCTTTCTAATATCAGCAATGTAAGAAAACTACAATTGGATTCTGTTTAGTTTCACTACATAAGGCCTTGCAAGATGCCCCATTCAAGTAATCATGCTTCCATCTCCGATGTGATGTGAAAAACATAGTATATTTTCAATAGAAAGCTGTCCTTCCTGTATCCACTTTAAATCCCATGTGGTCTGAAATTCCTTAACTATAGCTTTAGGGGAGCTGCAGAAGAAAGTTCTCTTTAATATCAGCAATGGAAGACACCTACATTTGGATTCAGTTTGGTGGGGTCGAAAAAAGCTTTCCCTGGTGTGATATTTACGTGTTCATGCAACCATCTACAATGTGATATGGAAAACAATGAGAAGATTGAAGTAGCAGGCGCTCATCTCTGTATGGACTCTAAATCCCATATGTTATGAAATTTCGTTAACCGTAGCATTAGTGCAAGCTGCAGAAGGAGTTTCTTCTAATATCCGCAAAGTAAGAAACCTACATTTAGATTCAGTTTGCTGATGTCAAGAAAAGACATTCTTGGTGTGATATTTACGTATTCATGAAACCATATACACTGTGATATTTAAAACACTGTGAAGATTGAAGTAGCAGGCGCTCATCTCTGTATGGACCCTAAATCCCATATTGTAAGAAATTTCCTTAGTAATTATATTAGGGGAGACTGGTGAAGAAGATTCTTTTTAATATCTGCCATGTAAGATAGCTTTATTTGGATTCAGTTTAGTGGAGTAGAATAAGGTCTTGCTGGAAGTGGTATTTAAGTAATCATGCACGCATTTCCAATGTGATTTTTAAAACGTATTAAACATTGCAGTAGAAAGTTGTCCTTCCTAAATGCACTCTAAATCCCGTGTGGCAGCAAATTTCCTTATCAATAGCTTTGGGGGAAGCTGCAGAAGAAGATTCTTTCTAATATCAGCAGCGTAAGAAACCTCCAATTGGATTCAATTTAGTTTCCCTAAAATAAGTATTTGCGGGATTCCCCATTCAGGTAGTCATGCAACCATCTCCAATGTGATATCGAAAACATATTAAAGATTGCAGTAGAAGGCTGTCCTCAATATATGCACTCTAAATCCCGTGTGGTACAAAATTTCCAAAGCAATAGCTTTGAGGGAAGCTGCTAAAGGATTTTCTTTCCAATATCAGCAATGTAGGAAACCTACATTTGGATTCATTTTAGTTTCACTAATATAAGGCCTTGCACAATGCCCCATTCAAGTAATCATGCTACCATCTCCAATGTGATATCGATAACATAGTAAACGTTGCAGTAGAAAGTTGTCCTTTCTGTATGCACTCTAAATCCCGTGTGGTAAAATATTTCCTTAGCAATAGCATTAGGGGAAGCTTCAGAAGAAGATTCTTTCTAATATAAGCAGTTTATCCAAGCTACATTTGCACTGAGCTTAGTTGAGAAGAGTAAGGAATTTCTTAATGTGCTATTTAAGTAATCATGCAACCATCTCCAATGTGATATCGAAACATAGTAAAGATAGCAGTACAAGGCTGTCCTTACTGTATGCACTATGAATTTCGTGTGGTACTAAATGTCCTTAGGAATAACATTACGGGAGCCCGGAGGAGAAGGTTCTTTCTAATATCTGCCGTGTAAGCTGCCTACATTTGGATTCAGTTTAGTGGAATAGAATAAGGCCCGGCTGGAAGTTCTGTTTAAGTAATCATGCAACCATCACAAATGTGATATCAAAGATTAAATATTGCAGTAGAAATCTGACCTCAATATACGCACTCTAAATTCCGTGTGGTACAAAATTTCCTTAGCAATAGCTTTGGGGAAAACTGGAGAATTGGATTCTAATAAAAGCAATGTAAGAAACCCCCAATTGGATTCCATTTAGTTTCAGTAAATAAGGCCTTGTGGGATGCCCCATTCAAGTATTCATGCAACCATCTCCAATGTGATATCGAAAACATAGTAAAGATTGCAGTAGAAGGCGGTCCTCACTGTATGCACTCTCAACACTGGGTGGTACGAAATTTCCTTAGGAGTAGCATTAGGTTAAGCTTCAGAATAAGATTCCTTCTATTATGAGCAGTGTAAGCAACCTACATTTGGATTCAGCTTAGCTGAGTTGAATAAGGAATTTCTGGAGGTGCTACTTAAGTAATCATGCCACCGTCTCCAATGTGATATTGAAACATGGTAAAGATTACAGTAGAAGGCTGTCCTCACTCTATGAACTCTAAATCCCGTGTGGTAGGAAGTTTCCTTAGCAATAGCATTGAGGGAAGCTGCAGGAGAAGATTCTTTGTAATATCAGCAATGTAGTAAAACTACTTTTGGATTCAGTTTCGTTTCAGTAAAATAAGGCCTTGCGGGATGCCCCATTCAAGTAATCATGTAACCATCTCCAATGTGATATGGAAAACACAGTAAAATTGGAATAGAAAGCTCTCCTCACTTTATGCATTTTAAATCGGATATGGTATGAATTTATTTTAACCATAGCATTAGGGGAAGCTGCACTAGAAGATTCACTTTAATATCAGCAATGTAAGAAACCTACATTTGGATTCAATTTGGTGGGGTTGAAAAAAGACTTCCTTGGTTTTATATTTACGTGTTCATGCAACCATCTATAATGTGATATGAAAACAAGGTAAAGATTGAAGTAGAAAGCTGTCCTCACTATATGAACTCTAATTCCCGTTTTGTACGAAATTTCTTTAGCAATAGCATTAGGGAAACTTCATCAAAAGATTCTTCCTAATGTAAGCAGTTTAAGCAACCTACATTTGGATTCAGATTAGTAGAGGAGAATAAGCAATTTCTGGATGTGCTATTTAAGTAATCATTCAACCACCTCCAATGTGGTATCGAAATCACTGTAAAGATTGCAGTAGAAGTCTGTCATCTATGTATGGAGTATAAATTCCGTGTGGTAGGAAATTTCCTTAGGAATAACATTACGAGAGCCTGGAGAAGAAGGTTCCTTCTAATATATACCATGTAAGCTACATACATTTGGATTCAGCTAACTGGAATAGAATAAGGCCCTGGTAGAAATGTTATTTAAGTAATCATGCCACCATCTCCAATGTGATATCAAAAACATATTAATCATTGCAGTAGAAAAATGTCCTTTCTGTATGCACTCTAAATCCCATGTGGTACGAAATTTCCTTAACCATAGCATTAGGGGAACTGCAGAATGAGATTCTTTCTAGTATCAGCAACGTAAGAAACCTAATTTGGATTCATGTTTGTGAGGTCGAAAAAAGTCTTCTTTTGTGTGATATTTACGTATTAATGCAACCATCTACAATGTGATATGGAAAACAATGTAACGATAGAAGTGGCAGGCTGTCATCTCTGTATGGACCCTAAATGCCGTGTGGAACGAAATTGCCTTAGGAATAATATTAGGATAGCCTAGAAAAGAAGATATTTTCTAATATCTGCCATGTAAGCTACACACATTTGGATTCAGTTTAGTAGAGTAGAATAAGGCCTTCTGGATGTGCTATTTGAGTAATCATGCAACTATCTTCAATGTGATATCGAAAACATATTAAACATTGCAGTAGAAAGCTGTCCTTTCTGTATGCACTCTAAAACCTGTGTGGTACGAAATTTCCTTAGCAAGAGCATTAGGGGAAGCTTCAGAAGAAGATTTCTTCTAATATCAGCAGTGTAAGCAACCTACATTTGGATTCATTTTAGTTGAGTAAAATAAAGAATTTCTGGATGTGCTATTTAAGTAATCATGCAACCATCTGGAATGTCATATCGAAACATAGTAAAGATAGCAGTAGAAGGATGTAATCACTGTATGCACTATAAACCCCATGTGGTACGAAATTTCCATAGGAATAACATTAGGGGAGACTGGAGAAGAAGGTTCTTTCTA
The DNA here is from genome assembly GCA_032199065.1 of Smutsia gigantea. Classification (NCBI taxonomy): domain Eukaryota; kingdom Metazoa; phylum Chordata; class Mammalia; order Pholidota; family Manidae; genus Smutsia; species Smutsia gigantea. The sequence continues at coordinate 26,617 of JAVSCE010002446.1, forward strand.
ATATCTGCCATGTAAGCAACCTACAATGGGATTCAGTTCAGTGAAATAGAATAAGGCCGTGCTGGAAGTGCTACTTAAGTAATCATGCAACCATCTCCAATGTGATATCAAAAACATATTAAACATTGCAATAGAAAGTTGTCCTTTCTGTATGCCCTCTAAATCATGTGTGGTATGAAATTTCCTTTGAAATGGCAATAGGGGAAACTTCAGAAGAAGATTCCTTCTAATATGAGCAATGTAAGGAACCTACATTTGGATTCAGTTTGGTGGGGTCAAAAAAGGACTTCCTTGGTGCGATATTTACGTATTCATGCAACCATGTACAATGTGATACGGAAAACAATGTGAAGACTGTAGTAGCCGAAGCTCATCTCTGTATTGGCTGTAAACCCCGTATGGCATGAAATTTCCTTAGCAATAATATTAGGGGAGCCTGGAGAAGAAGATTATTTCTAATATCTGATATATAAGATACGTATATTTTGATTCAGTTTAGCGGAGTAGAATAAGGCCTTGCTAGAAGTGTTATTTAAGTAATCATACAACCATCTCCAGTGTGATATCAAAACATAGTAAAGATTGCAGTAGAAAGCTGTTCTCACTGTATGCACTGTATATCCCGTGTGGTAAGAAATTTCCTTAGCAATAGCAATGGGGGGAAGCTGCAGAAGAAGATAGTTTCTAATATCAGCAATGTAGGAATCCTGGCTTTCGATTCAGTTTAATTTCATTAAAATAAGACATTGTGCGATGCCCGATTCAAGTAATCATTCTACCATCTCCAATCTGATATGGAAAACATAGTATAATTGCAATAGAAATGTGTCCGCCCTGTATGCACTCTAAATCCCATGTGGTCCGAAATTTCCTTAAGCAAACATTAGGGGAAGCTGCAGAAGAATATTCTCTGTAATATCAGCAATGAAAACACCTATATTTGGACTCAGTTCAGTTTCAGTAAAATAACACCTTGTGCGATGCCCCATTCAAGTAATCATACTACCATCTCCACTGTGGTATCGAAAACATAATAAACATTTCAGTAGAAAGTTGTCCTTTCTGTATGCACTCTAAATCATATAGGGTACGAAATTTAATTAGCAATAGCAAAACGGGAAGCATCATAAGAAGATTTTTTCTAATATAAGCAGTTTTAGCAAACTACATTTGGATTCAGCTTTCTTGAGTAGAATAAGGAAGTTCTGGATGTGCTACTTAAGTAATCATGCGACCATCTCTAATGTGATATCAAAACATAGTAAAGATTGCAGTAGAAGGCTGTACTCACTGTTTACCCTCTCTATCCGGTGTGGTACGAAATTTCCTTAGCCATAGCAATGGGGAGAACCTGCAGAAGAAGATTCTTTCTAATATCAGCAATGTAAGAAACCTACATTTGGATTCAGTTTAGTTTCAGTAAAGTAAGGCCTTACGTGATGCCCCATTCAAGTAATCATGCTACCATCTGCAATGTGATGTGGAAAACATAGTATAATTGCAATAGAAATCTGTCCTCACTGTATGCACTCTAAATCCCATGTGGTCCGAAATTTCCTTAACCATAGCATCACGGGAAACTGCAGAAGATGATTCTCTCTAAAATCAGCAATGTAAGAAACCTATATTTGGATTCAGTTTGGTGGGGTCGAAAAAAGACTTCCTTGGTGTGATATTTACATGTTCATGAAACCATCTACAATATGATATGGAAAACAATGTAAAGATTGAAGTAGCAGGCTGTCATCTCTGTATGGACTCTAAATCCAGTGTGGTACAAAATTTCCTTAGAAAAACATTAGGGGAGCCTGGAGAATAAAGTTCTTTCTAATATCTGCTGTGTAAACTACGTACATTTAGATTCAGTTTAGTGGAATAGAATAAGGCCTTGCTGGAAGTGGTATTTAAGTAAAAATGTGACCATCTCCAATATGATATCAAAGCATATAAGGCATTGCAATAGAAATTTGTCCTTTCTGGATGCACCCTAAATCTAGTGTTGTAAAAAATTTCCTTAGCAATAGCATTAGGGGAAGCTTCATAAGAAGATTCTTTCTAATATAAGCAGTTTAAGCAACCTACGTTTGGGTTCAGCATAGCTGAGATGATAAGGAATTTCTGGAGGTGCTACTTAAGTAATCATGCCATCATCTCCAATGTGATATCGAAACAAAGTAAAGATTACAGTAGAAGGCTGTCCTCACTGTATGAACTCTAAATCCCGTGTGGTAGGAAATTTCCTTAGCAATAGCATTTGGGGAAGCTACGGGAGCAGATTCTTTGTAATACCAGCAATGTAGTAAACCTACATTAGGATTGTGTTTTGTTTCAGTAAAATAAGGCCTTGCGGGATGCCCCATTAAATTAATCATGCAACCGTCTCCAATGTGATATGGAAAACACAGTAAAATTGGAATAGAAACTCTCCTCACTTTATGCATTCTAAATCGATGTGGTATGAATTTACCTTAACCATAGCATTCGGGGAAGATGCAGAGAAGATTCTTTTTTACAACAGCAGTGTAAGAAACCTACATTTGGATTCAGTTTGGTGGGGTCGAAAAAAGACTTCCTTGGTGTTATATTTACGTGTTCATGCAACCATCTACAATGAGATATGAAAACAATGTAAAGATTGAAGCAGAGTGCTGTGCTCTCTATATGAACTCTAATTCCCATGTGGTACGAAATTTCCTCAGGAATAGCATTAGGGAAACTTCATAAGAAGATTCATCCTAATATAAGCAGTTTAAAAACCTACATTTGGATTCACCTTAGTTGAGTAGAATAAGGAATTTTTGGGTGTGCTATTTAAGTAATCATGCAACCACCTCCAATGTGGTATCGAAATCACTGTAAAGATGCAGTAGAAGGCTGTCATTTATGTATGGACTCTAAATCCTGTGTGGTACAAAATATCCTTAGAAATAATATTAGAATAGCTGGAAAAGAAGATTCTTTTGATTATCCGCCATGTAAGCTACATATATTTGGATTCAGTTTAGTGGAGTAGAATAAGGCCTTCATGGATGTGCTATTTAAATAATCATTCAACCATCTCCATTGTGATACTGAAACGTAGTAAAGATTGCAGTAGAAAGCTGTCCTCACTGTATGCACTATAAATCCCGTGTGGTAGAAATTTCCTTAGGAATAACATTACGATTTCCTGGAGAAGAAGGTTCCTTCTAATATCTACAATGAAAGCTACATACATTTGGATTCAGTTAAGTGGAATAGAATAATGCCCTGCTAGAAGTGTTATTTAAGTAATCATGCCACCATCTCCAATGTGATATCAAAAACATATTAAACATTGCAGTAGAAGGATGTCCTTTCTGTACGCACTCTAAATCGCGTGTGGTACGAAATTTCCTAAGGAATAACATTAGGGGAGCCTGGAAAAGAAGGTTCTATCTAATATCTGCCGTGAAAGCTCCCTTCATTTGGATTCAGTTTAGTGGAATAGAATAAGGCCCTGCTGGAAGTGCTACATAAGTAATCATGCAACCATCTCCAATGTGATATCAAAAACATATTAAATATTGCAATAGAAAGTTGTCCTTCGTGTATGCACTCTAAATCCCCTGTGGTATGAAATTTCCTTAGCAGCAGCGTTAGGGTAAGCTTCATAAGAAGATTCTTTCTTATAAAAGCAGTTTAAGGAACCTACATTTGGATTCAGCTTAGTTCAGTAGAATAAGGAATTTCTATATGTGTTATTTAAGTAATTATTCCATTTAAGTAATCATGCAACCATCTCCAATGTGATATCGAAAAAATAGTAAAGATAGCAGTAGAAGGCTGTCCCCACTATATGCACTCTAAATCCCATGTGGTACGAAATTTCCTTAACCGTAGCATTAAGGGAAGCTGCAGAATGAGATTCTTTCTAGTATCAGCAACGTAAGAAACCTAATTTGGATTCATGTTGGTGAGGTCGTAAAAAGACTTCCTTGGTGTGATATTTACATATTCATGCAACCATCTACAACGTAATATGGAAAACATTGTAACGAAAGAAGTTTCAGGCTGTCATCTCTTTATGGACTCTAAATCCCGTGTGGAACGAAATTGCCTTAGGAATAATATTAGGATAGCCTGGAAAGAAGATTTTTTCTAATATCTTCCATGTAAGCTACACACATTTGGATACATTTTAATAGAGTAGAATAAGGCCTTCTGGATGTGCTATTTGAGTAATCATGCAACCATCTCCAACGTGATATCAAAAACATATTAAACATTGCAGTAGAAAGTTGTCCTTATTGTATGCACACTAAAACCTTTGTGGTACGAAATTTCCTTATCAAGAGCATTAGGGGAAGCTTCAGAAGAAGATTCCTTCTAATATGCGCATTGCAAGCAACCTACATTTGGACTACGTTTATTTGAGTAGAATAAGGAATTTCTGGATGTGCTATTTCAGTAATCAGCCACGCATTTTCAATGTGATATAGAAACATAGGAAAGATGGCAGTAGAAGGCTGTCCTCACTGTATGCATTCAATACCCCACGTGGTACAATATTTCCTTAACAATAGCATTGGGGTGAAGGTGCAGAAGAAGTTTCTTTCTAATATCAGCAATGTAAGAAACCTACATTTGGATTCAGTTTAGTTTCAGTAAAGTAAGGCCTTGTGCAATGCTCCATTCAATTAATCATGCTATCATCTCCAATGTGGTATGGGAAACATGGTATAATTGCAATAGAAATCTGTCCTCAATGTATGCACTCTAAATCCCAGGTGGTCCGAAATTTCCTTAACCATAGCCTTGCGGGAAGGTGCAGAAGAAGATTCTCTGTAATATCAGCAATATAAGAAAGATACATTTGCATTCAGTGCAGTTTCAGTAAAATAAGACCTTGCGTGATGCCCCATTCGAGTAATCATGCTACCATCTCCACTGCGGGATCAAAAACATAATAAATATTTCAGTAGAAAGTTGTCCTTTCTGTACGCACTCTAAATCACGTGGGTTCAAAATTTTCTTAACAATAGCATTAGGGGAAGCTTCATAAGAAGATTCTTTCTATTCTAAGCCGTTTAAGCAAACTACATTTGGATTCAGCTTTGTTGAGTAGAATAAGGAATTTCTAGATGTTCTATTTATGTAATCATGTGACCATCTCCAATGTGATATCGAAATCATAGTAAAGATTGCAGTAGAATTCTGTCCTCACTATATGCCCACAAATACCATGTGTTATGAAATTTCCTTAATCATAGCACTAGGGGAATCAGTAGAAGAAGATTCCTTCTAATATCAGTAATGTAAGAAACCTACATATGGATTCAGTTTTGTGGGGTTGAAAAATGACTTCCCTGGTTTGATATTTATGTGTTCATGTAACCATTTACAATGTGATATGTGAAACAATGTGAAGATTGAAGCAGCAGGGGCCCATCTCTGTATGGGCTATAAATCCTGTGTGGTAAGAAATTTCCTTAGGAATAACATAACGGGAGCCTGGAGAAGAATATTCTTTCTAATATCTGCCATGTAAGATGCCTATATTTGGATTCAGGTTAGTGGAGTAGAATAAGGCCTTGCTGGAAGTGCTATTTACGTAATCATGAACCATCTCCAATGTGATATCAAAAACATATTAAACATTACAGTAGAAAGTTTTCCTTTCTGTATGCACTCTAATTCCCGGGTGGTACGAAATTTCCTTAGCAGTAGCATTAGGGGAAGCGTCAGAAGAAGATTCCTTCTAATATGTGCAGTGTAAGCAATCTACATTTGGACTCAGTTTAGTTGAGTAGAATAAGCAATTCCTGGATGTGGTATTTAAGTAATCATGCAACCATCTCCAATGGGATATCGAAATATTGTAAAGATTGCAGTAGAAGGCTGTCCTCACTTTATGCATTCTAAAGCCCGTGTGTACGAAATTTCCTTAGCAATAGCATTGGGGGTGGCTGCAGGAGAAGATTCTTTCTAATACCAGCAATGTAAGAAATCTACATTTGGATTCAGTTTGGTGGGGACAACAAAAGCCTTGCTTGGTGTGACATTTACGTGTTCATGCAAACATCTACAATGTGATATAGAAAACAATGTAAAGATAGAAGTAGCAGGCTGTCATCTCTGTATGGAGTCTAAATCCCGTGTGGTACGTAATTTGATTAGGAATGATATTAGCGGAGACTGGAGAAGAAGATTCTTTCTAATATCTTCAATGTAAGATACGTAGATGTAGATTCAGTTTAGTGGAGTAGAATAAGGCCTTGCTGGATGTTCTATTGTAGTAATCATGCAACCGTCTCCAATGTAAAATCGAAAACATATTAAACATGGCTGTAGAAATTTGTCCTTTCCGTATGCACTCTAAATCCCGTGTGGTATGAAATTTCCTTAGCAATAGCATTTGTGGAAGCTGCAGAAGGAGATTCTTTCTAATATCAGCAATGTAAGAAACCTCGAATTGGATTGGATTTACTTTCAGAAAATAAGGGCTTGCTGGTGCTCCATTCAAGTAATCAAGCTACCATCTCCAAAGTGATATCAAAAACATAGAAAAAATTGCAGTAGAAGTCTGTCGTCAATATATGCACTATAAATCCCGTGTGGTACTAAATTTCCTTAGCAATAGCTTTGGGGGAAGCTGCAGAAATTGTCTCTTTCTAATATCAGCAATGTAAGAAACCTACATTTGGATTCAGTTTAGTTTCAGTAAAAAAAGGCGTTGCTTGATGCCCCGTTCAAGTAATCATGCTACCACCTCCAATGTGATATCGAAAACATAGTAAACATTGCAGTGGAAAGTTGTCCTTTCTGTATGCACTCTAAATTCTGTGTGGTACGAAATTTCCTTTGCAATATCATCAGGGGAAGCTTCATAAGAAGATTCTTTCTCATATAAGCAGTTTAAGCAACCTACCTTTGGATTCAGGTTACTTGAGTAGAATAAGTAATTTCTGGATGTGCTATTTAGGTAATCATGTGACCATGTCCAATGTAATAATAAAACATAGTAAACGTTGCAATATAAGGTTGTCCTCACTATGTGTCCACTATATCCCGTGCGGTACGAAATTTCCTTAACCAGAGCATTAAGAGAAGCTGCAGAAGGAGATTCTTTCTCATATCAGAAATGTAAGAAACCTGCATTTGGATTCATTTTGGTGGCGCCAAAAAAGACTTTCCTGGTGTGATATTTATGTTTTCATGCAACCATCTACAATGTGATATGGAAAACAATGTAAAGATTGAAGTAGCAGGCTGTCATCTCTGTATGGACTCTAAATACCGTGTGGTACAAAATTTCCTTAGGAACAACATTAGGGGAGACTGGAGAAAAAGTCTCTTGTAATATATGCCGTGTAACTTACCTACATTTTGATTCAGTTTAGTGGAATAGAATAAGGCCTTGCTGGAAGTGCTCTTTAAGTAATCATGCAACCATCTCCAATGTGATATCAAAAACATATTAAACATTGCAGTAGAAAATTGTCCTTTCAGTATGCTCTCTAAATCCCATGTGGTACAAAATTTCCTTAGCAATAGCATTAGAGGAAGCTTCAGAATATTATTCCTTCTAATATGAGCAGTGTAAGCAACCTACATTTGGATTCAGTTTAGTAGAGTAGAATAAGGCCTTTTGGATGTGCTATTTGAGTAATCATGCAACCATCTCCAACGTGATATCGAAAACATATTAAACATTGCCGTAGGAAGTTGTCCTTTCCATATGCACTCTAAAACCTGTGAGGTACGAATTTTCCTTATCAAGAGCATTGGGGGAAGCTTCAGAAGAAGATTCCTTCAAATATGCGTATTGTAAGCAACCTACATTTGGACTAAGTTTAGTAGAGTAGAATAAGGAATTTCTGGATGTGCTATTTCAGTAATCAGGCAACCATCTTCAATGTGATATCGAAACTTCTAAAGATTGCAGTAGAAGGCTGTCCTCACTGTATGCACTCTATACCCCGCGTGGTACAATATTTCCTTAACAATAGCATTGGGGAGAAGGTGCAGAAGAAGTTTCTTTCTAATATCAGCAATGTAAGAAACCTACATTTGGATTCAGTTTAGTTTCAGTAAAGTAAGGCCTTGCGCAATGCCCCATTCAAGTAATCATGCTAACATCTCCAATGTGGTATGGAAAACATGGTATAATTGCAATAGAATTCTTTCCTCAATGTATGCACTCTAAATCCCAGGTTGTCTGAAATTTCCTTAACAATAGCTTTACGGTAAGGTGTAGAAGAAGATTCTCTGTAATGTCAGCAATATAAGAAAGATACATTTGCATTCAGTTCAGTTTCAGTAAAATAAGACCTTGCGCGATGCCCCATTCGAGTAATCATGCTACCATCTCCACTGCGGTATCGAAAACATAATAAATATTTCAGTAGAAAATTGTCCTTTCTGTATGCACTCTAAATCTCGTGTGTTCAAAATTTTCTTAACAATAGCATTAGGGGAAGCTTCATAAGAAGATTCTTTCTATTCTAAGCCGTTTAAGCAAACTACATTTGGATTCAGCTTTGTTGAGTAGAATAAGGAATTTCTAGATGTTCTATTTATGTAATCATGTGACCATCTCCAATGTGATATCGAAATCATAGTAAAGATTGCAGTAGAATTCTGTCCTCACTATATGCCCTCAAATACCATGTGTTATGAAATTTCCTTAATCATAGCACTAGGGGAATCTGTAGAAGAAGATTCCTTCTAATATCAGCAATGTAAGAAACCTACATTTGGATTCAGTTTATCTTCAGTAAAATAAGGCATTCCGGGATACCCAATTCAAGTAATCATGCAACCATCTCCAATGCTATATCGAAAACAGTTAAGATTGATGTAGAAGGCTGTCATCACTATATGCATTCTGAATCTCGTGTGGGAGGGTATTTCCTTAGCAATAGCTTAGGGGGAACTGCAGAAGATTCTTTCTAATATCAGCAATGTAAGAAAACTACAGTTGGATTCAGTTTAGTTTCAGTAAAATAAGGCCTTGCGCAATGACCCATTCAAATAATCGTGCTACCATCTCCAGTGTGATGTGGAAAACAGTATAATTGCAATAGAAATCTGTCCTGACTGTATGCACTCTAAATCACATGCGTTACAAAGTTTCCTTAACCATAGCATTACGGGAGGCTGCAGAAGATGATTCTCTCTAGTATCAGCAATGTAAGAAACCTACATTTCGATTCAGTTTGGGGGGGTCTAAAAAAGACTTCCTTGGTGTGATATTTAGATGTTCATGCAACCATCCACAATGTGATATGGAAAACAATGTAAAGATTGAAGTAGCAGGCTGTCATCTCTGTATGGACTCTAAATACCGTGTGGTAAGAAATTTCTTTTGGAATAACATTAGGGGAGCATGGAGAACAAGCTTCTTTCTAATATCTGCTGTGTAAAGTACGTTCATTTGGATTCAGTTTAGCTTCAGTAAAATAAGGTGTTTCTGGATGGCCCATTCCAGTAATCATGCAACCATCTTAAATGCTATATCAAAAACATAGTAACGATTGCTGTAGAAGGCTGTCATCACTATATGCACTCTGAATCCCGTGTGGTAGGATATTTCCTAAGCAATGGCTTTGGGGGAACGGCAGAAGAAGATTCTTTCTAATATCAGCAATGTAAGAAAACTACATTTGGATTCAGTTTAGTTTCAGTAAAATAAGGCCTTGCGAGATGCCCCATTCAAGTAATCATGCTTCCATCTCCCATTTGATGTGAAAAACATAGTATAATTGCAATAGAAAGCTTTACTTCCTGTATGCACTTTAAAATCCATGTGGTCCGAAATTCCTTAACTATAGCTTTAGGGGAAGATGCAGAAGAAGATTCTCTCTAATATCAGCAATGGAAGACACCTACATTTGGATTCAGTTTGGTGGGGTCGAAAAAAGACTTCCTTGGTGTGATATTTACAAGTTCATGCAACCATCTACAATGTGATATGGAAAATAATGTAGAGATTGAAGTAGCAGGCTGTCATCTCTGTATGGACTCCAAATCCCATGTGGTTCGAAACTTCCTTAGGAATAACTTTAGGGGAGCCTGGAGAAGAAGGTTCTTTCTAATATCTGCCGTGTAAACGATGTACATTTGGATTCAGTTTAGTGACTAGAATAAGGCCTTCATGGAAGTGCTATTTAAGTAAACATGTAGCCATCTCCAATATGATACCATAAAGATATAAAACATTGCAATAGAAATTGGTCCTTTCTGGTTGCATTCTAAATCTAGTGTGTACAAAATTTAATTACAATCGCATTAGGGGAAGCTTCATAAGAAGACTCTTTCTTATATAAGCAGTTTTAGCAACCTACATTTGGATTCAGCTTAGTTGAGTAGATTAAGGAATTTCTGGATGTGCTATTTAAGAATCATGCAACCATCTTCAATGTGATATCAAAATCATCGTAGAGATTGCAGTAGAAGGCTGTCATAACTATATGCACTCTAAATCCCCTGTGGTACCAAATTTCCTAAACCATAGCATTAGGGAAGCTGGAGCAGGTGATTCTTTCTAATATCAGCAATGTAAGAAACCTACATTTGGATTTGGTTTGATGGGGTCGAAAAAAGACCTCCTTGGTGTGATATTTACATATTCATGCAACCATCTGCAATGTGATATGGAAAACAATGTAAAGAAGGAAGTAGTGGGCTGCCATCTCTGTATGGACTCTAAATCCTGGGTGGTACGAAATTTGCTTAGGAATAATATTAGGTTAGCCTGGAAAAGAAGATTCTTTCTAATATCTGCCATTTAAGCTACATACATTTTGATTCAGTTTAGTGGAGTAGGAAAGGCCTTGCTGGAAGTGCTATTTAAGTCATCATGCAACCATCTCCAATGTGATATCGAAAACATATTAAATATTGCAGTAGAAAGTTGTCCTTTCTGTATACACTGTAAAACCTGTGTGGTACGAAATTTTGTTAGCAATAGCATTAGGGGAAGCTTCAGAAGAAGATTCCTTCTAATATGAGCAATGTAAGCAACCTACATTTGGATTCAGTTCATTTTAGTAAATTAAGAATTACTGGATGTGCTATTTAAGTAACCATGCAACCGTCTCCTATATGATATCCAAAACGTATTAAACATTGCAGTAGAAGCCTGTCGTCACAATGTGCACTCTCTATCCCGGGTGGTACTAAATTTCCTTAGCAATAGCTTTGGGGGAAGCTGCAGAAATTGTCTCTTTCTAATATCAGCAATGTAAGAAACCTACATTTGGATTCAGTTTAGTTTCAGTAAAAAAAGGCGTTGCTTGATGCCCCGTTCAAGTAATCATGCTACCACCTCCAATGTGATATCGAAAACATAGTAAACATTGCAGTGGAAAGTTGTCCTTTCTGTATGCACTCTAAATTCTGTGTGGTACGAAATTTCCTTTGCAATATCATCAGGGGAAGCTTCATAAGAAGATTCTTTCTCATATAAGCAGTTTAAGCAACCTACATTTGGATTCAGGTTACTTGAGTAGAATAAGTAATTTCTGGATGTGCTATTTAGGTAATCATGTGACCATGTCCAATGTAATAATAAAACATAGTAAACGTTGCAATATAAGGTTGTCCTCACTATGTGTCCACTATATCCCGTGCGGTACGAAATTTCCTTAACCAGAGCATTAAGAGAAGCTGCAGAAGGAGATTCTTTCTCATATCAGAAATGTAAGAAACCTGCATTTGGATTCATTTTGGTGGCGCCGAAAAAAGACTTTCCTGGTGTGATATTTATGTTTTCATGCAACCATCTACAATGTGATATGGAAAACAATGTAAAGATTGAAGTAGCAGGCTGTCATCTCTGTATGGACTCTAAATACCGTGTGGTACAAAATTTCCTTAGGAACAACATTAGGGGAGACTGGAGAAAAGTCTCTTGTAATATATGCCGTGTAACTTACCTACATTTTGATTCAGTTTAGTGGAATAGAATAAGGCCTTGCTGGAAGTGCTCTTTAAGTAATCATGCAACCATCTCCAATGTGATATCAAAAACATATTAAACATTGCAGTAGAAAATTGTCCTTTCAGTATGCTCTCTAAATCCCATGTGGTACAAAATTTCCTTAGCAATAGCATTAGAGGAAGCTTCAGAATATTATTCCTTCTAATATGAGCAGTGTAAGCAACCTACATTTGGATTCAGTTTAGTAGAGTAGAATAAGGCCTTTTGGATGTGCTATTTGAGTAATCATGCAACCATCTCCAACGTGATATCGAAAACATATTAAACATTGCCGTAGGAAGTTGTCCTTTCCATATGCACTCTAAAACCTGTGAGGTACGAATTTTCCTTATCAAGAGCATTGGGGGAAGCTTCAGAAGAAGATTCCTTCAAATATGCGTATTGTAAGCAACCTACATTTGGACTAAGTTTAGTAGAGTAGAATAAGGAATTTCTGGATGTGCTATTTCAGTAATCAGGCAACCATCTTCAATGTGATATCGAAACTTCTAAAGATTGCAGTAGAAGGCTGTCCTCACTGTATGCACTCTATACCCCGCGTGGTACAATATTTCCTTAACAATAGCATTGGGGAGAAGGTGCAGAAGAAGTTTCTTTCTAATATCAGCAATGTAAGAAACCTACATTTGGATTCAGTTTAGTTTCAGTAAAGTAAGGCCTTGCGCAATGCCCCATTCAAGTAATCATGCTAACATCTCCAATGTGGTATGGAAAACATGGTATAATTGCAATAGAATTCTTTCCTCAATGTATGCACTCTAAATCCCAGGTTGTCTGAAATTTCCTTAACAATAGCTTTACGGTAAGGTGTAGAAGAAGATTCTCTGTAATGTCAGCAATATAAGAAAGATACATTTGCATTCAGTTCAGTTTCAGTAAAATAAGACCTTGCGCGATGCCCCATTCGAGTAATCATGCTACCATCTCCACTGCGGTATCGAAAACATAATAAATATTTCAGTAGAAAATTGTCCTTTCTGTATGCACTCTAAATCTCGTGTGTTCAAAATTTTCTTAACAATAGCATTAGGGGAAGCTTCATAAGAAGATTCTTTCTATTCTAAGCCGTTTAAGCAAACTACATTTGGATTCAGCTTTGTTGAGTAGAATAAGGAATTTCTAGATGTTCTATTTATGTAATCATGTGACCATCTCCAATGTGATATCGAAATCATAGCAAAGATTGCAGTAGAATTCTGTCCTCACTATATGCCCTCAAATACCATGTGTTATGAAATTTCCTTAATCATAGCACTAGGGGAATCTGTAGAAGAAGATTCCTTCTAATATCAGCAATGTAAGAAACCTACATTAGGGTTCAGTTTAATTTCAGTAAATAAGGCCTTGCAAAATGCCCCATTCAAGTAATAATGCAACCATCTCCCATGTGATATCGAACACATAGTAAAGATTGCAGTAGAAGGATGTCATCACTATATGCACTCTAAATCCCGGGTGGTAGAGAAATTTATTTAGGAATAATATGAGGGGAGCTTGAAGAAGATTCCTTCTAATATATGTCGTGTTAATTACCTACATTTGGATTCAGTTTAGTGGAATAGAATAAGGCCTTGCTGGACGTGCTATTTAAGTAATCATGCATCCATCTCCAATGTGATATCGAAAACATACTAAAGATTGCAGTAGAAGGCTGTCCTGAATATATGCACTCTAATTCCCGTGTAGTACGAAATTTCCTTAGCAATAGCTTTGGGGGAAGCGGCAGAAGGAGATTCTTTCTAATATAAGCAACGTAAGCAAGCTACATTTGGATTCAGCTTAATTGAGCAGAATAAGGAATTTCTGGATGTGCTATTTAAGTAATCATGTGACCATCTCCAATGTGATATTGAAAACAAAGTAAAGATTTCAGTAGGAGGTTGTCCTCACTATATGCCCTCTAAATACAGTGGGGTACGAAATACCCTTAACCATAGCATTAGGGAAAGCTGCCAAAGGAGATTCTTTCTAATATCAGCAAGGTAAGAACCCTACATTTTTATTCAGTTTGGTGGAGTCGAAAAAAGACTTTCTTGGTGTTTTATTTATGAATTCATCCAACCATCTACAAGGTCATACTGAAAATAATGTAAAGATTGAAGTAGCAGGCTGTCATCTCTGTATGTAACTAAATACCGTGTGGCATGAATTACCTTAGGAATAACTTTAGGGGAGCCTGGAGAAGAAGGTTCTTTTTAATATAAGCAGTGTAAGCAACCTACATTTAGATTCAGCTTAGTTGAGAAGAATAAGGAATTTCTGGATGGCCTAAATCAGTATTCATGAAACCATCTCCAATGTGATATCGAAAACATACTAAAGATTGCAGTAGAAGCTGCCTTCAATATATGCACTCTAAATACCTTGTGGTACGAAATTTGCTTAACCATAGCTTTAGTGGAAGCTGCAGAAAGAGATTATTTCTAATATCAGCAATGTAAGAAACCTACATTTGGATTCAGATTAGTGGGGTCGAAAAAAGACTTCCTTGTTGTGATATTTACGTATTCATGCCACCATTTACAATGTGATATGGAAAACAAGGCGAAGATTGAAGTAGCAGTCTGTCATCTCCGTATGGACTCTAAATCAATTGTGGTATGAAATTTCCTTAGGAATAATATTAGCATAGCCAGGAGAAGAAGATTCTTTCTAATACCTGCCATGTAAGATACCTACATTTGGATTCAGTTTAGTGCAGTAGAATAGGGACTTGCTGGATGTGCAATATAAGTAATCATGCAACCATCTCCAATGTGATATCGAAAAAACATTAAACACTGCAGTAGAAAATTGACCTTTCTGTATGCACTCTAAATCCCTTGTGGAACGAAATTTCCTTAGCCATAGCATTAGGGGACGTTCAGAAGATTCCTTCTAATATGAGCATTGTAAACAACCTACATTTGGAATCAGGTTAGTTGAGTAGAATAAGGAATTTCTGCTTGTGCTATTTAAGTAATCATGCAACCATCTCCAGTGTGATATCAAAACATAATAAATGTTGCAGCAGAATGCTGTCCTCACAGTATGCATATTAAATCTTGTGTGGTACGAAATTTCCCTAGCAATAGCTATCGGGAAAATGCAGAAGAAGGTTCTTTCTAATATCAGCAATGCGAGAAACCTACATATGGATTCAGTTTTGTTGGGTCGAAAAATGAATTCCCTTATTTGATATTTTTGTATTCATGCAATCATCTACAATGTGATATGTGAAACAATGTGAAGATTGAAGTAGCAGGGGCCCATCTCTGTATGGGCCATAAATCCTGGATCATAAGAAATTTCCTTAGGAATAATATAACTGGAAATTGGAAAAGAATATTCTTTCTAATATCTGCCATGTAAGATACCTATATTTGGATTCAGGTTATTGGAGTAGAATAAGGCCTTGCTGGAAGTGCTATTTAAGTAATCATGAACCATCTCCAATGTGATATCAAAAACATAATAAACATTACAGTAGAAAGTTTTCCTTTCTGTATGCACTCTAATTCCCGGGTGGTACGAAATTTCCTTAGCAGTAGCATTAGGGGAAGCATCAGAAGAAGATTCCTTCTAATATGTGCAGTGTAAGCAATCTACATTTGGACTCAGTTTAGTTGAGTAGAATAAGCAAGTCCTGGATGTGGTGTTTAAGTAATCATGCAACCATCTCCAATGTGATATCGAAACATTGAAAGATTGCAGTAGAAGGCTGTCCTCACTTTATGCATTCTGAACACCATGTGTACGAAATTTCCTTAGCAATAGCATTGGGGGTGGCTGCAGGAGAAGATTTTTTTCTAATATCAGCAATGTAAGAAATCTACATTTGAATTCAGTTTGGTGGGGTCGACAAAAGCCTTCCTTGGTGTGATATTTACGTGTTCAGGCAAACATCTACAATGTGATATAGAAAACAGTGTAAAGATAGAAGTAGCAGGCTGTCATCTCTGTATGGAGTCTAAATCCCGTGTGCTACGTAATTTTTTTAGGAATGGTATTAGCGGAGACTGGAGAAGAAGATTCTTTATAATATCTGCAATGTAAGATACGTACATGTGTATTCAGTTTAGTGGAGTAGAATAAGGCCTTGCTGGATTTTCTATTGTAGTAATCATGCAACCATCTCCAATGTAAAATCGAAAACATATTAAACATGGCTGTAGAAACTTGTCCTTTCCATATGCACTCTAAATCCCGTGTGGTACGAAATTTCCTTAGCAATAGCATTGGGGGAAGCTGCAGAAGGAGATTCTTTCTAATATCAGCAATGTAAGAAACCTCCAACTGGATTGGATTTACTTTCAGAAAATAAGGGCTTGCTGGTGCTCCATTCAAGTATTCATGCTACCATCTCCAACGTGATATCGAAAACATAGAAAAGATTGCAGTAGAAGTCTGTCCTCAATATATGCACTCTAAATCCCGTGTGGTACTAAATTTCCTTAGCAATAGCTTTGGGGGAAGCTGCAGAAAATGTCTCTTTCTAATATCAGCAATGTATGAAACCTACATTTGGATTCAGTTTAGTTTCAGTAAAAAAAGGCGTTGCTTGATGCCCCGTTCAAGTAATCATGCTACCATGTCCAATGTGATATCAAAAACAGTAAACATTGCAGTGGAAAGTTGTCCTTTCTGTATGCACTATAAATTCTGTGTGGGACGAAATTTCCTTAGCAATAGCATTAGGGGAAGCTTCATAAGAAGATTCTTTCTCATATAAGCAGTTTAAGCAACCTACATTTGGATTATGGTTACTTGAGTAGAATAAGTAATTTCTGGATGTGCTATTAAGGTAATCATGTGACCATGTCCAATGCAATAACAAAACATAGTAAGCATTGCAGTATAAGGTTGTCCGCACTATGTGTCCACTATATCCGGTGTGGTATGAAATTTCCTTAACCAGAACATTAAGAGAAGCTGCAGAAGAAGATTCTTTCTAATATCAGAAATGTAAGAAACCTGCATTTGGATTCATTTTGGTGGCGCCGAAAAAAGACTTTCCTGGTGTGATATTTACGTTTTCATACAACCATCTACAATGTGATATGGAAAACAATGTAAAGATTGAAATAGCAGGCTTTCATCTCTGTATGGACTCTAAATCCCGTGTGGTACAAAATTTCCTTAGGAACAACATTAGGGGAGACTGGAGAAAAAGACTCTTTGTAATATATGCCATGTAACATACCTACATTTTGATTCAGTTTAGTGGAATAGAATAAGGCCTTGCTGGAAGTGCTCTTTAAGTAATCATGCAACCATCTCCAATGTGATATCAAAAACATATTAAACATTGCAGTAGAAAATTGTCCTTTCTGTATGCTCTCTAAATCCCATGTGGTACAAAATTTCCTTAGCAATAGCATTAGGGGAAGCTTCAGAAGATTATTCCTTCTAATATGAGCAGTGTAAGCAACCTACATTTGGATTCAGTTTAGTTGAATAGAAAAAGCAATTTTTGGATGTGATATTTAAGTAATCATGCAACCATCTCCAATGTGATATCGAAACACAGTCACGATTGCAGTAGAAAGCTGTCCACACTGTATGCACTCTAAATCCCGTGCGGTACGAAATTTCCTTAGCAATACCATTTGGGGAAGCTGCAGAAGAAGATTCTTCCTAATATCAGCAATGTATGAAACCTACATTTGGACTCCATTTAGTTTCAGTGAAATAAGGCCTTGTGGGATGCCCCATTTAAGTAATCATGCAACGATCTCCAATGTGATATCGAAAACAGAGTAAAGATTGCAGTAGAAGGCTGTAATCTCCATATGCACTCTATATGCCTGTGGTACAAAATTTCCTTAACCATAGCATTAGGCAAAACTGCGGAAGAAGATTCATTCTAGCATCTCCAATGTAAGAAACCTACATTTCGATTCAGTTTTGTGTGGTCGAAAAAAGATTTCCTTGGTATGATATTTACGTGTTATGCAACCATTTACAACGGGATATGGAAAACAATGTAAAGATTGAAGTAGGAGCCTGTCATCTCTTTATGGACTCTAAAACCATGTGGTCCGAAATTTCCTTAGGAATAACAGTAGGGGAGCATGGAGAAGAAAATTCTTTCGAATATCCGCCGTGTAAGGTACCTGTATTTGGATTCCATGTAGTGGAGTAGTACTAGGCCTTGCTGGATATGATATTTAAGTTATCATTAAACCATTTCCAATCTGATTTCGTAAACAGTAAACATTGCTGAAGAAAGTTGTCCTTTTGTATGCCGTCTGAATCATGTATGGTATGAAATTTCCTCAGCAATAGCAATAGGGGAAGCTTCATAAGAATGGTCTTCCAAATATAAGCACTATAAGCAACTTACATTTGAATTCAATTTAGTTGAGTAGAATACGGAATTTCTGGATGTGCTATTTAAGTAATCATGCAACCATCACCAATGTGATATCAAAAACATAGTAAGGATTGCAGTAGAAGGCTCTCCTCACTATATGCTCTCTAAATCCCGTGTGGTACTAAATTTCCTTAGCAGTAGCATTAGGGGAATCTTCAGAAGATGATTCGTTCTAATATGTGCAGTGTAAGCAACATACATTTGGACTCAGTTTAGTTGAGTAGAATAAGAAATTTCTGAATGTGCTATTTAAGTAATCATGCAGCCATCTCCATATGTGATATCAAAACAGATAAGATTGCAGTAGAAGCTGTCCTCACTATATGCACTCTATATCCAGTGTATTATGAAATTTCCTTAACAAGAGCATTGGGTGAAGCTGCAGATGTTTCTTTTTAATATCAGCAATGTAAGAAACCTCCGACTGAATTCCCTTTAGTTCCAGTAAAATAAGGCATTGCGAGTTACCAAATTCAAGTATTCATGCAACCATCCCCAATGTGATATCAAAAACATAGTAAAGATTGCAGTAGAAGGCTGTCCTCAATATATGCACTCTAATTCCCATGTGGTATGGAATTTCTTTAGCAACAGCTTTGGAGGAAGCTGCAGAAGAAGATTCTTTCCAATATAGGCAACGTAAGAAACCTACATTTGGATTCAGTTTAGTTTCAGTAAAACAAGGCCTTGCGTGATGCCCCATTCAAATAATCATGCTATCATCTCCAATGTGATATGGGAAACACAGTAAACGTTGCAGTAGAAAGTTTTCCTTTAGTTATGAACTCTAAACCCCATGTGGTACGAAATTTCCTTTGCCATAGCATTGGGGGAAGCTTCATAAGAAGATTCTTTCTAATAAAAGCAGTTTAAGCAACATAAATTTGGATTCAGCTTAGTTGAGTAGAATAAGGAATTTCTGGATGTGCTATTTAAGTAATCATGCGACCATCTCCAATGTGATATCAAAAACATAGTAAAGATTACAGTAGGAGGTTGTCCTCACTATATGCCCTCTAAATCCCTTGGGGTATGAAATTTCCTTAACCATAGCATTAGGGGAAGCTGCAGAAGGAGATTCCTTCTAATATCAGCAAAGTAAGAACACTACATTTTCATTCAGTTTGGTGGGGTCGACAAAAGACTTCCTTGATGTGTTATTTATGTATTCATGCAACCATCTACAAGGTGATACGGAAAACAATGCAAAGATTGAAGTTGCAGGCTGTCATCTCTGTATGTACCTAACTCCCGCGTGGTACGAAATTACCTTAGGAATAATATTAGGGAGCGTGGAGGAGAAGATTCTTTCTAATATAATCAGTGTAAGCAACCTACATTTGGATTCAGCTTAGTTGAGTAGAATAAGGAATATCTGGGTGTTCTATTTCAGTATTCATGAAACCATCCCCATGTGATACTAAAAACATAGTAAAGATTGCAGTAGAAGCTGTGTTCAATATATGCAACTCTAAATCCCGTGTGGTACGAAATTTGATTAACCATAGCATTAGGGGAAGCTGCAGAAGGAGATTATTTCCAATATCAGCAATGTAAGAATCCTGCATTTGGATCATTTTGGTGGGGACGAAAAAAGACTTCCTTGGTGTGATATTTATGTATTCATGCAACCATCTACAATGTGATGTGGAAAACAATGTTAAGATTGAAGTAGAAGGCTTTCATCTCTGTATGGACTCCATCTTCCGTGAAGGACGATATTTCATTAAGAATAATATCATGGGAGCCTGGAGAAGGAGGTTCTTTCTAATAACTGCCATGTGAGATACCTACATTTGGACTCAGCTGAGTGGAGTAGAATAAGGCCTTGCTGAAAGTGCTATTTAAATGATCATGCAACCATGTCCAATGTGATATCAAAAACATACTAAACATTGCAGTAGAAAGTTGTCCTTTCTGCATGCACAATAAATCCCGTGTGGTATGATATTTCCTGAAGAATAAAATTAGGGGAGACTGGAGAAGAAAGTTCTTTCTAATATCTGGATGTAAGTTACCTACATTTGTTTTCACATTAGTGGATTTGAATAAGGCCGTGCTGGAAGTGCTGTTTAAGTAATCATGCAACCGTCTCCTATATGATATCAAAAATACATTAAACATTGCTGTAGAACGCTGTCCTCACTATGTGCACTCTCAATCCTGGGTGGTACGAAATTTCCTTAGCAATGGCTTTGAGGGAGATGCAGAAGAAGGATCTTTCTAATATCAGCAGCGTAAGAAACCTACATTTGGATTCAGTTTAGTAGAGTAGAATAAGGAATTTCTGCTTGTGCTATTTAAGTAATCATGCAACCATCTCCAGTGTGATATCAAAACATAGTAAATATTGCAGCAGAATGCTGTCCTCACAGTATGCATATTAAATCTTGTGTGTAACGAAATTTCCCTAGCAATAGGGTTCGGGAAAATGCAGAAGAAGGTTCTTTCTAATATCAGAAATGGAAGAAACCTACATATGGATTCAGTTTTGTGGGGTCGAAAAATGACTTCCCTGGTTTGATATTTATGTATTCATGCAACCATCTACAATGTGATATGTGAAACAATGTGTAGATTGAAGTAGCAGGGGCCCATCTCTGTATGGGCTATAAATCCTGTATGGTAAAAAATTTCCTTAGGAATAATATAATGGGAGCCTGGAGAAGAATATTCTTCCTAATATCTGCCATGTAAGATACCGATATTTGAATTCAGGTTAGTGGAGTAGAATAAAGCCTTGCTGGAAGTGCTATTTAAGTAATCATGAACCATCTCCAATGTGATATCAAAAACATATTAAACATTACAGTAGAAAGTTTTCCTTTCTGTATGCACCATAATTCCCGTGAGGTACGAAATTTCCTTAGCAGTAGCATTAGGGGAAGCGTCAGAAGAAGATTCCTTCTAATATGTGCAGTGTAAGCAATCTACATTTGGACTCAGTTTAGTTGAGTAGAATAAGCAATTCCTGGATGTGGTATTTAAGTAATCATGCAACCATCTAAAATGTGATATCAAAACATTGTAAAGATTGCAGTAGAAGGCTGTCCTCACTTTATGCATTCTAAAGCCCATGTGTACGAAATTTCCTGAGCAATAGCATTGGGGGTGGCTGCAGGAGAAGATTTTTTCTAATATCAGCAATGTAAGAAATCTACATTTGGATTCAGTTTGGTGGGGTCGACTAAAGCCTTCCTTGGTGTGATATTTACGTGTTCATGCAAACATCTACAATGTGATATAGAAAACAATGTAAAGATAGAAGTAGCAGGCTGTCATCTCTGTATGGAGTCTAAATCCCGTGTGGTACGTAATTTGATTCGGAATGGTATTAGCGGAGACTGGAGAAGAAGATTCTTTCTAATATCTGCAATGTAAGATACGTACATGTAGATTCAGTTTAGTGGAGTAGAATAAGGCCTTGCTGGATGTTCTATTGTAGTAATCATGCAACCATCTCCAATGTAAAATCGAAAACATATTAAACATGGCTGTAGAAACTTGTCCTTTCCGTATGCACTCTAAATCCCGTGTGGTACGAAATTTCCTTAGCAATAGCATTGGGGGAAGCTGCAGAAGGAGATTCTTTCTAATATCAGCAATGTAAGAAACCTCCAATTGGATTGGGTTTACTATCAGAAAATAAGGGCTTGCTGGTGCTCCATTCAAGTATTCATGCTACCATCTCCAATGTGATATCGAAAACATAGCAAAGATTGCAGTAGAAGTCTGTCCTCAATATATGCACTATAAATCCCGTGTGGTACTAAATTTCCTTAGCAATAGCTTTGGGGGAAGCTGCAGAAAATGTCTCTTTCTAATATCAGCAATGTAAGAAACCTACATTTGGATTCAGTTTAGTTTCAGTAAAAAAATGGCGTTGCTTGATTCCCCATTCAAGTAATCATGCTACCATCTCCAATGTGATATCGAAAACATAGTAAACATTGCAGTGGAAAGTTGTCCTTTCTGCATGCACTCTAAATTCTGCGTGGTACGAATTTTCCTTAGCAATAGCATTAGGGGAAGCTTCATAATAAGATTCTTTCCCATATAAGCAGTTTAAGGAACCTACATTTGGATTCAGGTTACTTGAGTAGAATAAGTAAATTCTGGATGTGCTATTTAGGTAATCATGTGACCATGCCCAATGTAATAACAAAACATAGTAAACGTTGCAGTATAAGGTCGTCCTCACTATGTGTCCACTATATCACGTGTGGTACGAAATTTCCTTAACCAGAGCATTAAGAGAAGCTGCAGAAGGAGATTCTTTCAAATATCAGAAATGTAAGAAACCTGCATTTGGATTCATTTTGGTGGCGCTGGAAAATGACTTTCCTGGTGTGATATTTACGTTTTCATGCAACCATCTACAATGTGATATGGAAAACAATGTAAAGATTGAAATAGCAGGCTGTCATCTCTGTATGGACTCTAAATACCATGTTGTACAAAATTTCCTTAGGAACAACATTAGGGGACACTGGAGAAAATGGCTCTTTCTAATATATGCCGTGTTACCTACGTACAGTTTGATTCAGTTTAGTGGAATAGAATAAGGCCTTGCTGGAAGTGCTCTTTAAGTAATCATGCAACCATCTCCAATGTGATATCAAAAACATATTAAACATTGCAGTAGAAAATTGTCCTTTCTCTATGCTCTCTAAATCCCATGTGGTACAAAATTTCCTTAGCAATAGCATTAGGGGAAGCTTCAGAAATTATTCCTTCTAATATGAGCAGTGTAAGCAACCTACATTTGGATTCAGTTTAGTTGAATAGAACAAGCAATTTTTGGATGTGATATTTAAGTAATCATGCAACCATCTCCAATGTGATATCGAAACACAGTCACGATTGCAGTAGAAAGCTGTCCACACTGTATGCACTCTAAGTCCCGTGCGGTACGAAATTTCCTTAGCAATACCATTTGGGGAAGATGCAGAAGAAGATTCTTCCTAATATCAGCAATGTACGAAACCTACATTTGGACTCCATTTAGTTTCAGTGAAATAAGGCCTTGTGGGATGCCCCATTTAAGTAATCATGCAACGATCTACAATGTGATATCGAAAACAGAGTAAAGATTGCAGCAGAAGGCTGTAATCTCTATATGCACTCTACATCCCTGTGGTACGAAATTTCCTTAACCATAGCATTAGGCGAAACTGCAGAAGAAGACTCTTTCTAGTGTCACCAATGTAAAAAACCTTCATTTCGATTCAGTTTGGTGTGGTCGAAAAAAATTTCCTTGGTATGATATTAACGTGTTATGCAACCATTTACAATGGGATATGGAAAACAATGTAAAGATTGATGTAGGAGGCTGTCATCCCTTTATGGACTCTAAAACCCATGTGGTCCGAAATTTCCTTAGGAATAACAGTAGGGGAGCATGAGAAGAAAATTCTTTCGAATATCCGCCGTGCAAGGTACCTGTATTTGGATTCCATGTAGTGGAGTAGTACTAGGCCTTGCTGGATATGATATTTAAGTTATCATTAAACCATCTCCAATCTGATTTCGTAAACAGTAAACATTGCTGAAG
The DNA here is from genome assembly GCA_032199065.1 of Smutsia gigantea. Lineage (NCBI taxonomy): Eukaryota > Metazoa > Chordata > Mammalia > Pholidota > Manidae > Smutsia > Smutsia gigantea. The sequence continues at coordinate 50,491 of JAVSCE010002446.1, forward strand.
AAATTTGTCCTTTTGTATGCCGTCTGAATCAAGTATGGTATGAAATTTCCTCAGCAATATCATTAGGGGAAGCTTCATGAGAAGAGTCTTCCTAATATAAGCACTATAAGCAACCTACATTTGAATTCAGTTTAGATGAGTAGAATACGGAATTTCTGGATGTGCTATTTAAGTAATCATGCAACCATCTCCAATGTGATATCAAAAACATAGTAAAGAATGCAGTAGAAGGCTCTCCTCACTATATGCTCTCTAAATCCCGTGTGGTAAGAAATTTCCTTAGCAGTAGCACTAGGGGAATCTTCAGAAGATAATTCGTTCTAATATGCGCAGTGTAAGCAACCTACACTTGGACTCAGTTTAGTTGAGTAGAATAAGAAATTTGTGAATGTGCTATTTAAGTAATCATGCAGCCATCTCCATATGTGATATCAAAACAGAAAAGATTGCAGTAGAAGCTGTCCTCACTATATGCACCCTACATCCCGTGTATTATGAAATTTCCTTAACAAGAGCATTGGGTGAAGCTGCAGATATTTCTTTTTTAATATCAGCAATGTAAGAAACCTCCGACTGGATTCCTTTTATTTTCGGTAAAATAAGGCATTGCAGGGTGCCAAATTCAAGTATTGGTGCAACCATCTCCAATGTGATATGGAAAACATAGTAAAGATTGCAGTAGAAGGCTGCCCTCAATATATGCACTCTTATTCCCGTGTGGTACGGAATTTCCTTAGCAATAGCTTTAGGGGAAGCTGCAGAAGAAGATTCTTTCCAATATAGGCAACGTAAGAAACCTACATTTGGATTCAGTTTAGTTTCAGTAAAACAAGGCCTTGCGTGATGCCCCATTCAAATAATCATGCTATCATCTCCAATGTGATATGGGAAACACAGTAAACGTTGCAGTAGAACGTTTTCCTTTAGTTATGCACTCTAAATAAAATGCGGCACGAAATTTCCTTTGCCATATCATTGGGGGAAGCTTCATAAGAAGATTCGTTCTAATAAAAGCAGTTTAAGCAACATAAATTTGGATTCAGCTTAGTTGAGTAGAATAAGGAATTTCTGGATGTGCTATTTAAGTAATCATGCGACCATCTCCAATGTGATATCAAAAACATAGTAAAGATTACAGTAGGAGGTTGTCCTCACTATATGCCCTCTAAATCCCTTGGGGTACGAAGTTTCCTTAACCATAGCATTAGGGGAAGCTGCAGAAGGAGATTCCTTCTAATATCAGCAAAGTAAGAACACTACATTTTCATTCAGTTTGGTGGGGTCGAAAAAAGACTTCCTTGGTGTGTTATTTATGTATTCATGCAACCATCTACAAGGTGATATGGAAAACAATGTAAAGATTGAAGTAGCAGGCTGTCATCTCTGTATGTACCTAACTCCTGCGTGGTAGGAAATTACCTTAGGAATAACATTAGGGGAGCGTGGAGGAGAAGATTCTTTCTAATATAATCAGAGTAAGCAACCTACATTTGGATTCAGCTTAGCTGAGTAGAATAAGGAATATCTGGGTGTTCTATTTCAGTATTCATGAAACCATCCCCAATGTGATAACAAAAACATAGTAAAGATTGCAGTAGAAGCTGTGTTCAATATATGCAACTCTAAATCCCGTGTGGTACGAAATTTGATTAACCATAGCATTAGGGGAAGCTGCAGAAGGAGATTATTTCCAATACCAGCAACGTAAGAACCCTATATTTGTACTCATTTTGGTGAGGACGAAAAAAGACTTCGTTGGTGTGATATTTATGTATTCATGCAACCATCTACAATGTGGTGTGGAAAACAATGTAAAGATTGAAGTAGAAGGCTTTCATCTCTGTATGGACTCTATCTCCCATGAAAGACGAAATTTCATTAAGAATAATATTAGGGGAGCCTGGAGAAGAAGGTTCTTTCTAATAACTGCCATGTGAGATACCTATATTTGGACTCAGCTGAGTGGAGTAGAATAAGGCCTTGCTGAAAGTGCTATTTAAGTAATCATGCAACCATGTCCAATTTGATATCAAAAACATACTAAACATTGCAGTAGAAAGTTGTCCTTTCTGCATGCACAATAAATCCCGTGTGGTACGATATTTCCTTAAGAATAAAATTAGGGGAGACTGGAGAAGAAAATTCTTTGTAATATCTGCCATGTAAGTTACCTACATTTGGATTCATATTAGTGGATTGGAAAAAGGCCGTGCTGGAAATGCTGTTTAAGTAATCATGCAACCATCTCCTATATGATATCAAAAATATATTAAACATTGCTGTAGAATGCTGTCCTCACTATGTGCACTCTCAATCCCGGGTGGTACGAAATTTCCTTAGCAATAGCTTTGGGGGAGATGCAGAAGAAGGCTCTTTCTAATATCAGCAGTGTAAGAAACCTACATTTGGATTCAGTTTAGTTGAGTAGAATAAGGAATTTCTGCTTGTGCTATTTAAGTAAACATGCAACCATCTCCAGTGTGATATCAAAACATAGTAAATATTGCAGCAGAATGCTGTCCTCACAATATGCATATTAAATCTTGTGTGGTACGAAATTGACCCTAGCAATAGCTTTCGGGAAAATGCAGAAGAAGGTTCTTTTTATATCAGCAATGGAAGAAACCTACATATGGATTCAGTTTTGTGGGGTCGAAAAATGACTTCCTTGGTTTGATATTTATGTATTCATGCAACCATCTACAATTTGATATGTGAAACAATGTGAAGTTTGAAGCAGCAGGGGCCCATCTCTGTATGGGCTATAAATCCTGTATGGTAAGAAATTTCCTTAGGAATAATATAATGGGAGCCTGGAGAAGAATATTCTTTCTAATATCTGCCATGTAAGATACCGATATTTGGATTCAGGTTAGTGGCGTAGAATAAGGCATTGCTGGAAGTGCTGTTTAAGTAATCATGAACCATCTCCATTGTGATATCAAAAACATATTAAACATTACAGTAGAAAGTTTTCCTTTCTGTATGCACTCTAATTCCCGTGTGGTACGAAATTTCCTTAGCAGTAGCATTAGGGGAAGCGTCAGAAGAAGATTCCTTCTAATATGTGCAGTGTAAGCAATCTACATTTGGACTCAGTTTAGTTGAGTAGAATAAGCAATTCCTGGATGTGGTATTTAAGTAATCATGCAACCATCTCCAATGTGATATCGAAACATTGTAAAGATTGCAGTAGAAGGCTGTCCTCACTTTATGCATTCTAAAGCCCGTGTGTACGAAATTTCCTTAGCAATAGCATTGGGGGTGGCTGCAGGAGAAGATTGTTTCTAATATCAGCAATGTAAGAAATCTACATTTGGATTCAGTTTGGCGGGGTCCACAAAAGCCTTCCTTGGGTGATATTTACGTGTTCATGCAAACATCTACAATGTGATATAGAAAACAGTGTAAAGATAGACGTAGCAGGCTGTCATCTCTGTATGGGGTCTAAATCCCGTGTGCTACGTAATTTTATTCGGAATGAAATTAGCGGAGACTGGAGAAGAAGATTCTTTCTAATATCTGCAATGTAAGATACGTACATGTGGATTCAGTTTAGTGGAGTAGAATAAGGCCTTGCTGGATGTTCTATTGTAGTAATCATGCAACCATCTCCAATGTAAAATCGAAAACATATTAAACATGGCTGTAGAAACTTGTCCTTTCCGTATGCACTCTAAATCCCGTGTGGTACGAAATTTCCTTAGCAATAGCATTGGGGGAAGCTGCAGAAAAGATTCTTTCTAATATCAGCAATGTAAGAAACCTCCAATTGGATTGGATTTACTTTCAGAAAATAAGGGCTTGCTGGTGCTCCATTCAAGTAATCAAGCTACCATCTCCAATGTGATATGGAAAACATAGCAAAGATTGCAGTAGAAGGCTGTCCTCAGTATATGCACTCTAATTCCCGTGTGGTACGGAAGTTCCTTAGCAATAGCTTTGGGGGAAGCTGCAGAAGAAGATTCTTTCCAATATAGGCAACGTAAGAAACCTACATTTGGATTCAGTTTAGTTTCAGTAAAACAAGGCCTTGCGTGATGCCCCATTCAAATAATCATGCTATCATCTCCAATGTGATATGGGAAACACAGTAAACGTTGCAGTAGAAAGTTTTCCATTAGTTATGCACTCTAAATCAAATGTGGCACGAAATTTCCTTTGCCATAGCATTGGGGGAAGCTTCATAAGAAGATTCCTTCTATTAAAAGCAGGTTAATCAACATAAATTTGGATTCAGCTTAGTTGAGTAGAATAAGGAATTTCTGGATGTGCTATTTAAGTAATCATGCGACCATCTCCAATGAGATATCGAAAACATAGTAAAGATTACAGTAGGAGGTTGTCCTCACTATATGCCCTCTAAATCCCTTGGGGTACGAAATTTCCTTAACCATAGCATTAGGGGAAGCTGCGGACGTATATTCCTTCTAATATCAGTAAAGTAAGAACCCTACATTTTCATTCAGTTTGGTGGGTTCGAAAAAAGACTTCCTTGGTGTGTTATTTATGTATTCATGCAACAATCTACAAGGTGATACGGAAAACAATGTAAAGATTGAAGTAGCAGGCTGTCATCTCTGTATGTACCTAACTCCCGCGTGGTACGAAATTACCTTAGGAATAACATTAGGGGAGTGTGTAGGAGAATATTCTTTCTAATATAATCAGTGAAGCAACCTACATTTGGTTTCAGCTTAGCTGAGTAGAATAAGGAATATCTGGGTGTTCTATTTCAGTATTCATGAAAGCATCCCCAATGTGATACGAAAAACATAGTAAAGATTGCAGTAAAAGCTGTGTTCAATATATGCAATTCTAAATCCCGTGTGGTACGAAATTTGATTAACCATAGCATTAGGGGAAGCTGCAGAAGGAGATTATTTCCAATATCAGCAAGGTAGGAACCCTGCATTTGGACTCATTTTGGTGGGGACGAAAAAAGACTTCCTTGGTGTGATATTTATATATTCATGCAACCATCTACCATATGATGTGGAAAACATTGTTAAGATTGGAGTAGAAGGCTTTCATCTCTGTATGGACTCTATCTCCCTTGAGGGACGATATTTCATTAAGAATAAAATTAGGAGAGACTGGAGAAGAAAGTTCTTTCTAATATCTGCCATGTAAGTTACCTATATTTGGACTCAGCTGAGTGGAGTAGAATAAGGCCTTGCTGAAAGTGCTATTTATGTAATCATGCAACCATGTCCAATGTGATATCAAAAACATACTAAACATTGCAGTAGAAAGTTGTCCTTTCTGCATTCACAATAAATCCCGTGTGGTACGATATTTCCTTAAGAATAAAATTAGGGGAGACTGGAGAAGAATGTTCTTTGTAATATCTGCCATGTAAGTTACCTACATTTGGATTCAGATTAGTGGATTTGAATAAGGCCGTGCTGGAAGTGCTGTTTAAGTAATCATGCAACCATCTCCTATATGATATCAAAAATATATTAAACATTGCTGTAGAACGCTGTCCTCACTATGTGCACTCTCAATCCTGGGTGGTACGAAATTTCCTTAGCAATACCTTTGGGGGAGATGCAGAAGAAGGCTCTTTCTAATATCAGCAGTGTAAGAAACCTACATTTGGATTCAGTTTAGCTGAGTAGAATAAGGAATTTCTGCTTGTGCTATTTAAGTAATCATGCAACCATCTCCAGTGTGATATCATAACATAGTAAATATTGCAGCAGAATGCTGTCCTCACAGTATGCATATTAAATCTTGGGTGGTACGAAATTTCCCTAGCACTAGCTTTCGGGAAAATGCAGAAGAAGGTTCTTTCTAATATCAGCAATGGAAGAAACCTACATATGGATTCAGTTTTGTGGGGTCGATAAATGACTTCCCTGGTTTGATATTTATGTATTCATGCAACCATCAACAATGTGATATGTGAAATAATGTGAAGATTGAAGTAGCAGGGGCCCATCTCTGTATGGGATATAAATCCTGTATGGTAAGAAATTTCCTTAGGAATAATATAACGGGAGCCTGGAGAAGAATATTCGTTCTAATATCTGCCATGTACGATACCTATATTTGGATTCAGGTTAGTGGAGTAGAATAAGGCCTTGCTGGAAGTGCTATTTATGTAATCATGAACCATCTCCAATGTGATATCAAAAACATATTAAACATTACAGTAGAAAGTTTTCCTTTCTGTATGCACTCTAATTCCCTTGTGGTACGAAATTTCCTTAGCAGTAGCATTAGGGGAAGCGTCAGAAGAAGATTCCTTCTAATATGTGCAGTGTAAGCAATCTACATTTGGACTCAGTTTAGTTGAGTAGAATAAGCAATTCCGGGATGTGGTATTTAAGTAATCATGCAACCATCTCCAATGTGATATCGAAACATTGTAAAGATTGCAGTAGAAGGCTGTCCTCACTTTATGCATTCTAAAGCCCGTGTGTACGAAATTTCCTTAGCATTAGCATTGGGGGTGGCTGCAGGAGAAGATTTTTTCTAACATCAGCAATATAAGAAATCTACATTTGGATTCAGTTTGGTGGGGTCGACAAAGACTTCCTTGGTGTGATATTTACGTGTTCATGCAAACATCTACAATGTGATATAGAAAACAATGTAAAAATAGAAGTAGCAGGCTGTCATGTCTGTATGGAGTCTAAATCCCATGTGGTACGTAATTTGATTAGGAATGATATTAGCGGAGACTGGAGAAGAAGATTCTTTCTAATATCTGCAATGTGAGATACGTACATGTGGATTCAATTTAGTGGAGAAGAATAAGGCCTTGCTGGATGTTCTATTGTAGTAATCATGCAACCATCTCCAATGTAAAATCGAAAACATATTAAACATGGCTGTAGAAATTTGTCCTTTCCGGATGCACTCTAAATCCCGTGTGGTACGAAATTTCCTTAGCAATAGCATTGGGGGAAGGTGCAGAAGGAGATTCTTTCTAATATCAGCAATGTAAGAAACCTACATTTGGATTCAGTTTAGTTTCAGTAAAAAAAGGCGTTGCTTGAGGCCCCATTCAAGTATTCATGCTACCATCTCCCATGTGATATCGAAAACATAGTAAACATTGCAGTGGAAAGTTGTCCTTTCTGTATGCACTCTAAATTCTGTGTGGTACGAAATTTCCTTAGCAATAGCATTAGGGGAAGCTTCATAAGAAGATTCTTTCTCATATAAGCAGTTTAAGCAACCTACATTTGGATTCAGGTTACTTGAGTAGAATAAATAATTTCTGGATGTGCTATTTAGGTAATCATGTGACCATGTCCAATGTAATAACAAAACATAGTAAACGTTGCAGTATAAGGTTGTCCTCACTCTGTGTCCACTATATCCCGTGTGGTACGAAATTTCCTTAACCAGAGCATTAAGAGAAGCTGCAGAAGGAGATTCTTTCAAATATCAGAAATGTAAGAAACCTGCATTTGGATTCATTTTGGTGGCGCCGAAAAAAGACTTTCCTGGTGTGATATTTACGTTTTCATGCAACCATCTGCAATGTGATATGGAAAACAATGTAAAGATTGAAGTAGCAGGCTGTCATCTCTGTATCGACTCTAAATACCGTGTGGTACAAAATTTCCTTAGGAACAACATTAGGGGAGACTGGAGAAAAAGACTCTTTGTAATATATGCCGTGTAACCTACCTACATTTTGATTCAGTTTAGTGGAATAGAATAAGGCCTTGCTGGAAGTGCTCTTTAAGTAATCATGCAACCATCTCCAATGTGATATCAAAAACATATTAAACATTGCAGTAGAAAATTGTCCTTTCTGTATGCTCTCTAAATCCCATGTGGTACAAAATTTCCTTAGCAATAGCATTAGGGGAAGCTTCAGAAGATTATTCCTTCTAATATGAGCAGTGAAAGCAACCTACATTTGGATTCAGTTTAGTTGAATAGAAAAAGCAATTTTTGGATGTGATATTTAAGTAATCATGCAACCATCTCCAATGTGATATCGAAACACAGTCACGACTGCAGTAGAAAGCTGTCCACACTGTATGCACTCTAAATCCCGTGCGGTATGAAATTTCCTTAGCAATACCTTTTGGGGAAGCTGCAGAATAAGATTCTTCCTAATATCAGCAATGTACGAAACCTACATTTGGACTCCATTTAGTTTCAGTGAAATAAGGCCTTGTGGGATGCCCCATTTAAGTAATCATGCAACGATCTCCAATGTGATATCGAAAACATAGTAAAGATTGCAGTAGAAGGCTGTAATCTCTATATGCACTCTATATCCCTGTGGTACGAATTTTCCTTAACCATAGCATTAGGCGAAACTGCAGAAGAAGATTCTTTCTAGTATCACCAATGTAAGAAATCTACATTTCGATGCAGTTTGGTGTGGTCGAAAAAAGATTTCCTTGGTATGATATTTACGTGTTATGCAACCATTTACAATGGGATATGGAAAACAATGTAAAGATTGAAGTAGGAGGCTGTCATCTCTTTATGTACTCTAAAACCCATGTGGTCCGAAGTTTCCTTAGGAATAACAGTAGGGGAGCATGGAGAAGAAAATTCTTTCGAATATCCGCCATGTAAGGTACCTGTATTTGGATTCCGTGTAGTGGAGTAGTACTAGGCCTTGCTGGATATGATATTTAAGTTATCATTAAACCATCTCCAATCTGATTTCGTAAACAGTAAACATTCCTGAAGAAAGTTGTCCTATTGTATGCCGTCTGAATCATGTATGGTATGAAATTTCCTCAGCAATAGCAATAGGGGAAGCTTCATAAGAAGGGTCTTCCTAATATAAGAACTATAAGCAACCTACATTTGAATTCAGTTTAATTGAGTAGAATACGGAATTTCTGGATGTGCTATTTTAGTAATCATGCAACCATCTAAAATGTGATATGGAAAACATAGTAAAGATTGCAGTAGAAGGATGTCCTCAGTATATGCACTCTAATTCCCGTGTGGTACGGAATTTCCTTAGCAATACCTTTGGGGGAAGCTGCAGAAGAAGATTCTTTCCAATATAGGCAACGTAAGAAACCTACATTTGGATTCAGTTTAGTTTCAGTAAAACAAGGCCTTGCGTGATGCCCCATTCAAATAATCATGCTATCATCTCCAATGTGATATGGGAAACACAGTAAACGTAGCAGTAGAAAGTTTTCCATTAGTTATGCACTCTAAATCCCATGTGGTACGAAATTTCCTTTGCCATAGCATTGGGGGAAGCTTCATAAGAAGATTCCTTCTAATACAAGCAGTTTAATCAACATACATTTGGATTCAGCTTAGTTGATTAGAATAAGGAATTTCTGGATGTGCTATTTAAGTAATCATGCGACCATCTCCAATGTGATATCGAAAACATAGTAAAGATTACAGTAGGAGGTTGTCCTCACTATATGCCCTCTAAATCCCTTGGGGTACGAAATTTCCTTAACCATAGCATTAGGGGAAGCTGCAGAAGGAGATTCCTTCTAATATCAGCAAAGTAAGAACCCTACATTTTCATTCAGTTTGGTGGGGTCGAAAAAAGACTTCCTTGGTGTGTTATTTATGTATTCATGCAACCATCTACAAGGTGATACGGAAAACAATGTAAAGATTGAAGTAGCAGGCTGTCATCTCTGTATGTACCTAACTCCAGCGTGGTACGAAATTACCTTAGGAATAACATTAGGGGAGCGTGGAGGAGAAGACTCTTTCTAATATAATCAGTGTAAGCAACCTACATTTGGATTCAGCTTAGCTGAGTAGAATAAGGAATATCTGGGTGTTCCATTTCAGTATTCATGAAACCATCCCCAATGTGATACCAAAAACGTAGTAAAGATTGCAGTAGAAGCTGTGTTCAATATATGCAACTCTACATCCCGTGTGGTACGAAATTTGATTAACCATACCATTAGGGGAAGCTGCAGAAGGAGATTATTTCCAATATCGGCAATGTAAGAACCCTACATTTGGACTCATTTTGGTGGGGACGAAAAAAGACTTCCTTGGTGTGATATTTATGTATTCATGCAACCATCTACAATATGATGTGGAAAACAATGTAAAGATTGAAGTAGAAGGCTTTCATCTCTGTATGGACTCTATCTCCCTTGAGGGACGAAATTTCATTAAGAATAATATTAGGGGAGACTGGAGAAGAAGGTTCTTTCTAATAACTGCCATGTGAGATACCTATATTTGGACTCAGCTGAGTGGAGTAGAATAAGGCCTTGCTGAAAGTGCTATTTAAGTAATCATGCAACCATGTCCAATGTGATATCAAAAACATACTAAACATTGCAGTAGAAAGTTGTCCTTTCTGCATGCACAATAAATCCCGTGTGGTACGATATTTCCTTAAGAATAAAATTAGGGGAGACTGGAGAAGAAAGTTCTTTCTAATATCTGCCATGTAAGTTACCTACATTTGGATTCAGATTAGTGGATTTGAATAAGGCCGTGCTGGAAGTGCTGTTTAAGTAATCATGCAACCATCTCCTATATGATATCAAAAATATATTAAACATTGCTATAGAACGCTGTCCTCACTATGTGCACTCTCAATCCTGGGTGGTACGAAATTTCCTTAGCAATAGCTTTGGGGGAGATGCAGAAGAAGGATCTTTCTAATATCAGCAGTGTAAGAAACCTACATTTGGATTCAGTTTAGCTGAGTAGAATAAGGAATTTCTGCTTGTGCTATTTAAGTAATCATGCAACCATCTCCAGTGTGATATCATAACATAGTAAATATTGCAGCAGAATGCTGTCCTCACAGTATGCATATTAAATCTTGGGTGGTACGAAATTTCCCTAGCACTAGCTTTCGGGAAAATGCAGAAGAAGGTTCTTTCTAATATCAGCAATGGAAGAAACCTACATATGGATTCAGTTTTGTGGGGTCGAAAAATGACTTCCCTGGTTTGATATTTATGTATTCATGCAACCATCAACAATGTGATATGTGAAATAATGTGAAGAATGAAGTAGCGGGGGCCCATCTCTATATGGGCTATAAATCCTGTATGGTAAGAAATTTCCTCAGGAATAATATAACGGGAGCCTGGAGAAGAATATTCGTTCTAATATCTGCCATGTAAGATACCTATATTTGGATTCAGGTTAGTGGAGTAGAATAAGGCCTTGCTGGAAGTGCTATTTAAGTAATCATGAACCATCTCCAATGTGATATCAAAAACATATTAAACATTACAGTAGAAAGTTTTCCTTTCTGTATGCACTCTAATTCCCGTGTGGTACGAAATTTCCTTAGCACTAGCATTAGGGGAAGCGTCAGAAGAAGATTCCTTCTAATATGTGCAGTGTAAGCAATCTACATTTGGACTCAGTTTAGTTGAGTAGAATAAGCAATTCCGGGATGTGGTATTTAAGTAATCTTGCAACCATCACCAATGTGATATCGAAACATTGTAAAGATTGCAGTAGAAGGCTGTCCTCACTTTATGCATTCTAAAGCCCGTGTGTACGAAATTTCCTTAGCATTAGCATTGGGGGTGGCTGCAGGAGAAGATTTTTTCTAACATCAGCAATATAAGAAATCTACATTTGGATTCAGTTTGGTGGGGTCGACAAAAGACTTCCTTGGTGTGATATTTACGTGTTCATGCAAACATCTACAATGTGTTATAGAAAACAATGTAAAAATAGAAGTAGCAGGCTGTCATGTCTGTATGGAGTCTAAATCCCATGTGGTACGTAATTTGATTAGGAATGATATTAGCGGAGACTGGAGAAGAAGATTCTTTCTAATATCTGCAATGTGAGATACGTACATGTGGATTCAATTTAGTGGAGTAGAATAAGGCCTTGCTGGATGTTCTATTGCAGTAATCATTCAACCATCTCCAATGTAAAATCGAAAACATATTAAACATGGCTGTAGAAATTTGTCCTTTCCGTATGCACTCTAAATCCCGTGTGGTACGAAATTTCCTTAGCAATAGCATTGGGGGAAGGTGCAGAAGGAGATTCTTTCTAATATCAGCAATGTAAGAAACCTCCAATTGGATTGGGTTTACTTTCAGAAAATAAGGGCTTGCTGGTGCTCCATTCAAGTATTCATGCTACCATCTCCAATGTGATATCGAAAACATAGAAAAGATTGCAGTAGAAGACTGTCCTCAATATATGCACTATGAATCCCGTGTGGTACTAAATTTCCTTAGCAATAGCTTTGGGGGAAGCTGCAGAAAATGTCTCTTTCTAATATCAGCAATGTAAGAAACCTACATTTGGATTCAGTTTAGTTTCAGTAAAAAAAGGCGTTGCTTGATCCCCATTCAAGTATTCATGCTACCATCTCCCATGTGATATCGAAAACATAGTAAACATTGCAGTGGAAAGTTGTCCTTTCTGTATGCACTCTAAATTCTGTGTGGTACGAAATTTCCTTAGCAATAGCATTAGGGGAAGCTTCATAAGAAGATTCTTTCTCATATAAGCAGTTTAAGCAACCTACATTTGGATTCAGGTTACTTGAGTAGAATAAATAATTTCTGGATGTGCTATTTAGGTAATCATGTGACCATGTCCAATGTAATAACAAAACATAGTAAACGTTGCAGTATAAGGTTGTCCTCACTCTGTGTCCACTATATCCCGTGTGGTACGAAATTTCCTTAACAAGAGCATTAAGAGAAGCTGCAGAAGGAGATTCTTTCAAATATCAGAAATGTAAGAAACCTGCATTTGGATTCATTTTGGTGGCGCCGAAAAAAGACTTTCCTGGTGTGATATTTACGTTTTCATGCAACCATCTGCAATGTGATATGGAAAACAATGTAAAGATTGAAGTAGCAGGCTGTCATCTCTGTATCGACTCTAAATACCGTGTGGTACAAAATTTCCTTAGGAACAACATTAGGGGAGACTGGAGAAAAAGACTCTTTGTAATATATGCCGTGTAACCTACCTACATTTTGATTCAGTTTAGTGGAATAGAATAAGGCCTTGCTGGAAGTGCTCTTTAAGTAATCATGCAACCATCTCCAATGTGATATCAAAAACATATTAAACATTGCAGTAGAAAATTGTCCTTTCTGTATGCTCTCTAAATCCCATGTGGTACAAAATTTCCTTAGCAATAGCATTAGGGGAAGCTTCAGAAGATTATTCCTTCTAATATGAGCAGTGAAAGCAACCTACATTTGGATTCAGTTTAGTTGAATAGAAAAAGCAATTTTTGGATGTGATATTTAAGTAATCATGCAACCATCTCCAATGTGATATCGAAACACAGTCACGACTGCAGTAGAAAGCTGTCCACACTGTATGCACTCTAAATCCCGTGCGGTACGAAATTTCCTTAGCAATACCTTTTGGGGAAGCTGCAGAATAAGATTCTTCCTAATATCAGCAATGTACGAAACCTACATTTGGACTCCATTTAGTTTCAGTGAAATAAGGCCTTGTGGGATGCCCCATTTAAGTAATCATGCAACGATCTCCAATGTGATATCGAAAACATAGTAAAGATTGCAGTAGAAGGCTGTAATCTCTATATGCACTCTATATCCCTGTGGTACGAATTTTCCTTAACCATAGCATTAGGCGAAACTGCAGAAGAAGATTCTTTCTAGTATCACCAATGTAAGAAATCTACATTTCGATGCAGTTTGGTGTGGTCGAAAAAAGATTTCCTTGGTATGATATTTACGTGTTATGCAACCATTTACAATGGGATATGGAAAACAATGTAAAGATTGAAGTAGGAGGCTGTCATCTCTTTATGTACTCTAAAACCCATGTGGTCCGAAGTTTCCTTAGGAATAACAGTAGGGGAGCATGGAGAAGAAAATTCTTTCGAATATCCGCCGTGTAAGGTACCTGTATTTGGATTCCGTGTAGTGGAGTAGTACTAGGCCTTGCTGGATATGATATTTAAGTTATCATTAAACCATCTCCAATCTGATTTCGTAAACAGTAAACATTGCTGAAGAAAGTTGTCCTTTTGTATGCCGTCTGAATCATGTATGGTATGAAATTTCCTCAGCAATAGCAATAGGGGAAGCTTCATAAGAAGGGTCTTCCTAATATAAGCACTATAAGCAACCTACATTTGAATTCAGTTTAATTGAGTAGAATACGGAATCTCTGGATGTGCTATTTAAGTAATCATGCAACCATCTAAAATGTGATATGGAAAACATAGTAAAGATTGCAGTAGAAGGATGTCCTCAGTATATGCACTCTAATTCCCGTGTGGTACGGAATTTCCTTAGCAATAGCTTTGGGGGAAGCTGCAGAAGAAGATTCTTTCCAATATAGGCAACGTAAGAAACCTACATTTGGATTCAGTTTAGTTTCAGTAAAACAAGGCCTTGCGTGATGCCCCATTCAAATAATCATGCTATCATCTCCAATGTGATATGGGAAACACAGTAAACGTAGCAGTAGAAAGTTTTCCATTAGTTATGCACTCTAAATCCCATGTGGTACGAAATTTCCTTTGCCATAGCATTGGGGGAAGCTTCATAAGAAGATTCCTTCTAATACAAGCAGTTTAATCAACATACATTTGGATTCAGCTTAGTTGATTAGAATAAGGAATTTCTGGATGTGCTATTTAAGTAATCATGTGACCATATCCAATGTGATATCGAAAACATAGTAAAGATTACAGTAGGAGGTTGTCCTCACTATATGCCCTCTAAATCCCTTGGGGTACGAAATTTCCTTAACCATAGCATTAGGGGAAGCTGCAGAAGGAGATTCCTTCTAATATCAGCAAAGTAAGAACCCTACATTTTCATTCAGTTTGGTGGGGTCGAAAAAAGACTTCCTTGGTGTGTTATTTATGTATTCATGCAACCATCTACAAGGTGATACGGAAAACAATGTAAAGATTGAAGTAGCAGGCTGTCATCTCTGTATGTACCTAACTCCAGCGTGGTACGAAATTACCTTAGGAATAACATTAGGGGAGCGTGGAGGAGAAGACTCTTTCTAATATAATCAGTGTAAGCAACCTACATTTGGATTCAGCTTAGCTGAGTAGAATAAGGAATATCTGGGTGTTCCATTTCAGTATTCATGAAACCATCCCCAATGTGATACCAAAAACGTAGTAAAGATTGCAGTAGAAGCTGTGTTCAATATATGCAACTCTACATACCGTGTGGTACGAAATTTGATTAACCATACCATTAGGGGAAGCTGCAGAAGGAGATTATTTCCAATATCGGCAATGTAAGAACCCTACATTTGGACTCATTTTGGTGGGGACGAAAAGAGACTTCCTTGGTGTGATATTTATGTATTCATGCAACCATCTACAATATGATGTGGAAAACAATGTAAAGATTGAAGTAGAAGGCTTTCATCTCTGTATGGACTCTATCTCCCTTGAGGGACGAAATTTCATTAAGAATAATATTAGGGGAGACTGGAGAAGAAGGTTCTTTCTAATAACTGCCATGTGAGATACCTATATTTGGACTCAGCTGAGTGGAGTAGAATAAGGCCTTGCTGAAAGTGCTATTTAAGTAATCATGCAACCATGTCCAATGTGATATCAAAAACATACTAAACATTGCAGTAGAAAGTTGTCCTTTCTGCATGCACAATAAATCCCGTGTGGTACGATATTTCCTTAAGAATAAAATTAGGGGAGACTGGAGAAGAAAGTTCTTTCTAATATCTGCCATGTAAGTTACCTACATTTGGATTCAGATTAGTGAATTTGAATAAGGCCGTGCTGGAAGTGCTGTTTAAGTAATCATGCAACCATCTCCTATATGATATCAAAAATATATTAAACATTGCTATAGAACGCTGTCCTCACTATGTGCACTCTCAATCCTGGGTGGTACGAAATTTCCTTAGCAATTGCTTTGGGGGAGATGCAGAAGAAGGCTCTTTCTAATATCAGCAGTGTAAGAAACCTACATTTGGATTCAGTTTAGCTGAGTAGAATAAGGAATTTCTGCTTGTGCTATTTAAGTAATCATGCAACCATCTCCAGTGTGATATCATAACATAGTAAATATTGCAGCAGAATGCTGTCCTCACAGTATGCATATTAAATCTTGGGTGGTACGAAATTTCCCTAGCACTAGCTTTCGGGAAAATGCAGAAGAAGGTTCTTTCTAATATGAGCAATGGAAGAAACCTACATATGGATTCAGTTATGTGGCTTCGAAAAATGACTTCCCTAGTTTGATATTTATGTATTCATGCAACCATCAACAATGTGATATGTGAAATAATGTGAAGATTGAAGTAGCAGGGGCCCATCTCTGTATGGGCTATAAATCCTGTATGGTAAGCAATTTCCTTAGGAATAATATAACGGGAGCCTGGAGAAGAATATTCGTTCTAATATCTGCCATGTACGATACCTATATTTGGATTCAGGTTAGTGGAGTAGAATAAGGCCTTGCTGGAAGTGCTATTTAAGTAATCATGAACCATCTCCAATGTGATATCAAAAACATATTAAACATTACAGTAGAAAGTTTTCCTTTCTGTATGCACTCTAATTCCCGTGTGGTACGAAATTTCCTTAACAGTAGCATTAGGGGAAGCGTCAGAAGAAGATTCCTTCTAATATGTGCAGTGTAAGCAATCTACATTTGGACTCAGTTTAGTTGAGTAGAATAAGCAATTCCGGGATGTGGTATTTAAGTAATCATGCAACCATCTCCAATGTGATATCGAAACATTGTAAAGATTGCAGTAGATGGCTGTCCTCACTTTATGCATTCTAAAGTCCGTGTGTACGAAATTTCCTTAGCATTAGCATTGGGGGTGGCTGCAGGAGAAGATTTTTTCTAACATCAGCAATATAAGAAATCTACATTTGGATTCAGTTTGGTGGGGTCGACAAAAGACTTCCTTGGTGTGATATTTACGTGTTCATGCAAACATCTACAATGTGATATAGAAAACAATGTAAAAATAGAAGTAGCAGGCTGTCATGTCTGTATGGAGTCTAAATCCCATGTGGTACGTAATTTGATTAGGAATGATATTAGCGGAGACTGGAGAAGAAGATTCTTTCTAATATCTGCAATGTGAGATACGTACATGTGGATTCAATTTAGTGGAGAAGAATAAGGCCTTGCTGGATGTTCTATTGTAGTAATCATGCAACCATCTCCAATGTAAAATCGAAAACATATTAAACATGGCTGTAGAAATTTGTCCTTTCCGTATGCACTCTAAATCCCGTGTGGTACGAAATTTCCTTAGCAATAGCATTGGGGGAAGGTGCAGAAGGAGATTCTTTCTAATATCAGCAATGTAAGAAACCTCCAATTGGATTGGGTTTACTTTCAGAAAATAAGGGCTTGCTGGTGCTCCATTCAAGTATTCATGCTACCATCTCCAATGTGATATCGAAAACATAGAAAAGATTGCAGTAGAAGTCTGTCCTCAATATATGCACTATAAATCCCGTGTGGTACTAAATTTCCTTAGCAATAGCTTTGGGGGAAGCTGCAGAAAATGTCTCTTTCTAATATCAGCAATGTAAGAAACCTACATTTGGATTCAGTTTAGTTTCAGTAAAAAAAGGCGTTGCTTGATGCCCCATTCAAGTATTCATGCTACCATCTCCCATGTGATATCGAAAACATAGTAAACATTGCAGTGGAAAGTTGTCCTTTCTGTATGCACTCTAAATTCTGTGTGATACGAAATTTCCTTAGCAATAGCATTAGGGGAAGCTTCATAAGAAGATTTTTCTCATATAAGCAGTTTAAGCAACCTACATTTGGATTCAGGTTACTTGAGTAGAATAAATAATTTCTGGATGTGCTATTTAGGTAATCATGTGACCATGTCCAATGTAATAACAAAACATAGTAAACGTTGCAGTATAAAGTTGTCCTCACTATATGTCCACTATATCCCGTGTGGTATGAAATTTCCTTAACCAGAGCATAAAGAGAAGCTGCAGAAGGAGATTCTTTCAAATATCAGAAATGTAAGAAACCTGCATTTGGATTCATTTTGGTGGCGCCGAAAAAAGACTTTCCTGGTGTGATATTTACGTTTTCATGCAACCATCTGCAATGTGATATGGAAAACAATGTAAAGATTGAAGTAGCAGGCTGTCATCTCTGTATGGACTCTAAATACCGTGTGGTACAAAATTTCCTTAGGAACAACATTAGGGGAGACTGGAGAAAAAGACTCTTTGTAATATATGCCGTGTAACCTACCTACATTTTGATTCAGTTTAGTGGAATAGAATAAGGCCTTGCTGGAAGTGCTCTTTAAGTAATCATGCAACCATCTCCAATGTGATATCAAAAACATATTAAACATTGCAGTAGAAAATTGTCCTTTCTGTATGCTCTCTAAATCCCATGTGGTACAAAATTTCCTTAGCAATAGCATTAGGGGAAGCTTCAGAAGATTATTCCTTCTAATATGAGCAGTGAAAGCAACCTACATTTGGATTCAGTTTAGTTGAATAGAAAAAGCAATTTTTGGATGTGATATTTAAGTAATCATGCAACCATCTCCAATGTGATATCGAAACACAGTCACGATTGCAGTAGAAAGCTGTCCACACTGTATGCACTCTAAATCCCGTGCGGTACGAAATTTCCTTAGCAATACCTTTTGGGGAAGCTGCAGAATAAGATTCTTCCTAATATCAGCAATGTACGAAACCTACATTTGGACTCCATTTAGTTTCAGTGAAATAAGGCCTTGTGGGATGCCCCATTTAAGTAATCATGCAACGATCTCCAATGTGATATCGAAAACATAGTAAAGATTGCAGTAGAAGGCTGTAATCTCTATATGCACTCTATATCCCTGTGGTACGAATTTTCCTTAACCATAGCATTAGGCGAAACTGCAGAAGAAGATTCTTTCTAGTATCACCAATGTAAGAAATCTACATTTCGATGCAGTTTGGTGTGGTCGAAAAAAGATTTCCTTGGTATGATATTTACGTGTTATGCAACCATTTACAATGGGATATGGAAAACAATGTAAAGATTGAAGTAGGAGGCTGTCATCTCTTTATGTACTCTAAAACCCATGTGGTCCGAAGTTTCCTTAGGAATAACAGTAGGGGAGCATGGAGAAGAAAATTCTTTCGAATATCCGCCGTGTATGGTACCTGTATTTGGATTCCGTGCAGTGGAGTAGTACTAGGCCTTGCTGGATATGATATTTAAGTTATCATTAAACCATCTCCAATCTGATTTCGTAAACAGTAAACATTGCTGAAGAAAGTTGTCCTTTTGTATGCCGTCTGAATCATGTATGGTATGAAATTTCCTCAGCAATAGCAATAGGGGAAGCTTCATAAGAAGGGTCTTCCTAATATAAGCACTATAAGCAACCTACATTTGAATTCAGTTTAATTGAGTAGAATACGGAATCTCTGGATGTGCTATTTAAGTGATCATGCAACCATCTAAAATGTGATATGGAAAACATAGTAAAGATTGCAGTAGAAGGATGTGCTCACTATATGCACTCTAATTCCCGTGTGGTACGGAATTTCCTTAGCAATAGCTTTGGGGGAAGCTGCAGAAGAAGATTCTTTCCAATATAGGCAACGTAAGAAACCTACATTTGGATTCAGTTTAGTTTCAGTAAAACAAGGCCTTGCGTGATGCCCCATTCAAATAATCATGCTATCATCTCCAATGTGATATGGGAAACACAGTAAACGTAGCAGTAGAAAGTTTTCCATTAGTTATGCACTCTAAATCCCATGTGGTACGAAATTTCCTTTGCCATAGCATTGGGGGAAGCTTCATAAGAAGATTCCTTCTAATACAAGCAGTTTAATCAACATACATTTGGATTCAGCTTAGTTGATTAGAATAAGGAATTTCTGGATGTGCTATTTAAGTAATCATGCGACCATCTCCAATGTGATATCGAAAACATAGTAAAGATTACAGTAGGAGGTTGTCCTCACTATATGCCCTCTAAATCCCTTGGGGTACGAAATTTCCTTAACCATAGCATTAGGGGAAGCTGCAGAAGGAGATTCCTTCTAATATCAGCAAAGTAAGAACCCTACATTTTCATTCAGTTTGGTGGGGTCGAAAAAAGACTTCCTTGGTGTGTTATTTATGTATTCATGCAACCATCTACAAGGTGATACGGAAAACAATGTAAAGATTGAAGTAGCAGGCTGTCATCTCTGTATGTACCTAACTCCAGCGTGGTACGAAATTACCTTAGGAATAACATTAGGGGAGCGTGGAGGAGAAGACTCTTTCTAATATAATCAGTGTAAGCAACCTACATTTGGATTCAGCTTAGCTGAGTAGAATAAGGAATATCTGGGTGTTCCATTTCAGTATTCATGAAACCATCCCCAATGTGATACCAAAAACGTAGTAAAGATTGCAGTAGAAGCTGTGTTCAATATATGCAACTCTACATCCCGTGTGGTACGAAATTTGATTAACCATACCATTAGGGGAAGCTGCAGAAGGAGATTATTTCCAATATCGGCAATGTAAGAACCCTACATTTGGACTCATTTTGGTGGGGACGAAAAGAGACTTCCTTGGTGTGATATTTATGTATTCATGCAACCATCTACAATATGATGTGGAAAACAATGTAAAGATTGAAGTAGAAGGCTTTCATCTCTGTATGGACTCTATCTCCCTTGAGGGACGAAATTTCATTAAGAATAATATTAGGGGAGACTGGAGAAGAAGGTTCTTTCTAATAACTGCCATGTGAGATACCTATATTTGGACTCAGCTGAGTGGAGTAGAATAAGGCCTTGCTGAAAGTGCTATTTAAGTAATCATGCAACCATGTCCAATGTGATATCAAAAACATACTAAACATTGCAGTAGAAAGTTGTCCTTTCTGCATGCACAATAAATCCCGTGTGGTACGATATTTCCTTAAGAATAAAATTAGGGGAGACTGGAGAAGAAAGTTCTTTCTAATATCTGCCATGTAAGTTACCTACATTTGGATTCAGATTAGTGGATTTGAATAAGGCCGTGCTGGAAGTGCTGTTTAATTAATCATGCAACCATCTCCTATATGATATCAAAAATATATTAAACATTGCTATAGAACGCTGTCCTCACTATGTGCACTCTCAATCCTGGGTGGTATGAAATTTCCTTAGCAATTGCTTTGGGGGAGATGCAGAAGAAGGCTCTTTCTAATATCAGCAGTGTAAGAAACCTACATTTGGATTCAGTTTAGCTGAGTAGAATAAGGAATTTCTGCTTGTGCTATTTAAGTAATCATGCAACCATCTCCAGTGTGATATCATAACATAGTAAATATTGCAGCAGAATGCTGTCCTCACAGTATGCATATTAAATCTTGGGTGGTACGAAATTTCCCTAGCACTAGCTTTCGGGAAAATGCAGAAGAAGGTTCTTTCTAATATGAGCAATGGAAGAAACCTACATATGGATTCAGTTTTGTGGCTTCGAAAAATGACTTCCCTAGTTTGATATTTATGTATTCATGCAACCATCAACAATGTGATATGTGAAATAATGTGAAGATTGAAGTAGCAGGGGCCCATCTCTGTATGGGCTATAAATCCTGTATGGTAAGCAATTTCCTTAGGAATAATATAACGGGAGCCTGGAGAAGAATATTCGTTCTAATATCTGCCATGTATGATACCTATATTTGGATTCAGGTTAGTGGAGTAGAATAAGGCCTTGCTGGAAGTGCTATTTAAGTAATCATGAACCATCTCCAATGTGATATCAAAAACATATTAAACATTACAGTAGAAAGTTTTCCTTTCTGTATGCACTCTAATTCCCGTGTGGTACGAAATTTCCTTAACAGTAGCATTAGGGGAAGCGTCAGAAGAAGATTCCTTCTAATATGTGCAGTGTAAGCAATCTACATTTGGACTCAGTTTAGTTGAGTAGAATAAGCAATTCCGGGATGTGGTATTTAAGTAATCATGCAACCATCTCCAATGTGATATCGAAACATTGTAAAGATTGCAGTAGATGGCTGTCCTCACTTTATGCATTCTAAAGTCCGTGTGTACGAAATTTCCTTAGCATTAGCATTGGGGGTGGCTGCAGGAGAAGATTTTTTCTAACATCAGCAATATAAGAAATCTACATTTGGATTCAGTTTGGTGGGGTCGACAAAAGACTTCCTTGGTGTGATATTTACGTGTTCATGCAAACATCTACAATGTGATATAGAAAACAATGTAAAAATAGAAGTAGCAGGCTGTCATGTCTGTATGGAGTCTAAATCCCATGTGGTACGTAATTTGATTAGGAATGATATTAGCGGAGACTGGAGAAGAAGATTCTTTCTAATATCTGCAATGTGAGATATGTACATGTGGATTCAATTTAGTGGAGAAGAATAAGGCCTTGCTGGATGTTCTATTGTAGTAATCATGCAACCATCTCCAATGTAAAATCGAAAACATATTAAACATGGCTGTAGAAATTTGTCCTTTCCGTATGCACTCTAAATCCCGTGTGGTACGAAATTTCCTTAGCAATAGCATTGGGGGAAGGTGCAGAAGGAGATTCTTTCTAATATCAGCAATGTAAGAAACCTCCAATTGGATTGGGTTTACTTTCAGAAAATAAGGGCTTGCTGGTGCTCCATTCAAGTATTCATGCTACCATCTCCAATGTGATATCGAAAACATAGAAAAGATTGCAGTAGAAGTCTGTCCTCAATATATGCACTATATATCCCGTGTGGTACTAAATTTCCTTAGCAATAGCTTTGGGGGAAGCTGCAGAAAATGTCTCTTTCTAATATCAGCAATGTAAGAAACCTACATTTGGATTCAGTTTAGTTTCAGTAAAAAAAGGCGTTGCTTGATGCCCCATTCAAGTATTCATGCTACCATCTCCCATGTGATATCGAAAACATAGTAAACATTGCAGTGGAAAGTTGTCCTTTCTGTATGCACTCTAAATTCTGTGTGGTACGAAATTTCCTTAGCAATAGCATTAGGGGAAGCTTCATAAGAAGATTCTTTCTCATATAAGCAGTTTAAGCAACCTACATTTGGATTCAGGTTACTTGAGTAGAATAAATAATTTCTGGATGTGCTATTTAGGTAATCATGTGACCATGTCCAATGTAATAACAAAACATAGTAAACGTTGCAGTATAAGGTTGCCCTCACTCTGTGTCCACTATATCCCGTGTGGTACGAAATTTCCTTAACCAGAGCATTAAGAGAAGCTGCAGAAGGAGATTCTTTCAAATATCAGAAATGTAAGAAACCTGCATTTGGATTCATTTTGGTGGCGCCGAAAAAAGACTTTCCTGGTGTGATATTTACGTTTTCATGCAACCATCTGCAATGTGATATGGAAAACAATGTAAAGATTGAAGTAGCAGGCTGTCATCTCTGTATGGACTCTAAATACCGTGTGGTACAAAATTTCCTTAGGAACAACATTAGGGGAGACTGGAGAAAAAGACTCTTTGTAATATATGCCGTGTAACCTACCTACATTTTGATTCAGTTTAGTGGAATAGAATAAGGCCTTGCTGGAAGTGCTCTTTAAGTAATCATGCAACCATCTCCAATGTGATATCAAAAACATATTAAACATTGCAGTAGAAAATTGTCCTTTCTGTATGCTCTCTAAATCCCATGTGGTACAAAATTTCCTTAGCAATAGCATTAGGGGAAGCTTCAGAAGATTATTCCTTCTAATATGAGCAGTGAAAGCAACCTACATTTGGATTCAGTTTAGTTGAATAGAAAAAGCAATTTTTGGATGTGATATTTAAGTAATCATGCAACCATCTCCAATGTGATATCGAAACACAGTCACGATTGCAGTAGAAAGCTGTCCACACTGTATGCACTCTAAATCCCGTGCGGTACGAAATTTCCTTAGCAATACCTTTTGGGGAAGCTGCAGAATAAGATTCTTCCTAATATCAGCAATGTACGAAACCTACATTTGGACTCCATTTAGTTTCAGTGAAATAAGGCCTTGTGGGATGCCCCATTTAAGTAATCATGCAACGATCTCCAATGTGATATCGAAAACATAGTAAAGATTGCAGTAGAAGGCTGTAATCTCTATATGCACTCTATATCCCTGTGGTACGAATTTTCCTTAACCATAGCATTAGGCGAAACTGCAGAAGAAGATTCTTTCTAGTATCACCAATGTAAGAAATCTACATTTCGATGCAGTTTGGTGTGGTCGAAAAAAGATTTCCTTGGTATGATATTTACGTGTTATGCAACCATTTACAATGGGATATGGAAAACAATGTAAAGATTGAAGTAGGAGGCTGTCATCTCTTTATGTACTCTAAAACCCATGTGGTCCGAAGTTTCCTTAGGAATAACAGTAGGGGAGCATGGAGAAGAAAATTCTTTCGAATATCCGCCGTGTAAGGTACCTGTATTTGGATTCCGTGTAGTGGAGTAGTACTAGGCCTTGCCGGATATGATATTTAAGTTATCATTAAACCATCTCCAATCTGATTTCGTAAACAGTAAACATTGCTGAAGAAAGTTGTCCTTTTGTATGCCGTCTGAATCATGTATGGTATGAAATTTCCTCAGCAATAGCAATAGGGGAAGCTTCATAAGAAGGGTCTTCCTAATATAAGCACTATAAGCAACCTACATTTGAATTCAGTTTAATTGAGTAGAATACGGAATCTCTGGATGTGCTATTTAAGTAATCATGCAACCATCTAAAATGTGATATGGAAAACATAGTAAAGATTGCAGTAGAAGGATGTCCTCAGTATATGCACTCTAATTCCCGTGTGGTACGGAATTTCCTTAGCAATAGCTTTGGGGGAAGCTGCAGAAGAAGATTCTTTCCAATATAGGCAACGTAAGAAACCTACATTTGGATTCAGTTTAGTTTCAGTAAAACAAGGCCTTGCGTGATGCCCCATTCAAATAATCATGCTATCATCTCCAATGTGATATGGGAAACACAGTAAACGTAGCAGTAGAAAGTTTTCCATTAGTTATGCACTCTAAATCCCATGTGGTACGAAATTTCCTTTGCCATAGCATTGGGGGAAGCTT
The DNA here is from genome assembly GCA_032199065.1 of Smutsia gigantea. Classification (NCBI taxonomy): domain Eukaryota; kingdom Metazoa; phylum Chordata; class Mammalia; order Pholidota; family Manidae; genus Smutsia; species Smutsia gigantea. Next base: position 75,464 of record JAVSCE010002446.1, read on the forward strand.
CATAAGAAGATTCCTTCTAATACAAGCAGTTTAATCAACATACATTTGGATTCAGCTTAGTTGATTAGAATAAGGAATTTCTGGATGTGCTATTTAAGTAATCATGCGACCATCTCCAATGTGATATCGAAAACATAGTAAAGATTACAGTAGGAGGTTGTCCTCACTATATGCCCTCTAAATCCCTTGGGGTACGAAATTTCCTTAACCATAGCATTAGGGGAAGCTGCAGAAGGAGATTCCTTCTAATATCAGCAAAGTAAGAACCCTACATTTTCATTCAGTTTGGTGGGGTCGAAAAAAGACTTCCTTGGTGTGTTATTTATGTATTCATGCAACCATCTACAAGGTGATACGGAAAACAATGTAAAGATTGAAGTAGCAGGCTGTCATCTCTGTATGTACCTAACTCCAGCGTGGTACGAAATTACCTTAGGAATAACATTAGGGGAGCGTGGAGGAGAAGACTCTTTCTAATATAATCAGTGTAAGCAACCTACATTTGGATTCAGCTTAGCTGAGTAGAATAAGGAATATCTGGGTGTTCCATTTCAGTATTCATGAAACCATCCCCAATGTGATACCAAAAACGTAGTAAAGATTGCAGTAGAAGCTGTGTTCAATATATGCAACTCTACATACCGTGTGGTACGAAATTTGATTAACCATACCATTAGGGGAAGCTGCAGAAGGAGATTATTTCCAATATCGGCAATGTAAGAACCCTACATTTGGACTCATTTTGGTGGGGACGAAAAGAGACTTCCTTGGTGTGATATTTATGTATTCATGCAACCATCTACAATATGATGTGGAAAACAATGTAAAGATTGAAGTAGAAGGCTTTCATCTCTGTATGGACTCTATCTCCCTTGAGGGACGAAATTTCATTAAGAATAATATTAGGGGAGACTGGAGAAGAAGGTTCTTTCTAATAACTGCCATGTGAGATACCTATATTTGGACTCAGCTGAGTGGAGTAGAATAAGGCCTTGCTGAAAGTGCTATTTAAGTAATCATGCAACCATGTCCAATGTGATATCAAAAACATACTAAACATTGCAGTAGAAAGTTGTCCTTTCTGCATGCACAATAAATCCCGTGTGGTACGATATTTCCTTAAGAATAAAATTAGGGGAGACTGGAGAAGAAAGTTCTTTCTAATATCTGCCATGTAAGTTACCTACATTTGGATTCAGATTAGTGGATTTGAATAAGGCCGTGCTGGAAGTGCTGTTTAATTAATCATGCAACCATCTCCTATATGATATCAAAAATATATTAAACATTGCTATAGAACGCTGTCCTCACTATGTGCACTCTCAATCCTGGGTGGTACGAAATTTCCTTAGCAATTGCTTTGGGGGAGATGCAGAAGAAGGCTCTTTCTAATATCAGCAGTGTAAGAAACCTACATTTGGATTCAGTTTAGCTGAGTAGAATAAGGAATTTCTGCTTGTGCTATTTAAGTAATCATGCAACCATCTCCAGTGTGATATCATAACATAGTAAATATTGCAGCAGAATGCTGTCCTCACAGTATGCATATTAAATCTTGGGTGGTACGAAATTTCCCTAGCACTAGCTTTCGGGAAAATGCAGAAGAAGGTTCTTTCTAATATCAGCAATGGAAGAAACCTACATATGGATTCAGTTTTGTGGGGTCGAAAAATGACTTCCCTGGGTTGATATTTATGTATTCATGCAACCATCAACAATGTGATATGTGAAATAATGTGAAGATTGAAGTAGCGGGGGCCCATCTCTTTATGGGCTATAAATCCTGTATGGTAAGAAATTTCCTCAGGAATAATATAACGGGAGCCTGGAGAAGAATATTCGTTCTAATATCTGCCATGTACGATACCTATATTTGGATTCAGGTTAGTGGAGTAGAATAAGGCCTTGCTGGAAGTGCTATTTAAGTAATCATGAACCACCTCCAATGTGATATCAAAAACATATTAAACATTACAGTAGAAAGTTTTCCTTTCTGTATGCACTCTAATTCCCGTGTGGTACGAAATTTCCTTAGCAGTAGCATTAGGGGAAGCGTCAGAAGAAGATTCCTTCTAATATGTGCAGTGTAAGCAATCTACATTTGGACTCAGTTTAGTTGAGTAGAATAAGCAATTCCGGGGTGTGGTATTTAAGTAATCATGCAACCATCTCCAATGTGATATCGAAACATTGTAAAGATTGCAGTAGAAGGCTGTCCTCACTTTATGCATTCTAAAGCCCGTGTGTACGAAATTTCCTTAGCATTAGCATTGGGGGTGGCTGCAGGAGAAGATTTTTTCTAACATCAGCAATATAAGAAATCTACATTTGGATTCAGTTTGGTGGGGTCGACAAAAGACTTCCTTGGTGTGATATTTACGTGTTCATGCAAACATCTACAATGTGATATAGAAAACAATGTAAAAATAGAAGTAGCAGGCTGTCATGTCTGTATGGAGTCTAAATCCCATGTGGTACGTAATTTGATTAGGAATGATATTAGCGGAGACTGGAGAAGAAGATTCTTTCTAATATCTGCAATGTGAGATACGTACATGTGGATTCAATTTAGTGGAGAAGAATAAGGCCTTGCTGGATGTTCTAGTGTAGTAATCATGAAACCATCTCCAATGTAAAATCGAAAACATATTAAACATGGCTGTAGAAATTTGTCCTTTCCGTATGCACTCTAAATCCCGTGTGGTACGAAATTTCCTTAGCAATAGCATTGGGGGAAGGTGCAGAAGGAGATTCTTTCTAATATCAGCAATGTAAGAAACCTCCAATTGGATTGGGTTTACTTTCAGAAAATAAGGGCTTGCTGGTGCTCCATTCAAGTATTCATGCTACCATCTCCAATGTGATATCGAAAACAGAAAAGATTGCAGTAGAAGTCTGTCCTCAATATATGCACTATGAATCCCGTGTGGTACTAAATTTCCTTAGCAATAGCTTTGGGGGAAGCTGCAGAAAATGTCTCTTTCTAATATCAGCAATGTAAGAAACCTACATTTGGATTCAGTTTAGTTTCAGTAAAAAAAGGCGTTGCTTGATGCCCCATTCAAGTATTCATGCTACCATCTCCCATGTGATATCGAAAACATAGTAAACATTGCAGTGGAAAGTTGTCCTTTCTGTATGCACTCTAAATTCTGTGTGATACGAAATTTCCTTAGCAATAGCATTAGGGGAAGCTTCATAAGAAGATTTTTCTCATATAAGCAGTTTAAGCAACCTACATTTGGATTCAGGTTACTTGAGTAGAATAAATAATTTCTGGATGTGCTATTTAGGTAATCATGTGACCATGTCCAATGTAATAACAAAACATAGTAAACGTTGCAGTATAAAGTTGTCCTCACTATATGTCCACTATATCCCGTGTGGTATGAAATTTCCTTAACCAGAGCATAAAGAGAAGCTGCAGAAGGAGATTCTTTCAAATATCAGAAATGTAAGAAACCTGCATTTGGATTCATTTTGGTGGCGCCGAAAAAAGACTTTCCTGGTGTGATATTTACGTTTTCATGCAACCATCTGCAATGTGATATGGAAAACAATGTAAAGATTGAAGTAGCAGGCTGTCATCTCTGTATGGACTCTAAATACCGTGTGGTACAAAATTTCCTTAGGAACAACATTAGGGGAGACTGGAGAAAAAGACTCTTTGTAATATATGCCGTGTAACCTACCTACATTTTGATTCAGTTTAGTGGAATAGAATAAGGCCTTGCTGGAAGTGCTCTTTAAGTAATCATGCAACCATCTCCAATGTGATATCAAAAACATATTAAACATTGCAGTAGAAAATTGTCCTTTCTGTATGCTCTCTAAATCCCATGTGGTACAAAATTTCCTTAGCAATAGCATTAGGGGAAGCTTCAGAAGATTATTCCTTCTAATATGAGCAGTGAAAGCAACCTACATTTGGATTCAGTTTAGTTGAATAGAAAAAGCAATTTTTGGATGTGATATTTAAGTAATCATGCAACCATCTCCAATGTGATATCGAAACACAGTCACGATTGCAGTAGAAAGCTGTCCACACTGTATGCACTCTAAATCCCGTGCGGTACGAAATTTCCTTAGCAATACCTTTTGGGGAAGCTGCAGAATAAGATTCTTCCTAATATCAGCAATGTACGAAACCTACATTTGGACTCCATTTAGTTTCAGTGAAATAAGGCCTTGTGGGATGCCCCATTTAAGTAATCATGCAACGATCTCCAATGTGATATCGAAAACATAGTAAAGATTGCAGTAGAAGGCTGTAATCTCTATATGCACTCTATATCCCTGTGGTACGAATTTTCCTTAACCATAGCATTAGGCGAAACTGCAGAAGAAGATTCTTTCTAGTATCACCAATGTAAGAAATCTACATTTCGATGCAGTTTGGTGTGGTCGAAAAAAGATTTCCTTGGTATGATATTTACGTGTTATGCAACCATTTACAATGGGATATAGAAAACAATGTAAAGATTGAAGTAGGAGGCTGTCATCTCTTTATGTACTCTAAAACCCATGTGGTCCGAAGTTTCCTTAGGAATAACAGTAGGGGAGCATGGAGAAGAAAATTCTTTCGAATATCCGCCGTGTATGGTACCTGTATTTGGATTCCGTGCAGTGGAGTAGTACTAGGCCTTGCTGGATATGATATTTAAGTTATCATTAAACCATCTCCAATCTGATTTCGTAAACAGTAAACATTGCTGAAGAAAGTTGTCCTTTTGTATGCCGTCTGAATCATGTATGGTATGAAATTTCCTCAGCAATAGCAATAGGGGAAGCTTCATAAGAAGGGTCTTCCTAATATAAGCACTATAAGCAACCTACATTTGAATTCAGTTTAATTGAGTAGAATACGGAATCTCTGGATGTGCTATTTATGTGATCATGCAACCATCTAAAATGTGATATGGAAAACATAGTAAAGATTGCAGTAGAAGGATGTGCTCACTATATGCACTCTAATTCCCGTGTGGTACGGAATTTCCTTAGCAATAGCTTTGGGGGAAGCTGCAGAAGAAGATTCTTTCCAATATAGGCAACGTAAGAAACCTACATTTGGATTCAGTTTAGTTTCAGTAAAACAAGGCCTTGCGTGATGCCCCATTCAAATAATCATGCTATCATCTCCAATGTGATATGGGAAACACAGTAAACGTAGCAGTAGAAAGTTTTCCATTAGTTATGCACTCTAAATCCCATGTGGTACGAAATTTCCTTTGCCATAGCATTGGGGGAAGCTTCATAAGAAGATTCCTTCTAATACAAGCAGTTTAATCAACATACATTTGGATTCAGCTTAGTTGATTAGAATAAGGAATTTCTGGATGTGCTATTTAAGTAATCATGCGACCATCTCCAATGTGATATCGAAAACATAGTAAAGATTACAGTAGGAGGTTGTCCTCACTATATGCCCTCTAAATCCCTTGGGGTACGAAATTTCCTTAACCATAGCATTAGGGGAAGCTGCAGAAGGAGATTCCTTCTAATATCAGCAAAGTAAGAACCCTACATTTTCATTCAGTTTGGTGGGGTCGAAAAAAGACTTCCTTGGTGTGTTATTTATGTATTCATGCAACCATCTACAAGGTGATACGGAAAACAATGTAAAGATTGAAGTAGCAGGCTGTCATCTCTGTATGTACCTAACTCCAGTGTGGTACGAAATTACCTTAGGAATAACATTAGGGGAGCGTGGAGGAGAAGACTCTTTCTAATATAATCAGTGTAAGCAACCTACATTTGGATTCAGCTTAGCTGAGTAGAATAAGGAATATCTGGGTGTTCCATTTCAGTATTCATGAAACCATCCCCAATGTGATACCAAAAACGTAGTAAAGATTGCAGTAGAAGCTGTGTTCAATATATGCAACTCTACATCCCGTGTGGTACGAAATTTGATTAACCATACCATTAGGGGAAGCTGCAGAAGGAGATTATTTCCAATATCGGCAATGTAAGAACCCTACATTTGGACTCATTTTGGTGGGGACGAAAAGAGACTTCCTTGGTGTGATATTTATGTATTCATGCAACCATCAACAATATGATGTGGAAAACAATGTAAAGATTGATGTAGAAGGCTTTCATCTCTGTATGGACTCTATCTCCCTTGAGGGATGAAATTTCATTAAGAATAATATTAGGGGAGACTGGAGAAGAAGGTTCTTTCTAATAACTGCCATGTGAGATACCTATATTTGGACTCAGCTGAGTGGAGTAGAATAAGGCCTTGCTGAAAGTGCTATTTAAGTAATCATGCAACCATGTCCAATGTGATATCAAAAACATACTAAACATTGCAGTAGAAAGTTGTCCTTTCTGCATGCACAATAAATCCCGTGTGGTACGATATTTCCTTAAGAATAAAATTAGGGGAGACTGGGGAAGAAAGTTCTTTCTAATATCTGCCATGTAAGTTACCTACATTTGGATTCAGATTAGTGGATTTGAATAAGGCCGTGCTGGAAGTGCTGTTTAAGTAATCATGCAACCATCTCCTATATGATATCAAAAATATATTAAACATTGCTGTAGAACGCTGTCCTCACTATGTGCACTCTCAATCCTGGGTGGTACGAAATTTCTTAGCAATACCTTTGGGGGAGATGCAGAAGAAGGCTCTTTCTAATATCAGCAGTGTAAGAAACCTACATTTGGATTCAGTTTAGCTGAGTAGAATAAGGAATTTCTGCTTGTGCTATTTAAGTAATCATGCAACCATCTCCAGTGTGATATCATAACATAGTAAATATTGCAGCAGAATGCTGTCCTCACAGTATGCATATTAAATCTTGGGTGGTACGAAATTTCCCTAGCACTAGCTTTCGGGAAAATGCAGAAGAAGGTTCTTTCTAATATCAGCAATGGAAGAAACCTACATATGGATTCAGTTTTGTGGGGTCGATAAATGACTTCCCTGGTTTGATATTTATGTATTCATGCAACCATCAACAATGTGATATGTGAAATAATGTGAAGATTGAAGTAGCAGGGGCCCATCTCTGTATGGGATATAAATCCTGTATGGTAAGAAATTTCCTTAGGAATAATATAACGGGAGCCTGGAGAAGAATATTCGTTCTAATATCTGCCATGTACGATACCTATATTTGGATTCAGGTTAGTGGAGTAGAATAAGGCCTTGCTGGAAGTGCTATTTATGTAATCATGAACCATCTCCAATGTGATATCAAAAACATATTAAACATTACAGTAGAAAGTTTTCCTTTCTGTATGCACTCTAATTCCCTTGTGGTACGAAATTTCCTTAGCAGTAGCATTAGGGGAAGCGTCAGAAGAAGATTCCTTCTAATATGTGCAGTGTAAGCAATCTACATTTGGACTCAGTTTAGTTGAGTAGAATAAGCAATTCCGGGATGTGGTATTTAAGTAATCATGCAACCATCTCCAATGTGATATCGAAACATTGTAAAGATTGCAGTAGAAGGCTGTCCTCACTTTATGCATTCTAAAGCCCGTGTGTACGAAATTTCCTTAGCATTAGCATTGGGGGTGGCTGCAGGAGAAGATTTTTTCTAACATCAGCAATATAAGAAATCTACATTTGGATTCAGTTTGGTGGGGTCGACAAAGACTTCCTTGGTGTGATATTTACGTGTTCATGCAAACATCTACAATGTGATATAGAAAACAATGTAAAAATAGAAGTAGCAGGCTGTCATGTCTGTATGGAGTCTAAATCCCATGTGGTACGTAATTTGATTAGGAATGATATTAGCGGAGACTGGAGAAGAAGATTCTTTCTAATATCTGCAATGTGAGATACGTACATGTGGATTCAATTTAGTGGAGAAGAATAAGGCCTTGCTGGATGTTCTATTGTAGTAATCATGCAACCATCTCCAATGTAAAATCGAAAACATATTAAACATGGCTGTAGAAATTTGTCCTTTCCGGATGCACTCTAAATCCCGTGTGGTACGAAATTTCCTTAGCAATAGCATTGGGGGAAGGTGCAGAAGGAGATTCTTTCTAATATCAGCAATGTAAGAAACCTCCAATTGGATTGGGTTTACTTTCAGAAAATAAGGGCTTGCTGGTGCTCCATTCAAGTATTCATGCTACCATCTCCAATGTGATATCGAAAACATAGAAAAGATTGCAGTAGAAGTCTGTCCTCAATATATGCACTATATATCCCGTGTGGTACTAAATTTCCTTAGCAATAGCTTTGGGGGAAGCTGCAGAAAATGTCTCTTTCTAATATCAGCAATGTAAGAAACCTACATTTGGATTCAGTTTAGTTTCAGTAAAAAAAGGCGTTGCTTGATGCCCCATTCAAGTATTCATGCTACCATCTCCCATGTGATATCGAAAACATAGTAAACATTGCAGTGGAAAGTTGTCCTTTCTGTATGCACTCTAAATTCTGTGTGGTACGAAATTTCCTTAGCAATAGCATTAGGGGAAGCTTCATAAGAAGATTCTTTCTCATATAAGCAGTTTAAGCAACCTACATTTGGATTCAGGTTACTTGAGTAGAATAAATAATTTCTGGATGTGCTTTTTAGGTAATCATGTGACCATGTCCAATGTAATAAGAAAACATAGTAAACGTTGCAGTATAAGGTTGTCCTCACTATGTGTCCACTATGTCCCGTGTGGTATGAAATTTCCTTAACCAGAGCATTAAGAGAAGCTGCAGAAGGAGATTCTTTCAAATATCGAAATGTAAGAAACCTGCATTTGGATTCATTTTGGTGGCGCCGAAAAAAGACTTTCCTGGTGTGATATTTACGTTTTCATGCAACCATCTGCAATGTGATATGGAAAACAATGTAAAGATTGAAGTAGCAGGCTGTCATCTCTGTATGGACTCTAAATACCGTATGGTACAAAATTTCCTTAGGAACAACATTAGGGGAGACTGGAGAAAAAGACTCTTTGTAATATATGCCGTGTAACCTACCTACATTTTGATTCAGTTTAGAGGAATAGAATAAGGCCTTGCTGGAAGTGCTCTTTAAGTAATCATGCAACCATCTCCAATGTGATATCAAAAACATATTAAACATTGCAGTAGAAAATTGTCCTTTCTGTATGCTCTCTAAATCCCATGTGGTACAAAATTCCTTAGCAATAGCATTAGGGGAAGCTTCAGAAGATTATTCCTTCTAATATGAGCAGTGTAAGCAACCTACATTTGGATTCAGTTTGTTGAATAGAAAAGCAATTTTTGGATGTGATATTTAAGTAATCATGCAACCATCTCCAATGTGATATCGAAACACAGTCACGATTGCAGTAGAAAGCTGTCCACACTGTATGCACTCTAAATCCCGTGCGGTACGAAATTTCTTAGCAATACCATTTGGGGAAGCTGCAGAAGAAGATTCTTCCTAATATCAGCAATGTACGAAACCTAGATATGGACTCCATTTAGTTTCAGTGAAATAAGGCCTTGTGGGATGCCCCTTTTAAGTAACCATGCAACGATCTCCAATGTGATATCAAAAACATAGTAAAGATTGCAGTAGAAGGCTGTAATCTCTATATGCACTCTACATCCCTGTGGTACGAAATTTCCTTAACCATAGCATTAGGCGAAACTGCAGAAGATTCTTTCTAGTGTCGCCAATGTAAGAAATCTACATTTCGATTCTGTATGTTGTGTTCGAAAAAAGATTTCCTTGGTATGATATTTACGTGTTATGCAACCATTTACAATGGGATATGGAAGACATTGTAAAGATTGAAGTAGGAGGCTGTCATCTCTTTATGGACTCTAAAACCCATGTGGTCCAAAATTTCCTTAGGAATAACAGTAGGGGAGCATGGAGAAGAAAATTCTTTCGTATATCCGCCGTGTAAGGTACCTGTATTTGGATTCCGTGTAGTGGAGTAGTACTAGGCCTTGCTGGATATGATATTTAAGTTATCATTAAATAATCTCCAATGTGATTTCGTAAACAGTAAACATTGCTGCAGAAAATTGTCCTTTTGTATGCCGTCTGAATCATGTATGGTATGAAATTTACTCAGCAATAGCAATAGGGGAAGCTTCATAAGGAGGGTCTTCCTAATATAAGCACTATAAGCAACCTACATATGATTTCAGTTTAGTTGAGTAGAATACGGAATTTCTGGATGTGCTATTTAAGTAATCATGCAACCATCTCCAATGTGATATCAAAAACGTAGTAAAGATTGCAGTAGAAGTCTCTCCTCACTATATGCTCTCTAAATCCCTTGTGGTAAGAAATTTCCTTAGCAGTAGCATTAGGGGAATCTTCAGAAGATGATTCGTTCTAATATGCGCAGTGTAAGCAACCTACACTTGAACTCACTTTAGTTGACTAGAATAAGAAACTTCTGAATGTGCTCTTTAAGTAATCATGCAGCCATCTCCATATGTGATATCAAAACACAAAAGTTTGCCGTAGAAGTTGTCCTCACTATATGCACTCTACATCCCGTGTATTATGAAATTTCCTTAACAAGAGCATTGGGTGAAGCTGCAGATGATTCTTTTTAATATCCGCAATGAAAGAAACTTCTGGCTGGATTCCTTTTAGTTCCGGTAAAATAAGGCATTGCGGGTGCCAAATTCAAGTATTCATGCAACCATCTCTAATGTGATATGGAAACATAGTAAAGGTTGCAGTAGAAGGCTGTCCTCAATATATGCACTCTAATTCCCGTGTGGTACGGAATTTCCTTAGCAATAGCTTTGGGGGAAGCTGCTGAAGAAGATTCTTTCCAATGTAGGCAACGTAAGAAACCTACATTTGGATTCAGTTTAGTTTCAGTAAAACAAGGCCTTGCGTGATGCCCCGTTCAAATAATAATGCTATCATCTCCAATGTGATATGGGAAACACAGTAAACGTTGCAGTAGAAAGTTTTCCTTTAGTTATGCACTCTAAATCCCATGTGGTGCGAAATTTCCTTTGCCATAGCATTGGGGGAAGCTTCATAAGAAGATTCTTTCTAATAAAAGCAGTTTGAGCAACATAAATTTGGATTCAGCTTAGTTGAGTAGAATAAGCAATTCCTGGATGTGGTATTTAAGTAATCATGCAACCATCTCCAATGTGATATCGAAATATTGTAAAGATTGCAGTAGAAGGCTGTCCTCACTTTATGCATTCTCAAGCCCGTGTATACGAAATTTCCTTAGCAATAGCATTGGGGGTGGCTGCAGGAGAAGATTTGTTCTAACATCAGCAATGTAAGAAATCTACATTTGGATTCAGTTTGGTGGTGTCGAGAAAAGACTTCCTTGGTATGATATATACGTCTTCATGCAAACATCTACAATGTGATATAGAAAACAATGTAAATATAGAATTAGCAGTCTGTCATCTCTGTATGGAGTCTAAATCCCATGTGGTACGTAATTTGATTAGAATGATATTGTCGGAGACTGGAGAAGAGGATTCTTTCTAATATCTGCAATGTGAGATACGTACATGTGGATTCAATTTAGTGGAGTAGAATAAGGCCTTGCTGGATGTACTATTGTAGTAATCATGCAACCATGTCCAATGTAAAATCGAAAACATATTAAACATGGCTGTAGAAATTTGTCCTTTCCGTATGCACTCTAAATCCTGTGTGGTACGAAATTTCCTTAGCAATAGCATTGGGGGAAGCTGCAGAAGAAGATTCTTTCTGATATCAGCAATGTAAGAAACCTCCAATTGGATTGGATTTACTTTCAGAAAATAAGGGCTTGCTGGTGCTCCATTCAAGTATTCATGCTACCATCTCCAATGTGATATCGAAAACATAGAAAAGATTGCAGTAGAAGTCTGTCCTCAATTTATGCACTATAAATCCCGTGTGGTACTAAATTTCCTCAGCAATAGCTTTCGGGGAAGCTGCAGAAAATGTCTCTTTCTAATATCAGCAATGTAAGAAACCTACATTTGGATTCAGTTTAGTTTCAGTAAAAAAAGGCGTTACTTGATGCCCCATTCTAGTAATCATGCTACCATCTCCAATGCGATAACGAAAACATAGTAAATATTGCAGTCGAAAATTGTCCTTTCCGTATGCACTCTAAATTCTGTGTGGACGAAATTTCCTTAGCAATAGCATTTGGGGAAGCTTCATAACAAGATTCTTTCTCATATAAGCAGTTTAAGCAACCTACATTTGGATTCAGATTACTTGAGTAGAATAAGTAATTTCTGGATGTGCTATTTAGGTAATCATGTGACCATGTGCAATGTAATAACAAAACATAGTAAACGTTGCAGTATTAGGTTGTCCTCACTATGTGTCCACTATATCCCGTGTAGTACGAAATATCCTTAACCAGATCATTAAGAGAATCTGTAGAAGGAGATTCTTCCTAATATCAGAAATGTTAGAAACCTGCATTTGGATTTATTTTGGTGGCACCGGAAAAAGACTTTCCTCGTGTGATATTTACGTTTTCATGCAACTATCTGCAATGTGATATGGAAAACAATGTAAAGATTGAAGTAGCAGGCTCTCATCTCTGTATGGACTCTAAATACCGTGTGGTACAAAATTTCCTTAGGAACAACATTAGGGGAGACTGGAGAAAAAGACTTTTTGTAATATATGCCCTGTAACCTACCTACATTTTGATTCAGTTTATTGGAATAGAATAAGGCCTTGCTGGAAGTGCTCTTTAAGTAATCATGCAACCATCTATAATGTGATATCAAAAACACTAAACATTGCAGTAGAAAATTGTCCTTACTGTATGCTCTCTAAATCCCATGTGGTACAAAATTTCCTTAGCAACAGCATTAGGGGAAGCTTCAGAAGATTATTCCTTCTAATATGAGCAGTGTAAGCAACCTACATTTGGATTCAGTTTACTTGAATAGAAAAAGCAATTTTTGGATGTGATATTTACGTAATAATGCAACCATCTCCAATGTGATATTGAAACACAGTCACGATTGCAGTAGAAATTTGTCCACACTGTATGCACCTACATACACAAACATACACGTACATGGACACAAATACATAAACATACATTTACATACATACATAAACATACACACATACAAACACATACATAAATACACACCTACATACACACACATATATAAACATACACACACATACATAAACATACATCTACATACATACACATACATTATCATACACCTACATACACACATACATAAGCATACACTTAAATAGACACATACACAAACGCACATCTACATACCTACGCATACGAGAAAAAAGACTACATACACAGACATACATAAACCTACACTTAAACACACACTCATACACCAACATACACACACATACACAAACATAGACACATACATAAACATCCATCTACATACATACACATACATAAACATAAACCTACATACACACACATATATAATCATACACCTACATAAACTCAAACACACAAACATGAAAATACATACACATACATACATAAACATATATCTACATACACACACATACATAAACATACAACACCATAGACACGCATACCTAAACATACACTTACATACACATACATACACAAACATGCAGACACATACATAAACATACGCACACATACATATACACATACATACACACATATATAATCATACAGCTACATACACACACCCACACAAACATGCAAATATATACACAATCATGCATAAACATACATCTACATAAATACACTAAAGTAAACCTACATCTACATACACAGACATACATACACATACACATACACACACATATGTTTACATACACCTACATACACACATACATAAACATACACCTACAAAGACACAGATACACATACATACACGCCCATACATAAACATACATAAACATACACCTACATATACACACATACGTAAACATATACCAACATACACACACATATATAAACACACATCTACATACATACACATAGATAAGCACACATCTACATACATACACATATATAATCATTTGCCTACATAGACACAAATTTGTTCAAATACACTTACATACACACACATCCCAAACATAAGCACATACACAAACATACACACACATACATTAACATACATCTACATGAATACACATACATAAACATTCCCCAGCATACACAGACACACATAAACATACACGTAAACATACACATACATAAAAATACACATACATACACACACATACATAAACATGCACCTCATACACACATATACACAAACATACACACACATACATAAACATGCACCTCATAGACACATATACACAAACATACACACACATACACAATTATACACTCACATACATAAACATACATAAACATTCACCTACATACACACACATGCATAAACATACATCTACATAAATACACACACATAAACTTAAGCCAACATAGACACACATACATAAGCATGCTTACATAGACACATATACACAAGCATAAACACAAATAACACACACATACATAAAATTACACCTACATACACAAACATAGATAAACACACATGTACATACATACACATAAATAAACATACGCCTACAAAGACACTCATTTTAAACATACACTTACATAGACATACATACACAAACATACACACACATACACAAACATACACATACATACATAAACATACATTTACATACATACACATACATAAATATACATTTACATAAACACACATACATAAACATACATCTAAATACCCACACACACATAAATATACATCTACCTACACAGACATATATAAACATGCACCTACAAACACATACTAAACATACGCCTGCATAGACAAACATACCTAAATATAAACCTACATACATACACATATATAAACATAAAGCTACATAAACACACATGCATAAACATCCACATATATACACACACATATATAAATATACATATATACACATACATTTATATAAATAAACATAAACCTACATAGACGCACATACATAAACATTCACCTTCATACAAACACATATATAGACATAAACCTAAATAACCAGACATACATCAACATACACTTACATACACACATGTACATAAACATATATAAACATACAAAAACTTACATATGCAAACATCTACATGCACACACATACATGAATATACATCTACATACACACACGTACATAAACATACTTCTACAAACACACACATACATATAAATGCACCTACATACACACACACATATAAACATACATTTATACATACACATACTAAACATACACCTACATACACACACATACATAAACATACACCTACATACACATACCGACCTAAAAATACGCCTACATAAATAAACACCTACATACACACACATACATAATCATAAACGTACATTCACACACATATATCAACATACGCTTAAATATACACACGTACATAAACATACATCTACATACATACACATACATAAACACACATCTAAATGCACACAAATACATAAATATACATACACACACATACATAAACATATATCTACATAAACACAGATACATAAACATGCACCTACATACAAACACATATATAAACAACATATATATACATACACATACAGAAACATACACCTACATACCGAAACACACATAAACATACAACTACATAAACACAAATACATAAACATACATATACACACATACATCAATATACACTTACATATACGCACATACATAAACATACATCTACAAGCACACACATACATAAACATACATCTACGTGCACACACATACATAAACATACATCTACATACACACACCTACATAAAAATACACCTAGATACACAAACATAGATAAACACACATCTACATACGTACACATACATAAACATACGCCTACACAGACACTCATCATAAACACACACTTACATAGAAACACATACCCAAACATACACACACATACAAAAACATACATATACATACATAAACATGCACCTACATAAAAACACATATCTAAACGTACATATATACATACACATACATAAACATACACATACATACACACACATACATAAACCTACACCTACATACACACACATACATAAACATAAACCTACATACACATATATACATCAACATACACTTACATACACACATACATCAACATATGTACACATACATAAACATACATCTACTTACATACACATACATAAACATACACCTCCATGCAACACATAAATAAACATACATCTACATACCAAACATACATAAACATACATCTACATACATACACATACATAAACATACATCTACAAGCACACACATACATAAATATACATCTACATACACACACATACATAAACATACATCTAAATAAACACACATAAATAATCATGCACCTACATAGACACACGAATATAAACATACATATATAAACATACACATACATAAACATACAACTACATACACACACCTACATAAAAATACACCTAGATACACAGACATACATAAACATAAACCTACATAAACACAAATACATAAACATACATACACAGACACACATCAACATACACTTACATACACGCACATACATAAACATACACCTACAAACATACACATACATAAACATACATCTACGTGCACACATATACTTAAATATATATCTACATACACACACAAATATAAACATGCACCTACATACACACATTTATAAACATACTTATATACATACATATACTAAACATACACCTACATACACACACATACATAAACATACGCATATATGTACACACATATATAAACAAAAACCTACATACACAAACATATATAAACATAAATATATATACATATACATACATAAACATACTCATACATACACACACATACATAAACATACACCTACATACACACACACATATTAACATATACCAACATACACACACAAACATAAACATAAACCTACATACAAAGACATACATCAACATACACTTACATACGCATACATAAACATACATCTACATGCATACACATACATAAACATATATCTACATGCACACACATACAAAAATATACATCTCCATACACACATAGATAAACATACATCTACATACACACATACATAAACATACACCCACATAAACACACATATATAAACATACATATATATACATACACATACTGAAACCTACACCTACATACACAAACATACATAAACATACATCCACATACACACACATACATAATCATTCACATACATACCCACACATACATAAACATATATCTACATACATACACATACATAAACATATATCTACATGCACACACATACATAAAAATAAAACTACATACACAGACATACACAAACATACACTTACATACATACACATACATAAACATTTATCTATATACGTGCACGTACGTAAACATACATCTAAATGCACACACATTCATAAATATACATCTACATGCACACACATAAATAAACATATCTACAAAAATACACATACATTAACATGCACTTACATACACACACATATATAAACATACATATATATACATATACATACATAAACATACACCTACCTACACACATATATAAACATACACATACATACACCCACATATATTAACATAAACCAACATACAATCACATACATAAACATACACCTACATACACTCACACATAAACATAAACCTACATACACAGACATATTTCAACATACACTTACATACACATACATACCTAAACATACATCTACATACATACACATACATAAACATATATCTAAATGCAAACACTTACAAAAATATACATCTACATACACACATACATAAACATACATCTACAAACACACACATAAATAGACATGCTCTCACAAACACACACATACATAAACATACATGTATATACATACACATACTGAAACCTACACCTACATACACAAACATAGATAAACACACATCTACATACATACACATACATAAACATACGCATACACAGACAATCATCATAAACATACACTTACATAGACACACATACCCAAACATAATCACACATACAGAAACATACATATACATACGTAAACATGCATCTACATACATACACATACATAAAAATACACAAACACACATACATACATAAATGTACATCTACACACACGAACATACATAATCATACATTTACATACACACACATACATAAACATTCATCTACATACACACACATACATAAACATACACCTGCACACACACACATATATAAACATGCACCCTCATACACATATATACAACCACATACAGACACATATATAAACACACCTTTACATACATACATAAATATACACATATGCACACACATACACAAAGAGATGTCTACATATATACACATACATAAAATATCCCTACATACAAACACATACATAAACATGCACCCACATACACACACCTATATAAACATACATATATATACATACACATACTGAATCCTACACCTACATACACAAACAGATAAACACACATCTACATACATACACATACATAAACATACGCCTACACAGACAATCATCATAAACATACACTTACATAGACACACATACCCAAACATACACGCACATACACAAACATACGCACACATACATAAACATACGCCTGCTTAGACAAACATACCTAAACATAAACCTACATACACCGACATACATAAGGATACACCTGCATAAACACACATACGTAAACATGAACCTTCATACACAAATATACAACAACATACGCACACATATATAAACATACATTTACATACATACATAAATATACACATATGCACACACATATATAAACAGACGGCTACATACATACACATACATAAAATATGCCTACATACAAACACATACGTATACATACACATACATACACACACATACACAAAAATACAAACGCATACACACATACAGACACATATTTAAACATACATCTACATACATACACATACATAAACATACACATTCATACACCACATAAACATACAACTACATAACACACATACATAAACATACACCTACATAAACAAAAACATAAACATACATACACAGATATACATCAATATACACTTACATACACGCACATACATAAACATATATCTACATACATACACATACATAAACATACATCTACGTGAACGCATATACATAAATATATATCTACATAAACACACATACATAAAAATGAACCTACATACACACACATATATACACATACATATATATACATACACATACATAAATATACACCTACATACACACACATACATAAACATACACCTACATACACACACAATCATAAACATACACCTACATACACACACATACATAAACATACATCTATATACACACACATCCATAAACATGCACCCACATACACACACATATATAAACATACATATACATACATAAACATTCATTTACAAGCAAAAAACTGACATAAGTACACATCTACAAATCCACACATACATACACACACATCTACATACACACACATACATAAACATGCACCTACATGTACACATAACTAAACATATATATATATATACATACACATACGTAATCATACACCTACATACACACACATACATAAACATACACCTACATACACACACATATATAAACATATACCTACATACCCAGACATACATCAACATACACTTACATACACGCTTACTTCTTCATACATACACATACATAAACATACACCTACATACACCACATAAATAAACATACATCTACATACACACACATACATAAATATACATCTACATACACACACATACATAAACATACACCTACATACAAACACATATATAAACATAAACCAAAATACCCAGACATACATCAACATACTCTTACATAAACACAAGTACATAAACATATATCTACATACAAAAACATACATACGCAAACATCTACATGCACACACATACACGAATATACATCTACATACACACACGTACATAAACATACATCTACATACACACACCTACATAAAAATGCATCTACATACACACACATATATAAACATACATATATACATACACATACTAAACATACACATACATACGCACACATACATAAACATACACCTACATACACAAACATACATAAACATAAACCTACATACACACACATATATCAACATACACTAACATACCCACACGTACATTAACATTCATCTAAATGCACACACATACATAAAAATACTCTTATATTTACACAGATAAAAAACATACACTTACATACCGCACATACACGAACATACACATACACCTACATAAAAACACATACATAAACTTACACCTGCATACACAAACATAGATAAACACACATCTACATACGTACACATACATAAACATACGCCTACACAGACACTCGTCATAAACATACACTTACATAGAAACCCATACACAAACATACACACACGTGCACAAACATACACATACATACATAAACATACATCTACATACATACACATACATAAAAATACACATACATACACATACATACTTAAATATAAATCTACGTACACACAAATACATAAACAAACATCTACATACACACACATACATAAACATACATCTACATACACACACATACATAAAAATGCTCCTACATACTCACACATACACAAACATACGCCTGCATAGACAAACATATCTAAACAAAAACCTGCATACATACACATATATAAACATACATCTACATACACCGACCTACATAAATATACACATACATACACACACATACATAAACATGCACCTAAATACACAAATATTCAACAACACACACACAAATATATAAACATACATTTACATACATACATAAATATACACATATGCACACACATATATAAACATACATCTACATACATATACATACCTAAACATACATATACAAGCAAAAAACTGACATAAATATGCATCTACAAACCCACACATACATACATAATTGTACATCTACATACACACACATACATCATCATACATCTAAATTCCCACACAAACATTAACATACATCTGCATACACACACATACATAAACATGCACCTACATACACATACATAATCATATGTCTGCATAGACAAAAATACCTAAATATAAACCTACATACATAAACATATATAAACATAAACCTACATACACACAAATACATAAACATAAACCTACATACACAAATATACAACATACACACACATATATAAAAATACATTTACATACATGCATAAATATACACACATGCACACACATACATAAAAATACATGTACATACATACACATACATAAACCTACATCTACATGCACAAACATACATAAATATACATCTACAAACACACACAAACATAAACATACATCTACATAAACACACATACATAATCATGCACATACATAAACACACATATTTAAACATACATATATATACATACACATACATAGTGATAAACCTACATAAACACACTTATGTAAACATACATCTATAAAAACACACATACATAAACATGCACATACATACACACACATATATAAACATACATATATATACATATACATAAACATACACCTACATACACGCACAAACATAAACATACACCAGCATAAAAAAACACATACCTAAACATACACCTACATACACACACATACATAAACATAACCCTACATACACAGACATACATCAACATACACATACATACACACATAATTCTTCATACATACACATACTGAAACACACACCTACATACACAAACATAGATAAACATACATCTACATACCACACATACATGAACATTCATCTACATACATACACATACATAAACATACATCTACAAGCACACATACATAAATATACATCTACATACATAGACATACATAAACATACGTTAACAGAAACAATCATCATAAACATACACCTACCTAGACACACATACCCAAACACACACACATACATAAACATGCATCTACATACATACATATACATAAAAATACACAAACATACACATACATACATAAATGTACATCTGCATACAGACACATACATAAACATATATCTACATACACACATACATAAACATAAGCCTGCATAGAAAAACATACCTAAACATAAACCTACATACGTACACATATATAAACATACAACTACATACATAAACATACATAAACATACACCTGCATACACACACATACATAAACATGCACCTTCATACACAAATGCACAACAACATACATACACATATAAAAACATACCTTGTCATACATACATAAATATACACATATGCACACACATACATAAACAGACGTCTACCTACATACACATACATAAAATATGCCTACATACAAACATATACATAAACATACACGTACATACACACACATACACAAAAATACAAACACATACAGAAACATAAAGACACACATATAAACTTACATCTACATATATACACATAAATAAACATTCATCTACATACACACCCATACATCAACATGAACCTACATACACACACATATATAAACATAAATATATATATACATACACATACATAAACATACACCTACATACACACACATACATAAACATAAACATACAAACACAGACATCCATCAAGATAAACTTACAGACACACACGTTCATAAACACACATCTACATACATACACATACATAAACATACATCTAAATGCACATACATACATATTCATCTACATACACACACATACATAATCATACATCTACATACACACATACATAAACATGTACCTAAATATACACACATACATATAAATACAACTATATTTACACACAAAAATACATACACTTACATACCACATATACGCAAACCTACACATACACATACATGCAAACACATACATAAACTTACACCTACGTACACAAACATAGATAAAAACAAATCTACCTACGTACACTTACATAAACATACGCCTACACAGACACTCATCATAAACATACACTTACATAGAAACACATACACAAACATACACACACATACACAAACATACACATACATACATAAACATACATCTACATACATACCCAAACATAAAAATACACATACATACACATACATTCGTAAATAAACATCTATATACACACATATACATAAACATACATCTACATACACACATACATAAACATACATCTACTTACACACACATACATAAAAATTCTCCTACATACTCACAAATACATAAACATATGCCTGCATAGACATACATACCTAAACATAAACCTGCATACATACACATATATAACCATACATTTACATACATACATAAATATACACATATGCCCACACATATATAAACATTCATCTACATACATATACGTACATAAACATTCATATACAAGCAAAAACCTGCCATAAGTACACATCTACAAATCCACACATACATACACACACATCTACATACACACACATACATAAACATGCACCTACATATAGACATATATAAACATATATATATATACATACACATACATAATCATACAACTACATACACACACATACATAAACATACACCTACATACACACACCTACATAAACATAAACCTACATACCCAAACATACATCAACATACACTTACATACACGCTTACTTCTTCATACATACACATACATAAACATACACTTACATACAACACATAAATAAACACACATCTACATACACACACATACATAAACATACACCTACATACAAACACATATATAAACATAAACCTAAATACCCAGACATACATCAACATACTCTTACATACACAAAAGTACATAAACATATATCTACATACAAAAACATACATACGCAAACATCTACATTTACACTTACACGAATATACATCTACATACACACACGTACATAAACATACATTTACATACACACACCTCCATAAAAATGCATCTACATACACACACATATATAAACATACATATATACATACACATACTAAACATACACATACATACGCAAACATACATAAAAATACACCTACATACACATACATACATAAACATAAACCTACATACACACACATATATCAACATACACTTACATACAAACACCTACATTAACATTCATCTAAATGCACACACATACATAAAAATACACCTATATTTACACAGATAAAAAACATACACTTACATACCACACATACACAAACATACACTACACCTACATAAACACACATACATAAACTTACACCTACATACACAAACATAAATAAACAGACATCTACATACGTACACATACATAAACATACGCCTACACAGACACTCATCATAAACTTACACTTACATAGAAACACATACACATACATACACACGCTTGCACAAACATACACATACATACATAAACATACATCTACATACATACACATACATAAAAATACACATACATACACATACATACTTAAATATAAATCTACGTACACACAAATACATAAACATACATCTACATACACACACATACATAAACATACACCTACATATACATACATACATAAAAATGCTCCTACATACTCACACATACACAAACATACGCCTGCATAGACAAACATATCTAAACAAAAACCTGCATACATACACATATATAAACATACATCTACATACAACGACCTACATAAATATACACATACATACACACACATACATAAACATGCACCTAAATACACAAATATTCAACAACACACACACAGATATATAAACATACATTTACATACATACATAAATATACACATATGCACACACATATATAAACATACATCTACATACATATACATACATAAACATACATATACAAGCAAAAAACTGACATAAATATGCATCTACAAACCCACACATACATACACACACATACATAAACATGCACCTACATACACTCACATATCTAAACATACATATATATACATACACATACATAAAAATACACCTACATACATAGACTTACATAAACATACACCTATATGCACACACATACATAAACATAAACCTACAT
>JAVSCE010002447.1:0-82813 GCA_032199065.1 Smutsia gigantea
AGCACCAGACTGCCTCACAGGGTTCCTATTATGTGCTACCCTCCTGTGAATTGCCTGGCTTAGTCCTCTTGTGCCCAGTCCTCAGCCCTGCTTTTCACAAATCCTGCCCACTCTCCAGCCTGTGCACCACCACCCAATCCATGACTTAGCCTCACTCTAGTTCTAGCTCTTGGACATTTGGGTTGTGACCCCTGAATTCTGTAACAAGCCCACCAATTGTTTAGCTAAGAAAACAGTCTCTGAATGAGACAAGGATTTACCCAAGGCCCAGGTTTACTAGGTTTGGATATACAGATGTCCTCCCTCAATGGCCTTCCGAGGGCCCCAGCTCAAGGTAATCTGTAGACTGAAGGACTTCCTGGGGATGTGGAGGACTCACCCTTGCAGGCTGGCTCTGTGTCATTCCAGTGCGGTTCTGTGGGATCCACACATTCAATGGCATTTGGGGGGCCAGGGGGCTCCAGAGCATATCCTGGGAGGCATGAGAAGGTAGCCAGTGCCCCTGGGCGGTACTCAGGGTCTGTGGTTGTGACATTGCCATGTGCCAGGAAAGGGGCAAAGCAGCGATCTTCCTCAAAGGCTAGAAAGGAGTCAGTCACAGAAACTAAGCATTAGGACAGGTCTTAAACTGGGGGGACTTGGGCTGAATTCAGATATTTGGCCACTTGGAAGCAGTTTAAAATGGAATACCCTTGGGCTTAGCTTTCACCCTCCAGTTTCCTCCAAAAGCTCTAACACTCCTCATTCAAACATTTATGTCACTTCCCTGGCCTCTGGAGGGAAACCTCTAGGCTAGTCAAATCCTAGCCACCTTTCTTCAGATGAGGAAACAGGTCCACACACAAAAAGCCACTTGTCCAGTGTTACACAGTAGAACAGTGGCAGAACCAGGTCTCAAACCCAGATCACTTGATTCCTAGCCAGAGACATTTGGCTTTGGAAACTGCACATGAATCGGGGGGACAGGGTGTCTTGAACTGGCTTGGGTAGGTGTGTTCTCTCCTCAAAAATAACAGCTGGATTCTTATCATTCCTGATTATCCATGCTGTGGCTAGAATTCAAAAGGGAAGATAATGAAAAAATTACTTAGTTTTGACTTGGGATTAAGTCAGAGAAAATGTACATTTGTAAAGCATCTTAGTTTTTGCCCACCTGATCATATCTTAGCTGCAAAACCATCTATAAGGTAAGACTTAGGTACCTCAGCTATAAAAGAGGAATCTGATGCTCATGCAGTAGCAGCAGCCCACAACTATGGAGGCAGGCCCCAAACCTAGGAATTCCCTTTGCACTCTCAGAATCTAAAATGCAATTTATTTTTCACTGTTCTAGTTCACTACTGTTTAATCCGATAAGGTACTATGTCCAAATCCTATGCATCCATCAGGGCCCTATGCCAATTCCATTTTTCTCTTGATTCATACCAGAAACTAACTCCTCTCATCTCTGAGCATTTCACTTTATCTCTCTCCTGCTACTATTCACACAAATCCTCTGCTCCAGCCACACAGATATTCTGTTTCCCAAACATACCGGGCCTTTTCCTCTTTACCACTGCTTCCTTTCACCTGAGATGCTCACTCTCAATCTCCTTTTAAATTCTCAATCCTGTAAGGCCTAGCTTAAACGCCTCTTCTCCTGTGATCACTGATCTCCTTGTTTCTACCTGTCCGGCATCCAGTCTCCCTTCTGGTAACAGCACTTCTATTTTAATTTTAGGCCACATGTCCCTTTCACTTACAGTCCAGGAGGTTCAGTTGGGTCAACTAGGGATGGCCACATGATGGATCTGCCAATCATACTACCACCTGCTACGGTGATTGGCTTAGGCATAGGCACATGACCTAAGCCATGGCAATGATAGCCTTCCCTGACATTTTTGCTGAAGCTCTTAGGAAAGTGGTACATCTTCTCTGTTTCTGACGGAGTTACTAAATTGGTGGTATGTCAATCTAGAACTGCTGTGTCCACCACAGCCTGAGAACCTGTCTGATAACGAAGCTAACACAGAGGAAGAAACTAAGAGATTAAGGCAACTGGTCTCTTGGCTGTGCACCTGGATCCAGCCATACATAAAACATAACAGAAAAGGCTAATTCAGGTAACTAGAAGGGGTCCGTATGAATGGATCCTTCTAGCTTCAGGGTGGGGAGGCAAGTGGAGTTTCAGGGATCCAAACACAAAGATGAGCAGGGATGGAGTATGTGCTTGTGACCATGCCTGGGCATCAGGAAGAGGGGAAGGTGTGGGAATTGAGGCCTAGGGCTGGGGGGAGGGCAGTTACCTTCAAATCGGAGGCTTAGCAGCAGGGGATTGGCAGGTGTCTCTGAAAGCAGCTCCACGTAGAGGGACTGGGCGTCACTGATGAGACCTCGCTCTGGGACATCATCCATGTCTGAGTCATAGATCACTGGGGATAGTGGACTGCCCCCTGAGCGCACCATCAGTCTGTGATAGGCAGAAAGGTATCCAGGAGCTCAGTTTTCCCCCAGAAGCCACCTCACCTTTTGCCTGCTCTCCAAACTTATTTTCATAGCTATTATTTTCAAACATTAACTCTATGCCATGTACTCTCCTAAGCCTTTACACATTTTGTCTCATTTAATTCTCCCAAGATCCCTTGAGTCAGATGCTATCATTATTTATCCCTTATTTTATAGATGAGGAAATTGAGGCAGAGAAAGATTAAGTAACCTGCCCAACATTGCATAGTAACTAGTGGCAGAGCTGGGACACCACCAGCTTTTTCAATAAAGGATGACACTGAGGAGGAGGATGACAGACACGTGCACCGTGCTCACTGTGTGCCAGGCACCAGGCTATGCACCTTACATATCCCAGTACGTTCATTCTCACAGAACCCTAAGCGGGAGGTACACTTATTTCCATAGTACAGACAAGGAAACTGAGGCACAAAGAGGTTAAGTGATTCATCTACGTTGAACAGTCATACTGCCTAAGAAAGGGAAAGGACTAACTTGTGTTTGACACTGATCCCAGCTGGGATCCACCCCAGGTCTGTCTGACCCCCGACTGCAGCCCCCTATTTCCCTGAGGTGGGGACCTCTGACTTCGGGCTCAGACAGACCCTCACCTGTCATTGTCCTCATCCAGCGAGACCCTCTCAAAGTGCAGATGCAGCCGGCGTCCCTCAGCTGCTTCGATGACCCAACGGCAGGTGAGGTTGGGTCCTGCAGCTCCCCCGGGCTCAGGCGACACGATGCGGCCCAGGGTAGCATTGTGGATGGTGCCTCCACAAGATGCTGTGGGCAAAGGGGGAGGCAGGGTAAGATGACCTGTTCTCCCATCTCCAGAGCTGCTGCATCCAGCGTTTGCTGGGACCTCTGCCGTACAAGGCTCACCCCAGAAGACAAGACCTTTTCTAGGCCACCGACCAGCTCAAGAATAGAGGAACCCCAGAATGGACACTCCCCAGGATAAGAGATGCTACCAAAATGGAGACTCCCGAGATATGGACACCTGGCATAGGCGGTTATGGGGATCCCCAAAATTGAAGCCCTCAGATGGAAAATCTTCAAGATGGGATCCCCAGGATGAAGACTCTCGAGAAGAAGAGACCCTCTAGATATAGACCCCAAGAATGGTTCCCTCTAGGGTGAGGAATCTCTGAAAGAAGGGACGTCCAGAATGGCAGCTCCCAAAATGGAAACCCTCCAGGTGGGGCAGCCCCACATGGAGACCCCCACAAGCACAGAGGTTCTCCCAGGAGAGAGACCCTCAGTGTAAGGAGCTCCAAATGAAGATGCCAGGATAGGGATTTTTCAGGGTAGAAACCCCTTCAGGATGGATGTTCCCCAAAGATGGAGGTCCCCAAGAGAGGACCCCCCCCCACACCCAGGACAAATGCCTCCACTTATTGTGGCAGGAGACTCACCTATACAGCTAGGGGGTTCACCACTCCAGGCTGGCCGGGTGCCATTGAGGCAGATGAGGGTCTCCTCACCCTGCAGCTGGTAACCCGAATCACAGTGGAAGGCGGCAGTGCCCCCTGGGTGCAAGTCTGTCACGCTCACATCCCCATGGGCTGGCCGGGGAGGGAAGCCACAGCTCAGAAGGTAGGCTGGATCAGGGAGCAGGAAAGAGGACTCATTTCCCATGCCACCCTCTCTTACCAGTCCCCCAAACTTTCTCCCCTCTTTCCAGGATCCCTTGTGGGCCTGGAAACTGGCTCTATACTGGAATTTTCACATGGGCATTGTCTCATGAAAAGGTAATTTCAATATCCCTTACCTTTCCTAGTCTGTAATCTACCCACTTCGGCCCTCATCTATTTTACAGCTGAGATACCTGAGACTCAAAGAAAGAAATCCTGGACTCTAGTATTCATTTGCTGTGTGACCTTAGGCAAATCAATTGGCCACTCTGAATCCCATCCAGCTCTAAATATCAAATAGTATTTGCAGAGCTTGTTCAGCTTCAAAAGTGAGTTCACAGAGTACTTTTGAAGTAGTCAGAGAAATACTGTGATCCATTTTCCAGATGTGAAAATTGAGGCTCCAAGTTATTAAGTACCTCATAGCATTTTCTTCCCTCCGTACACAGACTTTCTTCCACTGAGGTGTCCAGTAGTATGACATCCTCAGCTGTCGTTCAGAGGAGCCATATGTTTTCGGAACTTTGTTTTGTCATTAAAGATCTTAATACTCAGTGCCCTCCCCCCACATCAGATGAATCCCCTGGTGAATGTGAAGTGCTAGGGAGAGCTTTGCTTTCCTTAAGGAACTGGTTTGTCTTCTCCTTTCTTGTAGTGAGAATTGTGTAATCTCTCTTTTTGAACTGGCTGCTAGGAAGCCTGGAACCAGACTGAGGCTTGTCCCTAGCAGCAATGGCTTGTCCATCCACATTCTATTTTTTCATCTTTAACAAGCATTATCTGGTGCCAATTTTTTTCTTATCCTATTTAAGTTTGCTTGCATTGTTTTGGGAAACCTCCTGAAATTGTTGTGGAATCACGTGGGATAAAACAACTAAATAGAAAGTGACTTGGCAATAAATGATAAACTCTGAATTTGATCCTGACAGAGTTCTGTATAACTGTTTCAGACCAGGCAGGGCTCATTAAGAAGGGCTTCCTGGAAGAAGTGCACCAAAGCTGGGTCTTGTAGGAGAGGTAGGCTCTAGCTAGCAGAGGACTTGGGAGGTACCAGCTTGCCTGGGCCTTTGCTTTTCCTGACTCTCCAGGCCTGAGTGATTCAGGACTGAATAGTGCAAGAGGCCTGGTCTTCCCTTATTTCAGAACATTACAAGCATTTCCTTGGCTGGGTCCTAGGGACAGAGAGATGAAAAAGACCTAGGCCTTGCCTGTCCGGAGTCCACAGTTATTGAGATAGGCACAAAAACAACCTTCTAGAACACAGTGACTTGAATAAATGTTAGCCTCTGTGGTGGCTCTCCATCACAAATGGAACCAAGACTCAATGCTTTTAGATGGACATTTGAACCCTTCCACAGCTGGGTCCAGCCCAGCACGTGCAGCTTCAGTCCTCGGCACTTGTGAGCCAGATGTCCTACACAACAGTTTTGTGACTCCTTATGGTCCCATGTCCTTATTTTTCTACAACATTCCCACTACATGCAAGGCACTGTTCTCTACCTTTCTCATCTTTCAAGGAGTAACTTAAGTACCTCTTCCGGGAAGTCTTCCAATGCCTCCTCTTTCCAATAGAGTTAGTTGCTTTCTTGCCTATACACAATCTGCATGCATAATTTTATCATCACATTAATCGCTATTGTTATTATGAGACTGAACCAAGCCTTATTTATTTTGTCTCCCAAAAGCTAGCCTAGGTGATCAATTGATGCAGCCAAGAGGCAGTGCAGAACAGTGCAAGGAGCACTGGATTTGGAGAAAGGCAAACCTGGCTCCAGTTCTAGCTCCATGACTTATTAGCTGTATGACCTTGAGCAGGTGACTTCACACGCCTAGGGCCTCTCACCTGTAAACTGCAAACATTTCTATCATTGCGGATTGCCTTAGAGTTAAAGAAATGACACAAGCAAAGAACCTGGCACAGAGAGAAATGCAATCACGTGTAGAAAATGTAATCACGCACCCGTCTCAATTAATGAATGACTAGGAGTTAGGGATTCAGGGATCTGACTTCTGACTCTGCAATGAATTTGCAGGTGGCTGAGCAATCTATATAACCTTTGAGTCTTTTTTGTCCTCTCAGAGATGGAGTTGACAGTGGCCACCCCCAGGGTTGCGGTGAGGAGCAAATGAAACAACAGTTGGTGAAAAGGTTTTTGTAAGTGGGAATGTTTGCTGGGCTTGGGGCGAGGGCTGATGGAGCTTTCAGACTTTGGGTGAAGCTAATGAGGCCACTCTGGACCAGAAGCCCCAGCTAGTGCAGATTGGGAAGGGCTTAAATGGGGCCTGGGTCCCAAAGGTGCATGGAGAAGCCACAAAACAGGGAAGACTGAGGCAGGCAATTAAGGCCAAGTTACACAAGAGCTCTGCATCCTCCAATGTTCTGCTTAGCCTGAAGAGGCCTATTTTCAATGCCCTAGGGAAGTGGCTGCCAAAAGGAGCCAGTGGGGAGCCATTGCATAATATCTGAAGTCCAGCCTCAGCCCTGGGTCCCCCAGGTATACCCTTGCTCCCCCAACAACCAGGCCTTGACCACCAACTATATGTCCTCCAGCTCACTGGTCTCTCCACAAATAGGCCTGGTACTGGGTGCCTCCACCTTGCATGCATGAGCCTCTGAAGCAGTTCCTGAGCAGAGGCCTCAGGTACAGCTGGGGAGGGTGTGAGGAAGAAATACGGCTGTGTATGTCCTGGGTAAGGTCACAAGGGACCTGAGGTCAGCAGAGCTCAAAAAGGGGCAGGCAAGGCCATGAGGTGGTGATGTGAAGGGGACACTGGCCCAAAGCACAGTTTCCTCTCTGTTCCCAAGGAGAATAGGAAGGGACTTTGGAGATGGCAGCAGTGTCTGGGATGGGTCAGTGGGCTGGGTCCCTTGTCTCATGCACACATGTACACTAGAACATGGCACTGTGGGAAGGTCCCTGTGCACACAGGTGGGTGTGGATGTCCACATGTGTGCAGGCTGTCTGTGGGTGGATGCTCATAGATGCAGTTGGGCATGGGCAGGTCCCCCCTTCTTTGTCCCTAGAAATCAGCAGGATCTTTCCACGTCACAAATCTGAGGCTGTCACTATCTTGCTTAGAACATTTCTAAATGTCTCTCCTTCCCCTCAGGATAAAGTAGTCTGAACTCCTTACTGAAACCGGTAAGGCCCTCCTTGGTCTGACTCCACACCTCCTCCCGGCCTGGTCGCTTAGCCTACTTCTCCCCCACCACTTCCTGTGCTTTTACTGTAATAGCAATGACTGACATAGTTGAGCTTTCACCATGTCCCGGACACTATTTTAAGCACTTGGCATGTATTAACTCATTTGATCTTCCTAACAGTACCATGAGGTATTAATGATCCCCAATTTTCACAAGAGACAATGAGGCACAGAAAGGTTAAGGAACTCATCTCGGGTCACACAGCTAGGACAATTCTATCTTCCATACTGAATTACTTCAATTCCTCAAGGGGGGCACATTTTTTCCTACTCTCTGGGTCGTGGAGTGTGCTTTTCATCCAGCTAGACATCTGCCTTCCCCTTTCTCTCCCTCCCACCTTTCCTCTAGCTAAGTCATCTAAAAGACTCAGATTAGTCATCACCTCCTCCAAGAACATGTCCCTGTATTTCTCAGGAGAAATTTAGGTCCCTTTGATATTTGCTCCCTCTGCCTGTGTTTCCTCCATCCTAGGGATAATAGGTACTGATCTCATTGCAGCATAATCATTCTGATTACTTGTCCATCTCCCCATCATTGCCCCATGTTTAGAAGTCTCCTGGAGATGTCCCCTCTGCCCAGCATGGCCCCTGCTCTTCCACCAGCAGCCCAGACCCCTCACCCTGATAGTGGATCCTGAAGCCACCGCCTCTTGGGACCCGTGGGCTCTGGAAGTGCAGGAGCAGTCGGTTGGTTGGACTCCGAAGGACCTGTCCTTCTCCCAGCATGGAGGAGTTGGCCAGGAGTCGGGGGGCCAGGCCTGGGGATCCCCCACCAGCCAGCACCAAGAGCTCCTCCTCCTGAGACAGGTTCAGCCTCTGCACCTAAAGAAGCCAGACCCAAACCCACCAGTATAAATTAGTCAGGGTGTGTGGCCCCCTAAGTCCCCTGCCCCTTGCCTTCCGTGTCCCTATATGTGGCAGCCCAAACACCACAGTGACATCAGCCAAGTTGTCAAGCTCTAGAAGAGTCTTTGAGATCCTCAGGCCTGTCTGAGTCAGAAAATGGGTTCTTTGGCTCCCAGGCCAAACCTGTGCACAGCCCTGGATACAGAGGAAAGGGCTTGGAAGTTTCACAGTCATATGCTAAGTCCAGTTACCTGGATTTCAATGCCGTAGCCAGGGTAGACATGGATGCTGTACGTGCAGTCCAGGAGTCCCAGGGTGTGGCTGGCCGTGCTCCCTGAATCTGGAGACTCCACATGCCCTTCACCCTCGGAGATGTTGTTATTACACAGAACTAAAGAGATACAAGTAGCTGGGGTTGAGAGAACCCTTGTGTTCTTTCCCTCCCAGCCAGGGAATCCTGGAGTCCTCATCTGTCTTGTCCCTAGCTCCCTGACCATCCTTATCCAGTGCTACCTTCCCCACCAGTGCCCAGAACTCCCTTCTCCAACTGTAATATAGAGAAAACACACAAAACAGTGCTGGTACATAGTAAGGGTCTATAAATGCCAGACTTTATCATTATAAAGCACAAGTCCCTCTCCCATCTGTATCCATACTCCTCCACAAGTTCCCGGCAGCCTCTCTCCCACCCATACCCTCCTCCTTTCCCACATCCGTGCTCTTGCACACTACCCCCATCCCCTCAATCGCCTCACCTGGGCTGGTCACAGTGGTGGTGACAGTTGTCGTGGTTATGATAGTGGTCGTGGTCTCCTCCTCTCCTCCCTCAGACCCCAGGTGTGGGCCTGGGGAGGCGGGGCCAGGAAGGGGTGGGGCCGTAGTTCCTGGGGGCGGGGTCAGCAGCTCGGGCGCGGTGGGGCCTGCCCCCCTGCCCCCCTTAGGGGTTACGGCTGTTGTCAGAGGCCCTGTCCCTGGCTCAGTGGCCCGCGGCAGGGAGGGTGGCCCAAGAGTCGGGCCGGCTGGAGGGGTGGCTGCTGTGGGGTCTGGATCAGATCCTGGGACAGGGCAAGGGAAGTCAGGGCACAGGAGAAGCAAATTGGTGGGCCTTGGGTGGGGAGCAGAGCTGAAGGAAACTGGGAATTCCCTACTGAACCTCAAGGGCCTCCCCACAAGGTGTAGGGGTCCCACCTTTCCCTCTCCACCCAAACTCCCCACTTCTCCAAGGCCGCCACAACCTGACTGCCCACGCCCTCCACCTCTCTACCCAGGCCCTTTCACTCTGCCAGTGTCCCGGAGCCTGTCTTTGTGCTCTCCTTTCAGATCTGGCTCCTCTTGGCTACCTCTCTTTCTCTTTTGCTCTCTCGAACTCATTATCTCTATTTAGTATTCTTATCGTTCTCCGATTTTATGATTTGAGATTTACTAGTCTCTGCATTTCTCTCTTTCGGTGTCTCTCTCCTGCTATTTCTCTGATTCTGGTTTTCTGAGTTCCATCTGTCTTTCTTTTCTCTCTGGCTCTGTCTCCTTGATCATTCCATCTCAATTTCCCTGTTTCTCCGACTGTCTATGCCCAGTTTTGACTCTCTCTAACCATCTCTTTCTGTCTTCCTCTGAATTTCACTGGCCTGACTCCCCACTCCCAGAGCTAATGTCCCTCCCTCTGCCTCTGTCACTCCTGTCACTCTGGGAGCCTCACCCGGCAGGTAGCCCATCTCTGGGCCCCTCCTCAGCAGGGCCCCATGGAGCAGCTCAGCCAAGGCGTCAGAGGCTACCGTGGGGGCCTCACTTCCAGGCTCCAGCAGTGCCTCCTCCTCCTTCAGGGGCAGACCTAGGAGATGAAGTTGTGTGAGCCCTTCCACTGCCCCCCACCCCTTCCTTCCCCAGGAAGATCTTTTCCAGAGCTCTTTCTCCTTCCTCAGTCAGCTGGGCCTGCAGGAGCTCAGAGGGTCTCAGGCTGGGCTGAGAGCCAAGATTGGAGGAGGAGCCCCCAGACACCCCTCACACTCCTACACCTTCCTCTTCCCCACTTCCCCCAGTTTGTGTGGGCCTTCTGTGAGAACCTTGGCTCTTATGAACCCTGGACAGCGCCAGCAGGGTGGAAGAGGGTCCCACTGTGGTGCCTTCATTTTCTCCTTGATGGTGCTCTAGCCAACCCTGGGGCTCTGGGGAGGGTCTGGTAGCACCTCCCAACCAGTGCTTCTGCAGTGCCCAGCTTCCTCTCTGGGTTTCTGTCTCTGCAGTGTGGTTCTCTCTCTCTCTCTCTCTCAAGCTCGCTCCCTCCCTCCTTTCCTCCCTCCCTCCCTCTCCTCTGCAGTCTCTGCCCCCTTCCCTGGCGCCTGGCTGGGGGTCAGAGTAGGGGACCAAATATCTGGTCTCTGGGCACTGCATCTGCTCATCTGCCTTTGTCCACACATCCAAGAACATTTGTGTGTGCAGTGCCTGGCTACTCTCCCAGCACCTCCATCTCCCACCCAGGTACCCTGTGAGCTGCCGCCTCCGCAGACATTCCCCTAACTTCCCCAGCCTTTCTTCTTCTTCACACATTTAACCCCTGAGAAGCTGCTAAAAACGCCCCTCATTTATTTCCCCACCTCCTCAATACTGGGAGGTAGGGGCTCCAAGTACAAGCTGGAAAGCCTTGGCTTGGCCCTTCTCCTTCAGCTCTGCCCCTCCCCAACCCCAGGAGCTCAGAAGGCTCAGGATGTTCGGAAAAAAGAGGATAGAGGACCCCGATGGAGGCCTTCCCGGGGCCCACCCCCAGCTCCCATGTCCTTACCCTGAATCCAGGGACAGCTCAGCAGAATTAGGAACAGCAGCTGGGGAGGCAGCGGGTGCTGGGCCCTGAAAGTCCCCATGGCGACTCACACCGATTTCTCTCCTCTGCTGCTCTCCTAAATAATCTAGCTGTCACTTTTCCTCCGTCTCCTTTTTATCTTTCCCTTTAATTTTATTTTTCCTGTTAGCAGTTAGCAAGGAAGACAATTTATCTGCCCCTTGGGATGGAGGGGCAGAATGGGCTGGGGGTGGCTTGGAGCCCACCCCACTCTGCCCAATCTTCTCTGTCCTCTGCTCTCGGGTCTGTGAGAGAGGGGGCGCGGCTCCCGCGCGGCTCCGGCTGCAGGGGGTGGGGCCGAAAAGGCCGAAGGGGCCGGTTGTCTCGGTTACCCTTTGCTCGGACGCCTGGGTCCACACGGCTGGCTGGAGCTCAAGCCGGGGGAATGGGGGAGAAGCAAAACAGCTTACGGTGGCCTGGGGTGGGGTTGAAGATCGGGAGGATCCCTACAGTGCCCTAGTGGGGCTTGGCGAGGAAGGGAGAGGGTTGTGGAACCTGGAGAGTCGAAGCTTGGGTACTGGAGCTGCGGGAGGCAGAAGCTGAGAAAGGTGTCGAGCCCACGTCAGATCCTGGGGACGGGCGAAGGGAGGGGCCTGGGATTTATCTGGGGGCGGAAGGTGGGGGAGGGAGGAGGAGGAGGAAGTGCAGATGGAGGAAGGAGGAATCATATGAGCCAGCATCGTAATCCTCACTCCCGCGGCCCCTAGGGGAGGCAAAGGAAACTCTGGTCCCAGCAGTAATTCCCCAGCCATTCCAGCACATCTGGAATCTGAATCTCCTTTTCCCGTTGTACGGAGGATCGGCACAGCTGGGTTCACCCCTGTCCACCCCAAATATGTCCCCTGCCCGCATTCAGATCCCTTATGGGCCTTCCCTTTCTCCTTAACAGAAGTTCATGTGGAGTGAGCTTTCCTTTCCTCCAGGAAAATGGCAAGTTGCTACGTTTATGAGAAGTCTAAGCGGTGACGGACTGCGATCTGGGGAGGAGAGACCTCCTCTTACATACAACATGAACCCAGCCAACAGCCAGATAGCTTCAACTTTGATTATTTTTCTCCTGGCCTCCTCTCTCTTAACACCTCTGGAGCGCCCTTTTCAGCACCACTAACGAGAGGACAGCTCTTCTCGGCCGAGCCAGAGCTGGCCCGGCCCCTGGAGCCGAGGACGATTGGCTGAAGCCGCCTTCACTGTCAATCAGGCTCCGGCCGCCGGCTGGCTCTGGTGTAGACGGAGGCTGGGGTCACAGGCCCACTGGTCGAGGATCGACAGGCCAACCCACAGGCCACACGCCGCAGCGTAAGGGTCCGCCGTCCGCCAGCGCCCACCAAGTTAACAGTCCGCGCGCTTGCCCCGCCCCTTGCTTTACCACGCCCCTTAGCCCCGCCCCTTCTTTTCGCATTGCGGGGCAGCTAGAGGTTGGCACAGGGCTCCCGGCGCCCCACGTGGCGCCCCGCCGGGGCCCGCGGTTGGGGAATGAAGAGGCAAATCCGGAGACACCCCCCACCCACCCCGCGCAGTTGCGGCTGCCACTGGGTGGGGGCGGGGTAGCTAAACTGAGAGGACTGTGGGGAGGGGTGACGTCAGGGTGAGTGGGAGCCAAGGCAGGAGCGAGTAGGGGAGAGAGAGAGACGGAGAGAGGACCTGCAGGTCGGGTCGAGTGAGAAGCGAGGGCAGGAAGGAAAGGGGGGAGGAAGGAGAGAGAAGCCGTTGCGAAAGAGGACTGGTTGCGGGTTCCTGGGGCTTCGGGTCCAGGTGGTGTAGGAACTGCTGCCGGGAAAGCTAGAAGGAAAGGCAGAGGAAGGGGGGAGAAAAAGAGAGCGAAGAGGGGGTGGAGGGGGAAGAAAAGAAACGAGAGGGGTAGACAGGGTGGGTAAAAAAGAGGCAGAGGAGAGAGAGGAAACTGCCGGAAGGAGAAAGGAGAGAGGGGGAGGAGTGTAAGAGCAAGAGAGAGTTGAAGGAGAAAGGAGAGAGAGGAGAGGGAAAGAAAGGGAAGGAGGGTTAGAGGTACATGCAGGAGGTGAGAAAGAGGAAGACCCAGGTGGAGAGAAGACCTCCTGAGGAGAAAAAACAAGAGTGGGAATGTGGAAGGGAAACAGCCCAGGGGGTAACCAGGGAGCAGACATGGAGGGAGCTGGTGGAGAATTGGGTGGGCATGGGAACTGGGGTCGGGAAGATGCCTCAGGTCTCTTGGCCAGGGCCTCCCTGCCCATTATGCTCACCTGGCCATTGCCCCTGGCCTCCTCAGCCCTCACCCTGCTCCTGGGAGCCCTCACTTCCCTTTTCCTCTGGTACTGTTACCGCCTGGGTTCCCAGGACATGCAAGTCCTGGGAGCTGGGAGTTCAGCTGCGGGTGTCAGTAGTGGGCCTGGGGGATGCTCTGAGGCTGGCACGCCAAGCCCAGGGAGCTCTAGGGAGCCTGGGGAAGGACCTGGGACAGAAGGCCTAGTGAGTAGTCGCCTTCGAGCCTATGCCCAGCGCTACTCCTGGGCAGGAATGGGTAGGGTGAGGCGGGCAGCTCAGGGTGGCCCAAGCCCTGGGAGAGGGCCAGGGGTCCTGGGCATTCAGCGCCCAGGCCTGTTCTTTCTGCCAGACTTACCTTCAGCCCCCTTTGTGCCTCGGGATGCCCAGCGGCATGATGTGGAGCTCCTGGAGAGCAGCTTCCCTGCCATTTTGAGGGACTTTGGGGCTGTAAGCTGGGACTTCTCAGGAACTACCCCTCTGCCTCGGGGCTGGTCCCCACCCCTGGCCCCTGGGTGCTACCAGCTTCTGCTGTACCAAGCAGGCCGGTGCCAACCCAGTAACTGCCGCCGGTGCCCGGGAGCCTACCGGGCCCTAAGGGCGCTGCGGAGCTTTATGAGCGCCAACACTTTCGGCAATGCTGGCTTTTCTGTCCTCCTGCCGGGGGCCCGGCTTGAGGGCCGCTGTGGGCCCACCAATGTCCGAGTCAGATGCCATCTGGGTAAGTAGATGCAGCCTACAACCAACCTCCTTGCCTCCACAATTCCTCCTCCAGACTCCCCTCTCTGCTACCTGAACTTTCTCCTCTGTGGTTCTGATCATGCCTCTTCTCAGAAGTCTTCCATGACTCCCTTGCCCACAGCAGCATTTCCTAAACTTCACTTATCTGCAAACCATCTTCATGAGCTTTGCCATAGTCATTTACCACCTGTACTGTTCCTTGATACTGACACACCCCACATTTTGTTTTACTTAAGAGGAATCTTTTTAGAACAATGCTAACTAGTATTATTTTCCCTAAACAGAAAATACTCATAAAAACAAATTTACTTAAAAAAAGAAAGCTTTAAAAATTCTAGCTAAATAGTCTATCCAAGCCTGAAGCCTATACTCTCTTCCTTTAGAAGCGAGCAATGTTAGTGGGGTGTTAAAGCTATGGTAGTGCCAAACTGAGATTTTCTTTTTGATGTTTTAAAGACTGAAAGAAAATAAAGCAATTCTGATTATTTGCCATGACTTTATTTTGCCTTTTCTGTGCTACCAGTTGGATGTGCCCCCTACTTCAAAGCACGCTGGCCTTAGGATAAAGTCCAGATTCTTCCCCTCCTCTTTCCCTCCCTCAATGCTGTAAATCATGGAAGCCTTCTGGCTGATCCTGGCAGATGACATACTCATATGCTATACTTTTAACCTAGAATGTCTTTCCCCCTTATCACCTCCTGGGAAACTCCTACTCACCCTTTAGGAATCACACTTTCAATTGCCACACCTCCTCTGGGATGTCTTTCTACTCCCCATCATTTGAGTTGACTGCTCTGTTTTCTCACAGCACTCCACCGGGTGGTCCTTGGGCCAGAAGGGAGCCATTTGTTTTATACCTTGTGGGGAGAGAGGCCTAGCACATAGTAGGTTCTTGAGTTAAATTGTCAGAAGCCCAAGAGATGCTCCTTCCTCCAGGAAACCTTCCCTTTCCTCTGAGAACAGAATATACTGTGCTTTGCATTGCACTTCCCGTCTCCTAGCACTTCTTTCATCTGGTACTATAATTATATTTGGGTCACCCTCCAGAAAGCTAGGAGGGACCACCATAGGATCTGGTATTTAAGACCCTCAGATCTTCTTGACTGAATAGGGTGGGCCTCTTTAATGGAGGCAGGGGTGTTGGATGCCTGGGTCTCTTTCTACAGGCCTGAAGATCCCTCCTGGCTGTGAGCTGGTGGTTGGAGGTGAGCCTCAATGTTGGGCTGAGGGACACTGTCTACTGGTGGATGACTCCTTCCTGCACACAGTGACTCATAATGGTAATGGGGCTCCCATCCTGCTAGGAGGGATGTGGGACTGGAGTGAAGGGGCATAGACTGGAGGCCGAAGAAACAGGGCCAACTGGCTTCCTGTCCTAGCACCACCATTTTCCAGTTGCATGACCTTGAACAAGTCATATAATTCTCAAATCACCTGTGAAATGGGGCAATCTCCTTTATCAGGTGACTGCAAGGATGAAAATTAAGTACACAGCAAAATGGTTAACAGCACAAGACCCTGGGGGCCTGGACCACCCAGCTTCTAGTCCTACCTCTGGCACTGTGTGACCTTGATCAAGTTACTTAACCTCTTTGTACCTCAGTTACTTTGCATAAAATGGGAATAATTGTGTACTACCTCCGAGGGCATTCTGATGTTGAGTAACACATATAAGGGGTTAGAACAGTGCGTGGCACTTATTTACAAATGTTTGAGTATTTGGTGAGTGCTCTGGCATGTAAGTACATAATGTCAGCTGTCTCTATCCCCATGTGCCCTAGGCTCCCCTGAAGATGGGCCTCGAGTGGTCTTCATTGTGGATCTTTGGCACCCTAATGTGGCTGGGGCTGAGCGCCAGGCCCTCGACTATGTCTTCGCACCAGACCCTTGAAGGAAGGTGTTCCCTTCAGACCTCTGGGCTGGAGAGATGCTGCACTCAGGGATGGCTTGAGTGACAGCCAGGATCTCCTTTCTACTACAGAGGGTTGGGTGGGCTGAAGGGTGGAAATTGGCCAGTCAACACTAAAATACAGATTTTAAATACTCTCTAACTCCTGACTACTTTCTTCCAGCTACCAGCCCTAGGGAAAGGCTTGGGGCATGGGCTCATGTTTCCTCCCATCCAACTAGCCAGGCACCTCCTTTAACACAGCCATCTCTCTGGCCCTCCCCTCCCCAGAAGCCAGCACCGGACCCTTAACTCAATTTTATTCCAATAATTTAATAGAAAATTAAAATAATAAATAATATGACACAGATTGAGGAGATAGCTGAGCTGGTGCAGGCCCAGGCCAGCCTAGTACAAAGTTAAGGGGGTAGGGAGAATGGTGGGGGAAGGAGGAGGGAGGCAAACTATCCTGCAGAATGGTGGGGAGGTGGCTCAGATGTGGTAGGTATTATTAAGGGCTGGCTTGACACTTTGGCATGTACCATGTACTAAAAAAAGAGAAAGGGAATTCTAAATCACTCTAAACCAGCTGGAGAGGGAAGATAGCAGGATGAAGATGGGGATGAGGGAACAAACGTAGACCTTCAAAAGGGCACTGACTGAGGGGAGGGGCTGGAATGTACTGTGTTGTTTGCAATGAATGAATGGAAAAGGGCAAAAATGAACTGTACCATGTGATGAAGGGACAGAAGGAAGACCCACAACTTGGCCAGCAAAGCCGGGGCAAAGGTCTGGGAAGGGGAGGAAAAGGGAAAGGGACTGAGTCTTAGTGGCAGGAGGAAAACAGGGAGAAAGGTTAAAGGTCAGTCCTTGAAGACAATCTGTTGGCCATGAGGACGCTCGTCGTGGGTGATGTGACGTCTGACATGGATCCTGCGGACACGGTGCTCTCGGTTCTCCTCATCCTCCCCTCTGCCTGCCCCACCACCTCCAGCTGCACCCCCTGTGGCCTCCAGGAGGGCTGGGTCTGGGCCCCGGGGAGTCTCATAGATCAGGATGTTCAGGGTCTCCTCAAAGATCCGGGCCTCTGGAAATTCCACCTGCAAAAGGCCAGCAACTCCCAGCTCCTACCCTCTGGCCCAGTCATACAGCCACCCCCTCCCCAGCTGCTCCTGCATCAGCACACCTCCTAGCCTTTGCAATCACACCTTCTTTATGCAGCAAAGTCACACTGATACTTCAAGGTCCATCTCTGAAGTCAGGCAGAGTTATTTGCTTTCTCTGCTTAGCTGCCAAGCCTCATTGGCATATTCTTTCATTCAACAAATATTTACTGAGTGACTGCACTATACCAGGTGTTGTTTTAGGCATTGGGAATACAGTGGTGAACAAAGTTTCTGTCCACAGGAAATTTACATTCTAGGCAGAGGACACATACATGAAATAAAATATAAACTGTCAGATGATGATAAATGTTAAGAAAAATATAGCAAGAAAAGGGAGTGGGACTGGTCATGGTCATTAACTTTAAAAAGGGAATTTAGAGAAGGCCTCACTGAGGTGATATTTGACCAACAGCCCAAGGAGAGGAAGGAAGGAAGCCAGGTGGATAACTGAAGAAAGAGCAGTCTGGGAAGAGGCAATAGCAAGTGTAAGAGCTCTGGGGCAGAAGTGCACTTGGTGTATTATCTGCAGATCAGCAGCAAGGAGGCAGTGAGGAGAGTGGAAAGGGATAAAGGGGGAAGTCACTTGGAGGGATATAACATAGCTCTTCACAAGGTGCATTCTAATTATTGGTTTATCTTCCTGTCTTCCTAAATAAGACAATACTTCTTGGAAACTGGATCCTTCATTCACTCACTAATGTACTCAATAAATGCTTAGCTTCCATTTTGTGATAAATGCCTGCCCAGTGCTACAGAGCTAGGAAAACATACAGCCTTACCCTCAAGAGGCTCACACCTTACTGCAGAAGTAAAAACTCCCCACCTCTACTACTTGGCAGACTATAATAAACACTGTTTAGCTAAGGGGGTATGACCAACTTTGGGGTTGTTGGGTTGAAAGTTCATGAGTGGAGGTATCCCAAAGGAAGTGACGCTTGGTCTTAAAGATTAAACAAGTTCCTTAGGTAGAGAGGGATGAGGATAAATAATTTCAAGAAGAGGGAATAGTGTGCAAAGGTAGGGAGGTGTGAAATAGCCCTGGGTGCTTAGAGACTTGCAAGATCTCTGGTGTATTTGAGGCACATCCTCACTTCAAGTCCAAAGGGACCAGGCTGGTAAGATCGGCAGGGGCCAGATGACATGATGCAGGGTTTGTACGTTACTCAGCATTTCATTCACCTGGATTGCCTGCCTGCTGCAGTGCTCAGCGCAGAGTAGGTGCTCAGGAAGTATCTGCTGATGATTGCCATGTTAATGATTCAGGACCCACAGACTCAGTGTATTCTAAGAGACTTGTGTGTTTTAGAATCCCGTAGTTTTAAGGTTTTCATGGACCCTTCTGAGATTTAACACTGGTCCTTCCATACAGAAAAATACATACACACTCCCAAACCTGCATACTATTGCAAGATAGCCTTGAGACCCAACTGCCTAGCCTAACAATCCAATACCATCATTTCACAGGTAGAGAAATGGAGACCCACTGAAGTAAGGTTATACAGCTCTTGACTCCCAAAGATAGATTTTCCCCCGCCTGATCTGGAGTTGCCTTTGTCCAAATTCCTTATCCTGCCCACCCCCGACAGCCCCTTCTGACCTTGGTCTGCTTCTTCTCCGTGGCATAGACAATGGAGGTGCAGCACACCTCGGCGATTTTGCGGCCCTGCCCATAGAAAGACCAGCAGCAGATCTCGTCCCCCAGGACATCCTTGAGGAAGAGCAGCCGCCCGTGGAAGCGCAGGGCTAGTTTGT
Organism: Smutsia gigantea; assembly: GCA_032199065.1. NCBI lineage: Eukaryota > Metazoa > Chordata > Mammalia > Pholidota > Manidae > Smutsia > Smutsia gigantea. The sequence goes on from JAVSCE010002447.1 coordinate 18,784, forward strand.
CAAACAGCTCGATGTTCTTAAGTAGGTTGTCATCTGAAGTGCTGAGAAACAGGGGCCAGAAGGCCTCAGCACAACTGGCTTCCCTCCCTCTGTTCTCCCAGCACAGGGGCCTATGCACCTGGCACTCTGGTCCTGTCCAGGGGTTTGGTGCTGAGCAGGGTGTTTCCCGCCCCTGGGGCCAGGCTAAGCAGACCTCAGAAGGAAGTAGCACTTGTTGAGCAAATCCCAGTAAACATTTCCAGCAGAGCAGCTGCTTGTGCAGGCTCTGGAGCCAGGCTGCCTCACCTAGCATCCTACTCCATCATTTTTTAACTGAGTGACACTAAGCAAGTTATTTCACCTCTCAGTGCTTCAATTTCTGCATCTGTAAAATGGAGACCATACAGTATGTACCTCAAACAACTGTGAGGATGTGAGTTAATATATGTAAAGCACTTGGAGCAATGCCCGTTATAAAAGCATTTAGTAAATGCTAGTCATTATCCTCTAATCCTCACTTTGGAACCCAGTTTACTGATGATAAAATTGAAGCTCAGAAGTGAAAATGACCTGTCTGAAATACCCAGTGGGTAAATGGCAGAGCTGGAATTGACATCCAGCCAGGCATTTTTTTCGTCCCTCTGTATGGCCACAGCCCTCCCCATGGGCCAGGAGCAGGGATGGCTGAGCCCAGGATTCCACCCAGGGCACCTCCCGGCCCCATGGTGGTCACCTGGTGTAGGAGTACTTGTTGTTACTGCGGTTGTGCAGGAGCTTCACCACGGGCTGTTGGGGGAGAGAGGATGAAAAGAGTGGGAGTCAGGCTGCATGGAGAGGCTCCCAGCCTCCACCCTGCAGGGCTCAGGGGCCTCACCTTGGAGGTGCTGGCCAGGAGCTGCTGCTCCTCCTGGGGAGATGTCACCATGGGGATGAGGCACAGTGGGGACAGGTTCTCCCTTTTTTGCTGGAGAAGAAGCGGAAAGTGGTTAACAGCACAACCAAAGGTCACTCACTCCCCCACTTAAAAGCCTTCAAAAACTGCTTGTTGCTTTGGGGAAAAAAATTTGGACTCCCTAGGGGTCCACAAGGCTCTGCAGGATTTGACCTCTCTGATCTCGTCCCTACCACTCTCCTGCCTGCTGGGCTTAGGCCCCACCAATGGCCTGTTTCTTTGCACATCCAGTTTGTGCCCACCCTAGTTCTTTGCTTCCCCACTGCCTGAAATAGTCTAGTCAGTTGTGTGCAAAGCTGGCCCCTTCATACTATTCAGATCCCAACTCAGTGCCCCTCAGAGTAACGGTCCTCCTCCCTAGGCTCCCTGGCTAAAGCAGCCTCCTCTACTTCTTCCTTTTCACATTATCAGTTCACTTCCTTTATGGCACTTAGTTCCTCACTTTTTCTCCTTTTTTCTGTATATTTGCTTATGGTTTGTCTCTTCTCACCTAGGGAGTAAGTACCTATTATTCAGCAGATGCTCAGTTAGTATCTGTTGAATAAATGAACCTGATTGGGTGGGATGAAGCTGCAGGCAGAATCAGAACCAGGCAGAGGCTTCTTTCCTCTTCTGTCTTCTAGGATCTTTATGCCAAAACCCCTCTCACCTTTCTCAACCAGCAAATTTTTTCTTAACCAAAAATTCCATATTCTTTTTGAGAAACTTGTAATTTTTCTAAAATTATTATGGGAGAGGAAGACTGCTATTACTTAGGTCAATTTTTAAAAAGAGCCAAGAGGAGAGCCTATCTTACCAGATATTAAGATAGCCTACAAAGCCATTAATACAGTATGGTTTTGGTGCAGAAACAAACAAACAAAACAATGGAACACAATAGAGTCCTAGGAAACAGACTGGTGTATATATGAGAACTGGTATCTATAAACAGGATGCTACAAAACAGGGGGGAAGTACAGAGCGTGTATTGGTTTGTTGTGTGACAAACTGTCCCAAAACTTTGAGGCTTAAATCAATAATAAGTATTATCTCAGCTTCTGTGGGTCAGGAATTCAGGAGTGGCTTAGCTGGGGGGTTTTGACATGGGGTCTCTCACATGATTGTAGTTACAGCCAGGGCTGCAGGAATCTGAAGTCATGGCTTGGTCTGGAGGATTTGTTTCTGAGAAGCCTACTCACATGGCTGGAAATTTCTAGTATCTAATTCTTGTCATTTGGACCTCTCTATGGGGTTGCTTGAGTGTCCTTATAATATGGCAGCTGGTTTTTCCACAACAAATGATACGAGAGCAAGGTGGAGGCCTCAATGTGTTTTATGGTCTAATTTTAGCCATTTAGTGTGGTAGGGAAACTACAAAAGGGAATAATACTAGGGAACAAGAATCATCGGGGACTGCCTTGGAGGCTAGCTCCACAGTCTACCTTCTGGCCCTCATTGATTCAAATCCCTCGCATATGTGAATTATACGCACCCCCTCTAAGATCCCCCAGTCTCATCCCATTACAGCGTCATCTTGAAGTACAGAATCTTGTCATCTAAATCAGGTCCAGGTGGGAATGAGGCTCCTTGGGTTTAATTCCTTAACTACTGCTCCTTAAGTACATTTCCTCTTGATCTGAAGACCTGTGAACTAAAGAGACAAGTTATCTCTTCCATATACCCAATATGCAATTGTGGAAGAGGCATCAGGATAACCACTAGGGCAGGCATGCTCAAAAGGGGGCCAGGGAACAGGAGGCACACAGAAATCACTGCTTCATAGAAATTCTGTAATCCAGTTGACAAACGTTGGAAGCTCTCTCATGGACTCTTGTTCAAGAATGATTCTCTGTGGCCCTTGGCTCTGCTCTGAGTCATCCTTCCTTTTCCATGAAAGACAGTCCATGCTTGCAGCAACTTGGCTTCCTTAGCCTGCTTCCTGCCTGTTGACCTTTGGTGGTCCAAAGCCCTCTTCCCCTCTCTGTCCCTTTCAGCTCAAGCTGGCAGTATTTCTGCCCATGTAATTCTCCTAAAAACTTAATGTGTCTTGTGAATCTTGGGGTTCACTTCATTAGAGAAAAGCCATACCCACAAATCTTTTGGGTGAGGTAAGCTGTTCTCTACTTGGGCTTGTGCTGAGACTGCTGAGGGACACCCTTAAGCTTCTTGGAAGTGCTATTATTTGATGAATGGTTCTCGGAGTCATCTTCTTAGATATTTCTGAGGTCTTAACTAAAGATTTTACAATCACACCCTCAGCTTCATCTTTACACGTTTTCCTGAGAATGCTCAGTATTTGGTCTTTGCCTGGAACATCATTTGTTATCCAGAAAGGCTAGGAATTTTCAGACCCAGTAACTCCTAGCTCCCTTTTGTTCAACTTTTTTTTCTCTAGCCTTTCTCTCCTATTCTATTTACCGTAATAAACAAGAAACCTGGTAGCACCTTTCAACATTCTGTCTGGAAATCTCTTCAGCTTGATTATTCAGTTCATTAGGTATATTTTCTATTTCCTACATCACTAGAGAAGCCAGTATAGCAAAACTTCTGTCACTACATAATAAGGATCCCTTTTACACCAGTTTCAGTAACATTTTCCTTACTGCAGCCTTCTCAAAGGTCATCAGACTTCTGTGAACAGACTCTTTTAAAGTGCTTCAGACTTTTACCTAACACTATCCTTAAAGTCCTTCCAGCTTCTGTCCACTTCCACATTTTAGGTTTTTGTTTGGCCAGAACCCCACTCCAGATACCAAAATCTATTATCAATTGCTGGGTAGCAAATTATTACAAACTTAGCAGCTTAAAACAACAACAAATATTATCTCACATAGTTTCTGTGGGTTGGGAACTTGAGATTGGCATAGCTAGGTGGCCCTGGCCCAGGGTCTCTCATGAAGTTGGAGTCCAGATGTTGGCCATAGCTTGACTGGGTCTAGAGGATCGACTTCTGAAATACTTCACCCACATGGCTGGAAGTTTGTGCTGGCTCCTGGCAAGAGGCTTCAGTTCCTCACCAAGCAGACTCTCCCTTGGGCTGCTTGAGTGTCCTCACATCGCAGCTGGCTTCCCCCAGAGTAAGGGATCCGATCGAGGGAGATAGAAACTGTAATGACCTAGCTTTGGAAGTCACACACTATCATTTCTGCAATATCCTATTGGTTACATAGGTCAGCCCTATTCAGTGTGGGTGTGGACTAAACAAGAGCCCAAATAAGCAGAGGGCAAAATTGCTGGTGGCCTCCTTAGACACTGTCGACCACTGACTGTTTAGTAGATGGCACTGAGAAAACTAGCTCACTCAAGGAGGACAAAAATCCCTTCATAATTTACATTTACAACAGTGAATTCCATTTAGGTGGAGAGAACCATGAATGAAAGATAAAACTGTAAAGCTGATAAAAAATGCAGAATGGGAAAAGACTCTTAAACAAGACCCTAAAAGCATACACCATTAGGAAAAAAAAAAGCGGGGGGTGGGGGTCTTGACTACATGACAAGAATTTCCCCAGTTGACAATGGGAAGTGTGTCTTTAAAAATAATCCCATGTAATGTTGAAGGAATGACAGAATTGTATTTACTCTACAACCCTGATGAAATTATTGATTAGGTAAGGCTTATCAATTGGTGTGCGGTTGATTGGTAACTGCCATTCACATACTGCCTAAATAACATCACACAAATGACTTTATAGCTGGCAACAAGGAAATGGACCTGCAATGGAGGGATTAAACCACCATCACCTGAATCCTGGAGCCAATTCAGAGCATCACTCATGATGGGTCATTTTAGCAATATTATGTCTCTCTTGATATAACACAAAATGAAGCATATAGAATGATGTAAAATGTATCCTAACCAAAATGTTTAATATCCAGTCTTTAAACCTACCATCTAATTTACAGAAAACCTATTTGGATGGTAACAAACCAAATGATACCACAGGTAAACAACCAGGCAAATCTGGAAAGTGGGTCATTGTTCAGGACGACTGGTGGTCTCCTTAATATGTCAGCATAATGAGAAAAAAGGGACAGTTTTGTGTTGGAAGACACTTAAGGAATGTAATGACCAGACATAGTGCAAGGATCTAGACTGGGTCCTGGTTTAGGTGAATCAGCTATAAAAGACATTTCTAGAACAAATAGAGAGATCTGTATATGCCCTGGATGTCAGGTAAGATAAAATTTTATTGACATGGAAGATGGCAATTATTAACAAACAAAAGCAATTACAAAACAGCACATACAGTAGGATCATAGTTTGGAAAACACACACACATGAAAAGACCTGGAAGGACAGGTGGTGCTTTTTTGATTATCTGTTTTCTAAATTCATATGATACATGTACACTGCTTTAAAATAGTAAATATTTATATTTTAAAAAAATCAAGAATTTCTATTCAACAACAGATGCCACAGACAGGTGACTTTCTAAGAGAAAATACTGGCAACAACTAAAACTGACTAGAAATTATTACCTGAAACAGGTTTTCTCAACTGGAATTCCTCACCTGAATCTCAAAATCCAGCAAATAATTTAAGTAACAATTTTCTCAAGTCCCCTGAGGATGATAGGTAAATAGTACCATTTTAGGTGCATAGGAGAAAAGTAAATTATTAGGTACAATACATGTCTTTGGGAAATAGGGCTTAATTTTCTCTAGGAACTAAACTAAAATAAGCAACAATATGCAAAGCAACAAGAAAAAGATAGGCAACTCAATAAAAAATTTGGTAAAGAACATGCATAGGCAATTCACAGAAGTGGAAGCTAGAAAAGCTACAGAAAAGCTAGTGAATATATGAAAAGATGCTAATCTCATTAGTAATTGGAGGCATGCAAACTAAAATGAGATCATTCTATACCAATCAGATTGGCAAAATTAGAACACTGGAGAATGCCATGTGTTTGTTGCAGATATGCAAAGAGGGGATCCTTATGCACTGCTGATAAATAGTATAAAGTGCTATAGCCACCCAGATGAATGATCTGATGACACTTGCTGAAAATTGTGTCCTGTGACCCAGCAATTCCACTCCCAGCTACAACATGAGAAACCCTGGCCCAGCACGCACAGGAGCACATATATACAAGGATGCTCGCAGTGACACCATTTATGGGAGCAGAAAGTGGGATGCAATCTAAGTCTCCAACCTCAGGAGAATGTATAAATAAAATATAATGAATGCACACCATAGATTCCTGTGCAGCAGTTAGAGGCAAAGAACTAGATGTACACACAGCAGCTGAATAGACCTTGAAGAAAGTGTTGAATTAAGAAACAGAACACACAGTCCATAGCTCAATGCCATTTATGGAAATTTGAAACACATATGTATACAAAATAATGCTTTAGCTTTTCAAGGGTACATAAAGCATATGTATCAAAACATCAGAATTGGAGGGGTACTCATAGGGGAAAGGAAGTGGGCAGGGGATTGGGAATGAAGGAAAAAAATAAAAAGGAGAGAAAAAATTTGCATAGACCAATGATGATTAAGTGCCACACACTGACGAGTATGATGAACTCAGTTCTCTGTACCTGAATCTTAAAAACCTCCAAACGAACAAGCAAACTCTGAGTGAGGTAGGGATGGGAAAGGCCTCAGGAAAACCAGGAAAGGATGAAGCTGGAGCATAAACGAAAAAGCACTGCATTTGGAAGTCCAATAACCTGGGGTTCAATTTGAGCTCTGCTGCTTACTGGGTCTTGCACCTTGGATGCATCTTCAACTTCCCTCATGTTTCTTTTTAAGTCAAACATGAGTACATGACCAACATAAAAGCAGATAGCAGAATCAGAGTTGATGTGAGATAACATTAGATAAATGTGAAACTACAGAGCAGGAATGCACTTCCAAGATCATCTAGCTCAACATTTTTCAACTGTAAGTGGTTATCCATTAATGGGCCACGAGATAAGTTCACTGAGTCTCAAACAGCATTAAAAAAAAAAAAGAAAACAATCTACCAGAGCACATTTCACTACAACTATCATTTTACAAAACTCTCATTTCAGTTATAAATGAATATAAAAGGCATTTTTTTCTATGGGATGCAGTCACAAAGTTTGAAAAACATGGGTATTGTCCAAATGAATTCTATACTTCTGGATTTCAAGAACCAGTAGGTATTCCCCAAGATAACAGAAAGGTGTTCATAGTTGCTACTTTTCATATACAAAGGGCAGCAAAAAATAAATCCCTATAATCTCCTATTACTATTGTATCATAAAAGACAGGATATTTTTAACATTGTAAAGAAAGAACAGAATAAAAGGCTTTATGTAAAACTCACCACACTGTACATATTTTTCTTATTCCCTATCTTGTGGAATGCGAGGACAGAATGCTAGGGGCAGGAATAGACTCACTCAAGGTCACTTAAGTCAGCTGTGGCCGAGGTGACACTTAACCCATATGTCCTGGCTGTGCATTGCAAGCTCTTCTCCTCAAAACCCTAAGAGATGCACAGAAGACAAGCCCATGCTCTGGAACCCTCAACCCTGTGTTATTGGGAACCACCCTTCTTCTACGATTTCACTGCTTAAAAAAAAAATTTTTTTTTAATCCCTGAGGGTGGGGTTGGGTGGATGCTGCCTCCCAAGATAGGACCAGAGATCACTATGTTCCAATTTAAATTTAGATTTTTATCCTAGTGGCACAACGGAATTATTTAAGATTTCTGAGCAAGGGAGAGAACAGATTAGGATTGTGTTTAATTTACCAGGTGGTAATGACTGGCTGGTTAGGAAGAGCAAAAAGCACAGAGAACAGTCATTTCACCACTGTAATAGTCTTGGCATGAGGTGATAAGGGGGGCCCTTCCTGAGGTGGCAGGGAGGCAGTTATCCACAGTCTCTGGGGTTATGGCTAGTGACAGCCAGATCAGAGGCAGCTTCTCAAGGCAGCACCCAATATTTCTTTTTTTTATGTCCTAATATCCAACTGCTTAGGCAGCTCTCCCAGAGACATGGGCACGGGGGACTCAGGATGTGGGGAAGGGGCCCTCACCTGTAGTGCCAGCTGGCAGTCTTCAATCAGGCCCTGTACCAGGTAGTAGCGGGCTTCCCCTAGCAGCTCCCCCAGTTCTCTGGTACTCTCAGGCAGTGGCACGGACCCATCCCGCAGGTAGTTGAGGATTGTACCAAAATGGCGGCCGCTCCGGTCAATCAGCACCCAGCCTGCGGGGTGGGGAGAGGCAAGAGAAAGGATGGCTTTGCTGGTAGCTCTTGGGTTATTAAATTTTTATGAAAAAAGGATTCCAAAGCTACAACCCGGAATACTGATCTGTCTTAAACCTCGGCTGTATCTTTAAAAAACCTTTAAAACATCTCCATTGATTCTCCCCTAGGTCCCTTCTTAACATACACAGCCACAGATAATTAACTCCCTCCCAAGTCTGTTCTACACCGAGAACGTTCTCACCATGAGATTACCTTATCAACAAACCCCTAACCTTTGGTGTTAATTCTGACCATCCTATTAAAATGTCTACCCTACTCTCCAGTTCACTACCATTTAACCTTTACAGCTATCTGCAATTACATTTTTTTTTGTATGTTTACTGGCTTATTGTTCTCTCCCTGCCCGCACAAAAAAGTAAACTCCGTAAGGCTAGTCAGATTCGTTTACCAAAATATCTCCAGCATAAACTGGCACTTTACAAATACTTATTTTTTTAATGAATAAAGTCTTCACCTTCAGATATTTGACGACTGAACTCCCAAATTTTTATTTTCCTGCTCTCACAATCTTTGTTTTAACCCCCTCTGAGTATTCCCTATCCCCACCCCACCAAAAAAAACACAACAACTCATGTTCCACTTGGGCATGTGGGAACCAAACCTGAATTCAATAGTCCAAGACAGTAAGGTTCACCTGCCAAAGAGACCTGTATACCCTCCATTCTGCTGTCCCTGGCAAACCCAAAGCAGCCGCTTTCTACAATCTGCATTTACAGATGGATTCCTAGAGTGTCCAGGGACCTGTGTTAGGGGAACACAGAGACACGCAAGATCCTCCAACTCTCCAGGCTGGTTGTTAGCAGTGCCGAGGAAGAGAGGCGAACAAAAAAGGCCAGGCAGCTGGAAGAAGCCGATGAAGGTGCCTGGAAGGGTGCTGCTGGCAGTAGGGCTGGTTTCCAAAGTTTTTTGAGCTGAGGTGTGATGATTGGGAGAGCTGGGGGTAGTGGTAATGAAATTCTTAGGTAACACGTTGAATTACTTTCCAAAGCGCCTGAAAGAGTTGAGGGCGGTTCTATAAACGTTGGTTATTGTTGGGGGTAAAAGATTAAACGAGGAGATTATGAATGAGAAAGGAGAGACGAGATGGAGGTGGAGGGAGGTGAGAATGAGCTGACTAGATGGTAATGAGAGGAGAGAAAGGTCAGGAGGAGACTAGGCGATTAAAAACAGGGGCAAAAGGAGACCCGGGTCTGGAGGACCGCACAAGGACGGCGCGGCGTACCTCCAGCGTCCGTAAGCACCTCCGCACGGCCGCTGAACATGGCCTTGAGCATGGTGTCCTGTCCTGTGAGGGTGCGGAGCGTGGTGTAGTGCAGCGAGCCGCCCACGTTCAGCTTCACGTACTTGCTGTTCGGGATCAGTGGCTTGAGGCCGTAGGCAGCGGAGACAGGCTGGAGACCCGAGGGCTTTGGGACTTCCAGGGACGGGGCCTCTGCCGCCGCAGGGCCCGAAGCCTCGGCCGACATGCCAGATGGTGGCGGCCCGCGGCGATCCTAGGCTCTTTCTGCGCCCTCCGCCAGCTCCCAAAGATCCCCGGACCGGAGCCCGTGCCCGACCCTCAAGGCCCACACGCCCACTAGCCGCCGCTACTCAGCGACGCCAGCCTACACCCCCATCACGCCGGCACCGCCCAGAAACCGGACCAGGCGGCTGCGCAGGCGCTCCAAGGTCCTGCCCCCGACCTCGGGGCGCCGCGACTGCGGAGCATGCGTAGTGGCTTTGTGTCGGTTGAGAGCTCGCGTGCTAATTGCGCCGGGCTGGATAGGGGCTTCGCGAGGCAAGCTATCTTCGCGAGACTTGAGATCGGGCCCCCTGTCCGTTTGTAGAAAGCGACGTCCCAGACCGGTGGTTGGGTGCCTGCGCTCGGAGCGCTTCGCGGGCGTAAAGAGAAAACTGAGGCCCAGAGAGACGGGATTTGGCAAGGTTTCCCTCCCCCACCTCCGAGCATTTCACAGAAGAGAGCTGCCAACAAAGCATCGAGGGTAGCTCTTAATGGAAGCTAAAGGGAGGTAGCCTCCTGAGGAGGTGGCAGTAAGTGCTAGGGTGTGCCCCCTAGGTAAGGTCGTCACGGAGGGCCTCTCTGAGGAGGTGATACTGAGCTGAAGCTGAGCGGAAGCGGCCACGTGGAGGTGCGGCAGGAGGAGTTCCAGGAAGGGCAAATACACAGACCCTTACGCAGGAGCACACTTCGTGTTTTTGAGTAGCAGAAAGAATGTCAAGGGTGGCTTGAACAGCTGAGCAACTTAGAATCCTGGCAAATAATGGGATCCCAAAAACTCAATCCCAAAACAAGAAATAAGATAGGAACGCACTGACAGTGTGATGAGAAGTGTGAGAGTTTTGTAATGAGAACACAAAAACAAGATAAGACTAGATCTGTTAGGTTGAGAGGCTGATACATCAGAGGTCTAGGAGTCAACCTTAGTGTCTAGAAGAGGGATTCACTGGAGGGAAAACTAAACAGAGTTGTAGTTTCCACCCTAACACCAGTTCACTGGATGACTTAGGCAAGTCACTTCTGAGGGGTTCCTTTTCTGCTTAGTGAGGGATATGAATTTAGATGCCAGGGGACAGGTAAGTGTTACATGTGGGTTGGGCCAGTTATAAGGCGGTAGTGATGGGTCCTGTGGTGACCTGGAGAGATCATGATTTACCAAAAGGGGTTGCCAATTCTGATTTTTTAAGTGTAGCTGATGAAAAAGAGAAAAGCAGCTCATGACAGCTGGGAGCTAGTCGCACTACCTACAGAAGCCTTGGTGTTGCTAGGAGCAGGCCTGGTACTATCAGCTAGGCTGTGGTGGCGGTCTGTTGAGCATAAACAATTTCACAGAACACCAACATCAGACAAAGCCACTCTAACGGATTGAGAGAAAGACCATTCCATAATCATGTCCGTATACAAAAACAAGGACATTTTCCAAACCACAAAACTGACCAAATACAACCAGTTCGACTCTGCTGCTTTACCAAGTATAGATTTAGCCCCATCCATTCCTCCTAACTTCTAGATAAGAATCAAGATAACCAAAAATAATAATCCCTGTTCCCTGAGAGCATCCAACCGAGAGCAAATCTCCCCTTTCTGAAGCTCTGCAAGAAAATCATGCAACCCAAGGCCAAATCCTATAAGAAGTCCTTTCTAACTAATGCTTGCTGAGATGCCCATGATGGATGGGCTCCCCATTGTGTGCCATCTCCCTTGTTCAACTACAGGTGTAGCAAGCCACAGAACAATTTCACCAAGAAAAAATAAAAATCTGGATGTTTTGAATGTTGTTTGTCTACAAGAGGAAAAGTATATATGGAAAATAGATGTGCAGTCCTGGATGTCTAAGGGCATCACAAACCTATTATTGCTCAATTTTTTGGTGGCTGGACATGACTTGTCCCTTTAAGTAAAGTTGGGGGTTAAAAAAAAAGTTGGGGGTGCCAACTGCTCGGGCGTGATATAACTAGTTAACATGCTGGAATGTCATTTGTTTTCAGAATTAACCATGTAAATCACTCCATCAACCGAGGCTTGGTAAGTCTGTCCTACAACTAACCCTCAAGGCTTTGGATTTCAGCATGTATCCTCAGACCAGTATCCTTTCGTTAAACTTTGCCACAGGTCACCATTTCAAGCCTTTATAAGGACTTCTTCCTCAGTTTTGTCTACATTCCTGTGAACTGCTTTGTTTCATTTCTCCTGCCCAGAATCAGGACATTTTTCTCTGGCCCCTGATAAAAGCCATTTGGACTTTGGCCAAGTTCTGGAGATACAGGGTAGCACAGCAACATCCTTATGGATCCTTGTTTCAACTAAAACTGGGCCAAATATTTGCTTCCTTCATGTTTTCTCACAATTGTACTAACTTGTACCCTTATCTCTCTGACATAATTTCACGAGGGACAATTTAGAAGGGCAGTGGCCATTTTCGAAAACTTTGGATGAGAACAAGATTGTTTATTTGAAAGGTACCTAAGAACAAAGAGGGAAGAAACCCTCATGAGAAAATTGTCTTGTTGGTAAAAGAGATTATTTGATTAACATAAGTGATATTTCATTTCTATACTTTGAAGGTTAATAAATACTTTTTAATTGTGTAGCTCTGTTAACTTGTCATGTGCCTAAGTTATTTTTTAAATTGGCTAGAATGTCATTCTTTTTGTGTGTGTATGTATATGTAAAAATCTGTTTTTCTATGTTTAAACTGTTTTCCTTCTCCCTGCTGAGTGAACATGGGTTTTAGCCTGTTAGAGTGGTAGTTTCATATTTGTCTGAAGTAGCTCATTCTCCACACTTTTGCAGTTCATTTTTTTCTCTTGAAAAAATTTAAAGGTTAACACAAAAGATTATTCTGCTGAATGTGTGCACACTAGTCCAGTTAAACAGTTAAAAATGTCTAAAAGAATTAACTAGGTATGTTTCCTATGTGGGCAATAAAAAGTATGTCTGTAACAGGATTTGTTATTATAGTTACAAGATAAGAAAAGACCTTAGTTTCAAGATAAAAGAGCTTTTGGCAGTGTCTTTAAATTTTAATTTGCCATGTAAAAACAATGCCAGAACAATATTTTGGCCTATCCAAGATCAGAGTTAGTTTTCTCATGATTTAAGCCTTAAATTTTTTTGGGGGGGGATTGTTATTTTTATTAAGGTATCATTGATATACACTTTTATGAAGGTTTCACAAGAAAAACAATGTGGTTACTATATTCACCCTTATTACCGAGTCCCCCCCATACCTCACTACAGTCACTGTCCATCAGTGTAGTAAGATGCCACAGAGTCACTACTTCTCTGTGCTACACTGTCTTCTCCGTGACCCCCCACACACCATGTGCACTAATCATGATACCCCAAAATTCCCTTCTCCCACCCTCCCCACCTGCTCTCCCCCACAGCTGACCTTTGGTAATTGCTAGTGCCTTCTTGGAGTCTGTGAGTCTGCTGCTGTTCTGTTCCTTCAGTTTTGCTTCATTGTTATACTTCACAAATGAGGGAAATCATTTGGTACTTGTCTTTCTCTGCCTGGCTTATTTCACTGAGCATAATACCTAATACCCTCTAGCTCCATCCATGTTGTTGCAAATGGTAGGATTTGTTTTTTTCTTATGGCTGAATAGTATTCCATTGTGTATATGTACCACCTCTTCTTTATCCATTCATCTACTGATGGACACTTAGGTTGCTTCCATATCTTGGCTATTGTAAATAGTGCTGCAATAAACATAGGGGTGCATATGTCTTTTTGAATCTGAGAAGTTGTTTTCCTTGGGTAAATTCCTAGGTGTGGAATTCTCAGGTCAAATGGTATTTCTATTTTTAGTTTTTTGAGGAACCTCCATATTGCTTTCCACAATGGTTGAACTATTTTACATTCCCACCAGCAATGTAGGAGGGTTCCCCTTTCTCCCCATCCTTGCCAGTATTTGTTGTTCCTAGTCTTTTCTATGTTGGCCATCCTAACTGGTGTGAGGTGATAACTCATTGAGGTTTTAATTTGCATTTCCTGATAATTAGTGATGTGGAGCATCTTTTCACATGCCTGTTGGCCATATGAATTTCTCCTTTGGCGAAGTGTCTGTTCATATCCTCCGCCCATTTTTAATAGGGTTATTTGCCTTTTGGGTGTTGAGGTGTGTGAGTTCTTTATACAGTTTGGATGTTAACCCTTTGTCGGATATGTCATTTACAAATATACTCTCCCATACTGTAGGATACCTTTTTGTTCTGCTGATGGTGTGCTTTGCTGTACAGAAGCTTTTTAGCTTGATGTAGTCCCATTTGTTCATTTTTGCTTTTGTTTCCCTTGCCCAAGGAGATGCGTTGAGGAAAAAGGTACTCAGTTTATATTCAAGAGACTTTTGCGTATGTTTTCTTCTGAGAGTTTTCTTCTGAGAGTCTTCATGACTTACATTCAGGTCTTTGATCCATTTTGAGTTTACTTTTGTATATGGGGTTAGACGATAATCCAGGTTCATTCTCTTACATGTAGCTGTCCAGTTTGCCAACACCAGCTGTTGAAGAGGCTGTCATTTCCCCATTGTATATACATGGCTCCTTTAGCATATATTAACTGACCATATATGCTTGGGTTTATATCTGGGCTCTCTATTCTTTTCCATTGGTCTATGGGTCTGTTCTTGTGCCAGTACCAAATTGTCTTGATTACTGTGGCTTTGTAGTAGAGCTTGAAGTTGGGGAGCATAATCCCCCCACTTTATTCTTCCTGCTCAGGATTGCTTTGGCTATTCGGGGTCTTTTGTGGTTCCATATGAATTTTAGAACTATTTTTTCTAGTTTGTTGAATAATGCTGTTGATATTTAGGTAGGGTGCATTGAATCTGTAGATTTCTTTAGGCAGGATGGCCATTTTGACAATATTAATTCTTCCTATCCATGAGCACAGGATGTGTCTCCATTTATTCATATCTTCTTTAATTTCTCTCATGAGTGTCTTGTAGTTTTCAGGGTACAGGTCTTTCACTTCCTTGGTTATGTTTATTCCTAGGTATTTTATTCTTTTTGATACAACTGTGAATGGAATTGTTTTCCTGATTTCTTTCTGCTAGTTCACTGTTAGTGTATAGGAATGCAACAGATTTCTGTGTATTAAATTTTGTATCCTGCAACTTTGCTGAATTCAGATATTAGATCTAGTAGATTTGGAGTGGATTCTTTAGGGTTTTTTATGTACAATATCATGTCATCTGCAAACAGGGACCATTTAACTTCTTCCTTGCCAATCTGGATGCCTTTTATTTCTTTGTTTTGTCTGATTGCTGTGGCTAGGACCTCCAGAACTATGTTGAATAAAAGTGGAGAGAGTGGACATCCTTGCCTTGTTCCCGATCTTAAAGGAATAGCTTTCAGCTTCTTGCTGTTAAGTATGATGATGGCTGTGGGTTTGTCATATATGGCCTTTATTATGTTGAGGTACTTACCCCATATACCTATTTTGTTGAGAGTTTTTATCAGGAGTGGATGTTGAATTTTGTCCAGTGCTTTTTCAGCATCTGTGGAGATAATCATGTGGTTTTTGTCCTTCTTTTTGTTGATGTGGTGGATGATGATGATGGATTTTCGAATGTTGTACCATCCTTGCGTCCCTGGAATAAATCCTACTTGATCATGATGGATCATCTTTTTGATGTATTTTTGAAATCAGTTTGCTAAGTTGTTGAGTATTTTTGCATCTATGTTCATCAGGGATATTGGTCTGTAATTTTCTTTTTTCTTGTGTTTTTGCCTGGTTTTGGTATTAGAGTGATGCTGGCCTTGTAGAATGAGTTTGGGAGTATTCCCTCCTCTTTTACTTTTTGGAAAACTTTAAGGAGGGTGGGTAAACCTTCTTAATTTTTATATTTATTTTATAGGTTAAGTAAATTATAATTTTCAAATATTATTTATCTTCAATTATTTTCTTTTTAAAATAGTAACCATGCTGTACATTACAACCCTAGAACTTATTAGCTTATTATTGGAATTTTGTACCTCCTGACTACCTTCACCCATTTCTTCCACCATCTACCCCTGCTTCTGGCAGCCAGCCACCAATTCTGTGTTTTTATGAATACAATTTTTTTAGATTCCACCAATAAATGATATCATATAGTATTCGTCTTTGACTTATTTTGCTTAGTATAATGCCTTCAAGGTACATCCATGTTGTCACTAATGGCAGGATTTCTTTCTTTTTTATGACTGAAAATTAATGCACCATATTTATTTGTGTGTGTGTGTGTGTGTGTGTGTGTGTGTGTCAAATTTTCTTTATCCATTCATCTGTCAGTTGGCACATAGGCCTTATCCATGTCTTGTCTATTTTAAATAATGCTGTAATGAATATGGGGGTGTAGATAAGTCTCTTGAGGTAGTGATTTCATTTCCTTTGGCTATACATCCAGAAGTGGAATTAATGGTTCATATAATATTCTGCTTTTTAAATATAATTTATTTTATTATCATTAATCTACAATTACATGTGCAATATTATGGTTATTGAACTACCCCTTCATCAGGTCCCCCCCACCAACCCCATTACAGTCACTGTCCATCAGCGTAGTGAGATGCTATAGAATCACTACTTGTCTTCTCTGAGTTGTACAGCCCTCCCCGTGCCCCCCCAACATTACATCTGCTAATTTTTGAAGAACTTCCATACAGTTTTCCATAGTGGCTGCACTAATTTCCATTCTCACCAACAGTGCACAGGGTTTCCTTTTTTCCACATCCTCACCAACACTTGTTTCTTCTTGTCTTTTTGTTGATGGCTTAACAAGTATGAGATGATATCTCGCTATGGTTTTGATTTGCATTTCCCTGATAATTAGTGATGTTGAGCACCTTTTCTTATACCTGTTGGCCATTTGTATGTCCTCTTTGGAAAAATGTCTATTTAGGAGATGAGATTCTAGATAGTGGCATGAGAGGTGAGACAGAGAACTCCTCCCAAAACCACAGAGAGTGTAAAAGTATAGTTAATACAACTAACCCTAAAATAGCAAGGTGCACCAGACTGCATACAGACCTCACAAACAGAGCAGAGCTCACAAAACAGGGTAACGTACAAAAGCCTTAATCAGCCGGGACCCAAGCCCTTCCCCCACCCCAGCTCACTAGCGGGAGGAAGAGAAATGGAGCGGGGGACGGGGTGGAAGCCTGGAACTGCTGAATACCTAGCCCTGGAGGTCTACTTTGCAAGCAGAAACCTACATTGTGTGGTGCTCTGGAGGATGGGGAGCTGGGACAGGTGGAGTGCTTGACAGATTCCGGCCTTTTGTGGAGGATGGGATCCACACCGGCCACTCTGGAACAAGGGAAAGGCAGGCGGTCTGACAGGCTTCCTAGCAGAGAGAGGGCTGCTGAAAGGGCGGGATTAACATGGAGCTTGCTGTGCGGGATAAGGGATAGGGGGACAAGGTTGTCTAGGCGTGCTCTGCCCAGCAGATTGGGAACTTTGGGGAGCTTCAGGTGCTCCATCCTCCTGGCTGGCTACTCAGGTCCGAGGCCCCCCACTGTGACATGCAGCCTGCCGAGCCCTCCTCCTAGCCTAACGGCACAGGCACGCAAACCGGCAGTCACTGCTCTGGCATCAGGCCAGCCAGAGGGAGCCCCCCCCGCTCCCCACCATACGACAGCTAGAGACTCCAAGCACAGAGGCTAACACCTGTGTGCTCAGCCCACTGGCTCTGATACTGGAGACAGGCACTGCACCTAGGAATCAGGAAACAGATCTTTCCTACCCCCAGGCACCAGCTCCACTCTTCTATGACCCCAAACCTCACTCTAGGGGCTGAGCAGCTCCAGAGACTGGAGATTATGGGCAATAGAGGGCACCACACAGAAATATGAGACATCAAAACAACATGGTTCAGACCAAAATCTCACAAATCCCAAAAAAAGGACCAAATGAAACTGAACTCACCAATCTTCCTGAAAGAGAATTTAAAATAAAAATCATAAACATGCTTACGGAGGTACAGAAGAATATTCAAGAAGTCAGCAAATTTAGGACAGAGATTCAATAATTAAGAAATTCCATATCTGAAATGAAACATACAATGGAGGGATTTAAAAGCCGATTAGATGTAGTAGAAGAGATGGTAAATGGAATAGAAATTAGAGAAGAGGAATACAAAGAAGCTGAGGCACAAAGAGAAAAAGAATCTCTAAGAATGAATATTGAGAGAACTGTGTGACCAATCCAAACGGAACAATATTTGCATAATAGGGGTACCAGAAGAAGAAGAGAGAGAAAAAGGGATAGAAAGTGCCTTTCAGGAGGCAATTGCTGAAAACTTCCCCAATCTGGGGAAGGAGATAGTCTCTCAGGCCGTGGAGGTGCACAGATCTCCCAACACAAGAGACCCAAGGAAGACAATGTCAAGATATATAATAATTAAAATGGCAAAGATCAAGGATAAAGACAGACTTTTAAAAGCAGCTAGAGAGAGAAAAAAGATCACATACAAAGGAAAACCCATCAGGCTATCATGAGACTTCTCAACAGAAACCTTACAGGCCAGAAGGGAGTGGCATGATATATTGAATGGAATGAAGCAGAAGGGCCTCAAACCAAGGATACTCTACCCGGCAAGGTTATCATTTAAATTTGAAGGAGGGATTAAAATTTTTTCAGATAAGCAAAAGCTGAGCGAATTTACCTCCCACAAACCACCTCTACAGTGCATTTTGGAGGGACTCCTATAGATGGAAGTATTCCTAGGACTAAATAGATGTCACCCAAGGGATAGACAAAGAGTAAAGAATATGATTCATAACATACAAAGAATGGAGGAGGAAAAAAAAAGAATCTTTAGGTTGTGTTTGTAATAGCATACTAAGTGAGTTAAATTAGACTGTTAGATACTAAGGGAATTACCCTTGAACCTTTGGTGGCCACAAATCTAAAGCCTGCAATGGCAATAAGTACATACCTATCGACAATCATTGTAAATATAAATGTTCTGAATGCACCAATCAAAAGATGTAGTCACTGAATGGATAAAAAAACAAGACCCATCTATATGCTGCCTACAAGAGACTCACTTCAAACGCAAAGACATACACAGACTGAAAGTAAAGGGATAGAAAAAGATATTTCATGCAGCTAATAGGGAGAAAAAAGCAGGAACTGCAGTACTTGTACCAGACAAAATAGACTTCAAAACAAAGAAAGTAAAAGAGACAAAGAAGGACATTACATAATGATAAAGAGGTGAGTCCAACAAGAGGATATAACTATTATAAATATCTATGCACCCAACACAGGATCACCTACATATGTGAAACAAATACTAACAGAACTAAAGGGGGAAATAGACTGCACTGCATTCATTTTGGGAGACTTCAACACACCACTCACTCCAAAGGACAGATCAACCAGACAGAAAATAAATAAAGAGACAGAGGCACTGAACAACGTATTAGAACAGATGGACCTAACAGACATCTACAGAACACTCCATCCAAAAGCAAGAGGATGCACATTCTTCTCAAGTGCACATGGAACATTTTCCAGAATAGATCATATACTAGGCCATAAAAAGAGCATCAGGAAATTCAAAAAGATTGAAATTGTACCAACCAGCTTCTCAGATTACAAAGGTATGAAACTAGAAATAAATTACTCAAAGAAAATGAAAAAGCCCACAAACACATGGATGCTTAATAATATGCTCTGAAATAATCAATGGATCAATGACAAAATAAAAACAGAGATGAAGCAATATATGGAGACAAATGACAACAATAATTCAACACTGCAAAATCTGTGGGACACAGTGAAGGCCAATGTAAGAGGGAAATATATTGCAATACAGGCCTACCTCAAGAAAGAAGAACAATCCCAAATGAACGGTCTAAACTGACAATTAATGCAACTAGAAAAGGAAGAACAAATGAGGCCCAAAGTCAGTAGAAGGAGAGACATAATAAAGATTCAATCAGAAATAAGTAAAATCGAGAAGAATAAAACAATAGAAAGAATCAATGAAAGTAAGAGCTGGTTCTTTGAGAAAATAAACAAAATAGATAACCCCTAGCCAGACTTATCGAGAAAAAAAGAGTCTACAGCCATAAACAGAATCAGAAATGAGAAAGGAAAAATCACAGCAGACACCACAGAAATACAAAGAATTATTAGAGAATACTATGAAAAATTACATGCTAACAAACTGGATAACCTAGAAGAAATGGACAACTTTTTAGAAAAATACAACCTTCCAAGGCTGACCCAGGAAGAAACAGAAAATCTGAATAGACCAATTACCAGCAAAGAAATTGAATTGGTAATCAAAAAACTACCTAAGAACAAAACTCGTGGACTTGATGGTTTCACTGCTGAATTTTATCAAAAATTTAGTGAAGACTTAATACCCATCCTCCTTAAAGGTTTCCAGAAAGTAGAAGAGGAGGAAATACTCCCAAACTCATTCTACGAGGCCAACATCACCCCATTACCAAAACCAGGCAAAGACACCACAAAAAAAGAAAATTACAGACCAATATCCCTGATGAACATAGATGAAAAAATACTCAACACACAGGAACAGACCCATAGACCTATGGAATAGACTAGAGAGTCCAGATATAAACCCAAGCATATATGGTCAATTAATATACGATAAGGATCCATGGATATACAATGGAGAAATGACAGCCTCTTCAACAGCTGGTGTTGGCAAAACTGGACAGCTACATGTAAGAGAATGACTCTGGATTATTGTCTAACTCTATACACAAAAGTAAACTCAAAATGGATCAAAGACCTGAATGTAAGTCATGAAACCATAAACCTCTTAGAAAAAAATATAGGCAAAAATCTCTTGGACATAAACATGAGCAACTTCTTCATGAGCATATCTCTATGGGAAAGGGAAACAAAAGCAGAAATGAACAAGTGGGACTATATTAAACTAAGAAGCTTCTGTACAGCAAAAGACACCATCAGTAGAACAAAAAGACATCCTATGGTATGAGAGAATATATTCATAAATGACATATCAGATAAGGGGTTGACATCCAAATTATAAAAAGAGCTTACGTGCCTCAACAAACGAAAAGCAAATAATCCAATTAAAAAATGGGCAGAGGAGATGAACAAACACTTTTCCAAAGAAGAAATTCAGATGGCCAATAGGCACATGAAAAGATGCTCCACATCGCTAATCATCAGGGAAATGCAAATTAAAACCACAATGAGATATCACCTCACACCAGTTAGGATGGCCGCCATCTAAAAGACAAACAACAACAAATGTAGGAGAGGATGTGGAGAAAGGAGAACCCTCCTACACTGCTGGTTGGAATGTAAATTAGTTCAACCATTGTGGAAAGCAGTATGGAGGTTCCTCAAAAAACTCAAAATAGAAATACCATTTGACCCAGGAATTCCACTCCTAAGAATTTACCCTAAGAATGCCGCAGTCTAGTTTGAAAAAGACATATACACCCCTATGTTTATTGCAGCACTATTTACAATAGCCAAGAAATGGAAGCAACCTAAGTGTCCACCAGTAGATGAATGGATAAAGAAGACGTGGTACATATACACAATGGAATATAAGAAGAAAACAAATCCTACCATTTGCATCAACATAGATGGAGCTAGAGGGTATTATGCTTAGTGAAATAAGCCAGGTGGAAAAAGACAAGTATCAAATGATTTCACTCATATGTGGAATATAAGAACAAAGAAAAAAACTGAAGGAACAAAACAGCAGCAGACACAGAACCCAAGAAGGGACTGACAGTTACCAAAGGGAAAGGGACTGGGGAGGATAGGTGTGAAGGGAGGGACAGGGGGAAAAGGGGCATTATGATTAGCCGACATAATGTAGGGGGAGCACGGGGAGGTCTGTACAACACAGAGAAGACAAGTAATGATTCTATAGCTTCTCAGTATGCTGATGGACTGTGACTGTAATGGGGTATGTGGTGGAGACCTGATGATGTGGGGAGTCTAGTAACCATAATGTTGCACATGTAATTGTAGATTAATGATACCAAAAAACAAAACAAAACAAAACTCAAAATAGAAACAGCATTTGACCCAGGAATTCCACTCCTAGGAATTTCCCCTAAGAATGCAGCAGCCCAGTTTGAAAAAGACATATGCACCCCTGTATTTATCGCAGCACTATTTACAATAGCCAAGAAATGGAAGCAACCTAGTGTCCATCAGCAGATGAATGGATAAAGAAAAGAATATGTGGTACATATACACAATGGAATATTATTCAGCCATAAGAAGAAAACAAATCCTACCAATTGCAACAACATGGATGGAGCTAGAGGGCATTATGCTCAGTGAAATAATCCAAGCGGAAAAAGACAAGTATCAAATTATTTCACTCATCTGTCGAGTATAAGAACAAAGGAAAAATGGAAGGAACAAAACAGCAGCAGACTCACAGAACCCAAGAATGGACTAACAGGTACCAAAGACAAAGGGACTGGAAAAGATGGGTGGGAACGGAGGGATAAAGGGAGAAAAGGGCTATTAATGATTAGCACATGTAATCTTGTGGGGCAGGGATACGGGGAAGGCAGTATAACACAAAGAAGACAGGTAGTGATTCTATAGCATCTTACTATGCTGGTGGACAGTGACTCTAATAGGGTATGTGATGGGGACTTGATAATAAGGGTAGTCTAGTAAGTATAATATTGCTCATGTAATTGTACATTAATAATTGCAGTCACTGTCCATCAGCGTGAAGGATGTTATAGAATCACTACTTGTCTTCTCTGTGTTGTTATACAGCCTTCCCCAATATTCCCCTACCCCATCCCCACCCTGCTACATTATGTGTGCTAATTGTAATAGCCCTTTTTCCCCCTGATCCCTCCCTTCCCACCCATCTTCCCCAGTCCCTTTCCCTTTGGTAACTGTTAGTCCATTCTTGGGTTCTGTGAGTCTGCTGCTGTTTTGTTCCTTCAGTTTTTCCTTTGTTCTTATACTCCACAGATGAGTGAAATCATTTGGTACTTGTCTTTCTCCGCCTGCCTCTGCCCATTTTTTAATTGGATTGTTTGTTTTTTCTCTTTTTTGCTCTTGAGTTGTACAAGCTCTTTATATATTTTGGATATTAAGCCCTTACAGTTATATATGATTTGCAAATATTTTCTCCTATTTTGTTTGTTGCCTTTTCATTTTGTTGATGGTTTCCTTCGCTATGCAAAAACTTTTTAGTATGATGTAATTCCACTCATTGATTTTTGCTTTTGTTGTCTTTGTTTTTGGTGTCAAATCCAAAGAAAACCATTGTCAAGACTGACATCAAGGATCTTACCCCCTATGTTTTCTTCTAGGAGTTTATAGTTTCAGGTCTTACGTTCCAGTCTTTAATCTATCTCTAATTGATTTTTGTGTATGGTGTAAGATAGTGGTCCAGTTTCCTTCTTTTGCATGTAACTGTCTGATTTTCCCAACATTATTTATTGAAGAGACTGTCCTTTCCTGTTTTATGTTCTTGGCTCCTTTGTTGTAAATTAATTGACTGCATATGTGTGAATTTATTTCTGGGTTCTCTATTATCTTCCATTGACCTATGTATCTTTTTTCCCTCTAGTTTAAAAAATTTGGGGTATAGTTTACATATAATATTATGTTAGTTTCAGGTGTTCAACATAATGATTCAATATTTTTATGTATTGCAAAATGATCACCACAATAAGTCTAGTTAACATGCATCCCCATACATAGTTACGAGTTTTTTTCTTGTGATGAGAACTTTTAAGATCTAGTCTCATATGTGTGTTTTTTATGCCAATACCATACTGTTTTGATTACAACAGCCTTGTCATATAGTTTTGAATCAGGAACTGTGATATCTCCAGTTTTGTTCTTTCTCAAAATAGCTTTGGCTATTCGAAATATTTTGTGATACCATACAAATTATAGTATTTGTTCTATTCTGTGAAAAATGCCATTGGAATTTTCATAGGGATTGTACTGAATCTGTAGATTGCTTGGATAATATGGGCATGTTAACAGTATTAATTCCTGCAATCCATGATCACAGAATATCTTTCTGTTTGTTTGTGTCTTCAGTTTCTTTCATCAATGTCTTACAGGTTTCAGTGTACAGATCTTTCACCTCCTTGGTTAAATTTATTCTTACATATTTATTTTATTCTTTTTGATGCATTCATAAGTGGGATTGTTTTGTCTTTCTGATAATTTGTTGTTAATGTATAGAAATGCAACTCATTTTTGTATATTGGTTTTATATCTTGCAACTTCACTGAGTTAATTTATTCTAACAGTTTTTGGGTGGAGTCTTTAGGGTTTCCTGTATATGATATGTTATCTCCAAATGGTGACAGTTTTACTTCTTCCCTATCAGTTTGGATGCCCATTGTTTCTTTTTCTTTCCTAATTGCTCTGGCTAGGACTTTAAGTAGCATGTTGAATAAAAGTGGCAAGAGTGGGCATTCTTATCTTGTTCCTCATTTTAGAAGAAAAGCTTTCAGCTTTTTACTGTTAAATACGATGTTAACTGTGGGCTTGTCATATATGACCTTTGTTATGTTGAGGTACTACCTTCCCTTTATACCAGTTTATTGAGAGTTTTTATCATGAATGGATGTTGAATTTTGTCTTATGCTTTTTCTCCATCTGTTGATATGATATGATTTTTATCCTTCATTTTGTTAATGTGGTTTATCATTGTGTTTTTATTTATACACAGCAGTAGTGTTACACAGCAGTAATGTAACTCCTTTCAGGTTCCTGGATCCAATTTCAGTGCATGCGCATGCAAACGTGTGTGTGTGTGTGTGTGTGTGTGTGTGTGTGTGTGTGTGTGTGTGAGGGGGTCTTTCTATGCAGAACACCAAGCAGTTCTCAGACACCATCAGGGTGCCTGAGAAGTCAACTCAATTCTGATGCTCTCTGCCCAGGGACAGCACCAGATTCTCTGGAGGTTAAGGGCTCCGTCCTACAAGACTGCCCTCTACCTGCAACTCCAGATGCCAGTTGCAAGTCCCAGGCAGTTTCCTGTCCTTCTGATCAACTGGCTACACATTGGAGGTTCTAACGACCTCCACCTTCGATTAATTTGCTAGAGCGGTTCACAGAACTCAGAAAAACATTTACGTTTACCATTTAATAAAGGATACTGTGAAGTATACAAGATAACTGCCAGAGGAAGAGAAACATAAATAGGGCAAGGTCCCAAAAAAGGACTTTCTATCATCATGGAGCTTGGGGTCCTGGCTAGGCGGCATGTGGAAGCTTTCTGATTCCCCAGGTAGAAGCTCTGTCTCACCGAGAAGAAGGATCCTAGAGAGTAATACCCTCTTCCTGGTTTTTTGTGAAGGTTTGCTTGCATAGTCATAATTGACTAAAACATTGGCCAATGGTTGATTCAACCTCCAGCCCCAAAGTCTCTTATTAAAATGACAAGACACCTATTTCACCTTTAAGACTCTGAATATTTTCAGGAACTGTGGATGAAGACTAATATACCTAGGAAATATATATTTGGTCATCTGAATGACCAAATATGTATTTCTTATAACTCATTATATCACAAACATATTGATTGATTTGCAGATGTTGAAACATCCTTGCATCTTTGAAATAAATCATACTTGATCATGGTTATGATCCTTTAATATATTATTGAATTCAGTTTGCTAATATTTTATTGAGGATTTTTGCATCTATGTTTGTCAGAGATACTGGCCTGTAATATTCTTTTACTGTAGTGTCCTTGTCTATTTTTGGTGTCAGGGTAGTGCTGGCTTCATAAAATGAGTTTGGAAGTGTTCCCTCCTCTTTTAAGTCGTTGAAAAAGTTTGAGGATTGGTATTAATTCTTTTTTAAGTTTTTGGTAGACTGTATTATTTAAATTAAAGAAAAATATAGCTGTATTCAACTAAAGTAAATGATAATAATGGATGGCTTTTAAAAAATAGTATATTAAAAGGCTGAAATATTTACAATGTTACAAATTATAAGGATTTAGTGTACTAACAAAAATTGCAATTTTCAGGTCCTTAATTAACATTAGTACCTTAGATGAATGATTAAGTTAATTAATAAATAATCTTCAGATGCCTGGACAGTTTCTACATAAGAAACTAATACCAAACATTGGTCACTAAATAATAACTTTACCCTTGCTTCTTAAAAATGGCAATAGCTTCATAAAATATGCCAATGTATTTAGATGATACTGTGAATATTTTAATTTTTGCCACCCATAAATTTGTTAAAGCAGTATTGCAAATGCTCATAGAAAAAAATAGCTCAACAATTCTGTTTTCTATCCTCTAGTTTTCTTTTGTGTCTGGAAAAATATATCAATTATTTTGGTTAAAGATGATAATTAATATAAATGGTTGACTATACTAGGTACAATAATTACAGAAGAATAATACAAAATAAGAGTATATATACAAAATAATGGTTATAATTTTTACTTATTTCTTGTTATAATTTATCAAGATGATAATTTAATATGTACCTTGTTTTATTTAATATACTGATAAGCTGTTTTATTTATTATAAAACTTTCAGTTTATTACCTACCTGTATATTTATATATCTGTGCATGCCTAAATCCATATATATGATGGGAATGTAAATTAGTTCAACCATTGTGGAAAGCAGTGTGGAGGTTCCTCAAAAAACTCAAAATAGAAATACCATTTGACCCAGGAATTCCACTCCTAGGAATTTACCCTAAGAATGCAGCAGCCAGTTTGAAAAAAATATGCACCCCTATGTTTATCACAGCACTATTTACAACAGCCAAGAAATGGAAGCAACCTAAGTGTCCATCAGTAGATGAATGGATAAAGATGTGGTATATATACACAATGGAATATTATTCAGCCATAAGAAGAAAGCAAATCCTACCATTTGCAACAACATGGATGGAGCTAGAGGGTATTATGCTCAGTGAAATAAGCCAGGTGAAGAAAGACAAGTATCAAATGATCTCACTCATATGTGGAGTTTAAGAACCAAGGAAAAACTGAAGGAACAAAACATCAGCAGACTCACAGAACCCAAGAACGGACTAATAGTTACCAAAGGGAAAGGGACTGGGGAAGATGGGTGGGAAGGGAGGGATAAGGGGGAAAAAGGGCTATTACAATTAGCACATATAATGTGGCAGGGCTGGGGGGGGGGATAGGGGGAAGGCAGTATAACAAGAGAAGACAAGAAATGATTCTTTAGCATCTTACTACGCTGATGGACAGTGACTGTAATGGGGTATGTGGTGGGGACTTGATGATGGGGGGAGTCTAGTAACCATAATGTTGCTCATGTAATTGTACATTAATAATAGCAAAATAAAAAAAGTTAAAACAAAAAGAATAAAATGCTTAGGAATAAGTTTAGCCAAGGAGATGAAAGACTTGCACATTGAAAACTACAAAACATTGCTAAAATAAAATAAAGAATACCCAAATAAATAGACAGCTGTGTTCTTGAACTGCAGGACTTAATATTGTTAAGACTTCAGTACTACACATATTGATCAATAGATATGCAATCCCTATCAAAATTCCAGTGATGTTTTTTGCAGAAATAGAAAAGTCCATCCTAAAATTCATATGGAATCTTAGTGGGCCACAATTAGCCACAATTTTTTTTTATTAAGGTATCATTGATATACAGTCTTATGCTCAGGTTTCACATGAGCAACATTGTGGTTACTACATTCCCCCTGTTATCAAGTCCCCACCACATACCCCATTACAGTCACTGTCCATCAGCGTAGTAAGATGCTATAGAGTCATTACTTGTCTTCTCTGTGCTATACTTCCTTCCCCGTGCACCCCCTATATCATGTGCGCTAATTATAATGCCCCTTAATCCCCTTCTCCCTCCCTTCCACCCATCTTCCCCAACCCCTTTCCCTTTGGTAACTGTTAGTCCATTCTTGGGTTCTGTGAGTCTGCTGCTGTTTTGTTCCTTCAGTTTTTGCTTTGTTGTTATACTCCACAGATGAGTGAAATGATTTGATATTTGTCTTTTTCGGCTTGGCTTATTTCACTGAGCATAATACCCTCTAGCTCCATCCATGTTGTTGCAAATGGTAGGATTTGTTTTCTTCTTATGGCTGAATAACATTCCATTGTGTATATGTACCACATCTTCTTTATCCATTCATCTACTGATGGACACCTAGGAATTAGGCACAATTTTTGAAAAAAAAAAAGAACTGGAGATCTCACACTTTCTTATTTCAAAATCTATTACAAAGCTGTTGTAATCAAAACAGTGTTGTACTGGTATAAAATAGACATATAGAGGAATGGATTACAATAGGAAGTCCATAAATAAACCCTTGAATATATATCAAATGATTTGCCACAAAGATGCCAAGACTGTTCAATAGGAAAACTAGTCTTTTCAACAAATGGTGCTGGGAAAACTGGATATCCACATGCAGAAAAAATGAAGTTATATTCTTACCTGACCCCATATATAAAAGTTAATTCAAAATGCAAAGGTGCCAGGCTGCGCAGCAGTGAAGAAAACAGGTAGAAAGCTTATGTGTGTGTTGTATTTGTGCTAATAAAACCATAAAACTGCAAAAAAATTTATAAAAAACTAAATGTAAAAGGTGAAATTATAAACTCTTAGAAGAAAATGGGGAAAATTTCATGACATTAGATTTGGCAACTATTTCTTGAATATGACACCAAAAGCACAGACGAAAAAAGAAATAGATAAATAGGGCAACCAAAAAATTTAAAACTTACAGGCTTTGAAGAACTTCATGGAATGGGAGGAATACTTGCAAACCAAGTGTCTGCTAAAGAGTTTATATCTAGAATATATAAAGAACTACTACAACTCAACAACAGATGAACCCCCTTAAAAATGGACAAAGGACTTGAATAGACATTCTCCAAAGGAGAATATACAAATAGCCAACAACACATGAGAAGATGCTCAGCATCACTAATCATTAGGGGAATGCAAATCAAAACTACAATCAGATACCACTTTATACCTAATAGGATGGCTACTATAAAAAGAAAAGAAAGCAGCAAGTATTGGCAAGGATGTGGAAAAATTGGAACCCTTGTGCACTGTTGAGAAGGTAAATTGGTGCTGCCATTATGGAAAATATGCTTTCTCAAAAAAAAAATAGAGCTACCATATGATCCAGCAATTACACTTCTGGATATATACCCAAAAGAATTGAAATCAGAGTGTCAAGGAGATATTTGTATACCTGTGTTCATAGCAGCATATTCACAAGAGCCAAAAAGTGGAAGCAACCTGTGAAACCAAACACAGGAACACCCATTAAAATGGAGTTAGGAATCCAGAATGGGGGGCTTTCATGCCCTACCTATCATTGCAGCTCTTTACAATCCCAATATCTTGCATTCACAACAAGAAGAAGCTTTACTATCCCAGTAAGAGGAAGTAAGATGTTCTTCTTTCCTGTCAACAGCACAGCCAATGAGAGACTGTCACAACTCAGCTAGTGAAAAGTGGTTACTCTTTGGACTCCTGGTTTACTTCCATGGGCTTTTTGTTTATAGCAGCCCCTGACAACTTCTTCTTTTCCTCTATAAAAAAGCATTCCCTTCTGTGATACATATACACAATGGAATACTATTCAGCCATAAGAAAGAAACAAATCCTGCCATTTGCAACAACATGGATGGAGCTAGAGGGTATTATGCTCAGTTAAAAAAGCCAGGCAGAGAAAGACAAGTAACAAATGTTTTCCCTCATTTGTGGAGTATAACAACAAAGCAAAACTGAAGGAACAAAACAGCAGCAGATTCACAGACTCCAAGTAGGGACTCGCAGTTAATAAAGGGGAGGAGTGGGGGATGGTGGGTGGAGAGGGAGAGAGAAGGGAATTGAGGGGTATTATGATTAGTACACGTGGTGTGGGGGAACCATGGGAAAGACAATATAGCACGGAGAAGACAAGTACTGATTCTATGGCCTCTTACTACACTGATGGACAGTGACTGCACTGGTGTATGGGAGGGTACTTGATAATATGGGTGAATGTAGTAACCACATTATTTTTTATGTGAAACCTTCATAAGAGTGTATATCAGTCATACCTTAATAAAAAAATTGCAATAATAAAAAAAGCATTCCTCTCCTTTCTTCTCCAGATTTGCCTATGATTTTGCTGTACTTGCATGCCCTGAAATGCAATTCTCTGTAATTCCCAAATAATCCCATTTTGCTGGTAAAATAACTGGCTGTTTTATTTTCAATGTTAATAAATCCAAGTGTCCAGAGGAGATTAAAGATGGCGGCATGAGAGGTGAGACAGAGGCTTCCTCCTAAAACCTCATATAATATGAAAATAAAGCTACATCAACTACTCTTGAAAGAGCAACGGGAAAGAGGACGGCAACAAACTGCATACACCTGGAGACAAAAGCACCCCTCACAGAAAAGGGTAAAGTACTAAAGCTGTGGTCCTGCGGGATCCAAGCCCTTCCCCCACCCCAGCTCACCAGTGGGAGGAACAGGAACAGAGCAGGGATGGAGTGGAGATGTGGGACTGCTGAATACCTAACTCTGGAGATCTGCTCTGGGAGCACAAACCTACATTACATGGTGCTTGCATGATACTCTTGTAATTAGGGGGTTGGAAAGCTAAGACAGGCAGAATTCCTGGAGAGACTAAGAATCCAGCTGCTTGTGAAAGCAGGGATCCATACCCAGCTGCTTGGGGACAAAAGAAGGGCAGGCAGTCTGAGAGACTTCCTAACAAAGAAGCCCTTAGCAAGAGAGCTACTAAAGGGGCAAGGATTGCACGGAGCTTACTGCTCAGGAGAAAGGACAGTTAGACAAAATTGTCCGGGTGCACTCTGCCCAGCAGGTTGGGAGCTTTCACAATCTTCAGGTGCTCCAGCTCCCTGGCTGCCTACACAGCTCCAAGAACCCCTTCTGTGATAGGCAGACTTGTGCGCCTTTCTTCTGGCCAGCCCCACCGGGCTTGCAAACTGGGAAATCCTTCCCTGGTGTTAGGCCAGCCAGAGGGAAGATCTGTCTACAGCAACTAAAAACGCAAAGCACAGAGGCTTATACCTGTGTGCTCAGCCCACTGGTTCAGGCAGTGGAGACAGGCATAGCAGCCAGGAACCAGCAAACAGCCCTGTCCTCCCCGGAGGCACCAATACCACTCCCCTACAATCCGCGCATTGCTTCAGGGGCTGAGCAGCTCCAGAGAGTAGAGCTTCTGGGCACTAGAGGGCGCCATACACAAATATGAAATGCCAAAGGAACCTGGTCCAGAGTAAAATTATGAACACAACTCCTGAGAAAGATTTAAATGATATGGACCTTATGACTCTCCCTGGAAGGGAGTTCAAAATAAAAATCATTAACATGCTCATGGAGGTACGGAAAGATGTTCAAGAACTCAGGAATGAATTCTGGTCAGAGATCCAATCATTGAAGAACACAATGGACGGTATTAAAAGCAGATTGGATACTGTGGAGGAGACAATAAATGAAACAGGAACTAGAGAAGAGGAATATAAAGAAGCTGAGGAACAGAGAGAAAAAAGGATCTCTAAGAATGAAAGAATATTGAGAGAACTGTGTGACCAATCCAAACGGAACAATATTCACATTATAGGGGTACCAGAGGAAGAACAGAGAGAAAAAGGGATAGAAAGCGTCTTTGAGGAGGTGATTGCTGAAAACTTCCCCAATCTGGGGAAAGAGATAGTATCTCAGGCCATGGAGGTGCGCAGATCTCCCAACACAAGGGACCCAAGAAAGACAACAGCAAGACATATAGTAATTAAAATGGCAAAGATCAAGGATAAGGACAGACTATTTTTATTTTATTTTATTTTATTTTTTAATATAATTTATATTATTATCATTAATTTACAATTACATGTGCAATATTACGATTATTAAACTATCCCTTCATCAGGTCCCCCCCACCAACCCCATTACAGTCACTGTCCATCAGCGTAGTGAGATGCTATAGAATCACTACTTGTCTTCTCTGAGTTGTACTGCCCTCCCCATGCCCCCCCAACATTACATCTGCTAATCGTAATGCCCCTTTTTCCCTCTTATCCCTCCTTCCCGCCCATTTTCCCCAGTCCCTTTCCCTTTGGTAACTATTAGTCCGTTCTTGGGTTCTGTGAGTCTGCTGCTGTTTTGTTCCTTCAGTTTTTTTCTTTGTTCTTATACTCCACATATGAGTGAAATCATTTGATACTTGTCTTTTTCGGCTTGGCTTATTTCACTGAGCATAATACCCTCTAGCTCCATCCACGTTGTTGCAAATGGTAGGATTTGTTTTCTTCTTATGGCTGAATAATATTCCATTGTGTATATGTACCACATCTTCTTTATCCATTCGTCTACTGATGGACACTTGGGTTGCTTCCATTTCTTGGCTATTGTAAATAGTGCTGTGATAAACATAGGGGTGCATCAAGGACAGACTATTAAAAGCAGCCAGAGAGAGAAATAGGATCACATACAAAGGAAAACCCATCAGGCTATCATCAGACTTCTCAGCAGAAACCTTACAGGCCAGAAGGGAGTGGCATGATGTATTTAATGCAATGAAGCACAAGGGACTTGAACCAAGATTACTTTATCCAGCAAGATTATCATTTAAATTTGAAGGAGGGATTAAACAATTCCCAGATAAGCAAAAGCTGAGAGAATTTGCCTCCCACAAACCATCTCTACAGTGTATTTTGGAGGGACTGCTATAGATGGAAGTGTTCCTACAGATTAATAGCTGTCACCAGAGGTAATAAAACCACAGTAAAGAAAATAGAACAGCTAATTACTAAGAAAATACAAAATCAAATTAACTATTCACAAAGTCAATCAAGGGATTGACAAACAGTACAGAATATGATACCTAATATATAAAGAATGGAATAGAAAGAACAAGGAGGAAACAAACAAACAAACAAACAAACAAAGAACCTTTAGATTGTGTTTGTAATAGCATATTAAGTTAGTTGTTAGACTTTTACATAGTAGGGAAGTTAACCTTCAACCTTTGGTAACCACGAATCTGAAGCCTGCAATGCCAGTAAGTACATACCTATCCATAATCACCCTAAATGTAAATGGACTGAATGCACCAGTCAAAAGACACAGAGTAACAGAATGGATAAAAAAGCAAGACCCATCTATATGCTGCCTTCAAGAGACTCACTTTAAACCCAAAGACATACACAGACTAAAAGTGAAGGGATGGAAAAAGATATTCCATGCAAACAACAAGGAGAAAAAAGCAGGTGTTGCAGTACTTGTATCAGACAAAATAGACTTCAAAACGAAGAAAGTAGCAAGAGATAAAGAAGGACATTACATAATGATAAAGGGATCAGTTCAACAAGAAGATAAAACCATTATAAATATATATGCACCCAACACAGGAGTGCCAGCATATGTGAAACAAATACTAACAGAATTAAAGGAGGAAATAGACAGCAATGCATTCATTTTAGGAGACTTCAACACACCACTCACTCCAAAAGACAGATCAACCAGACAGAGAATAAGTAAAGACACAGAGGCACTGAACAACACACTAGAACAGATGGACCTAACAGATATCTACAGCACCCAAAAGCAGCAGGATATACATTTTTCTCAGGTGCACATGGAACATTTTCCAGAATAGACCACATACTAGGCCACAAAAAGAACCTCAGTAAATTCAAAAATATTGAAATCCTACCAACCAACTTCTCAGATCACAAAGGTATAAAACTAGAAATAAATTTTAGAAAGAAATAAAAAAAGCTCACAAATACATGGAAACTTAACAACATTCTCCTAACTAATCAATGGGTTAACGACCAAATCAAAACAGAAATCAAAGAATATATGGAGACTAATGATAACAACAACACAAAGCCACAACTTCTGTGGGACGCAGCAAAGGCAGTTCTAAGAGGAAAGTATATTGCAATCCAGGCCTATTTAAAGAAGGAAGAACATTCCCAAATGAATAGTCTAAAGACACAATTACTGAAATTGGAAAAAGAAGAACAAATGAGGCCCAAAGTCACCAGAAGGAGGGACATAATAAAGATCAGAGAAGAAATAAATAAAATTGAGAAGAATAAAACAATAGAAAAAATCAATGAAACCAAGAGCTGGTTCTTTGAAAAAATAAACAAAATAGATAAACCCCTAGCCAGACTCATTAAGAGAAAAAGAGAATCTACACATATAAACAGAATCAGAAATGAGAAAGGAAAAATAACGACGGACCCCACAGAAATACAAAGAATTATAAGAGAATATTATGAGAATCTAACAAGCTGGAAAACATAGTAGAAATGGACGACTTCTTAGAAAAATACAACCTTCCAAGACTGACCAAGCAAGAAACAGAAAAACTAAACAGACCAATCACCAGCAATGAAATTGAATCAGTAATCAAAAAACTACCCAAGAACAAATCCCCGGACCAGATAGATTCACCTCTGAATTCTACCAGACATATAGAGAAGAAATAACACCCATTCTGCTTAAAGTTTTTCAAAAAATAGAAGAGGAGGGAATACTTCCAAACTCATTCTATGAAGCCAGCATCACTCTAATACCAAAACCGGGCAAAGACCTCACCAAAAAAGAAAATTACAGACCAATATCCCTGATGAACGTAGATGCAAAAATACTCAACAAAATATTAGCAACCCGAATTCAAAAATACATCAAGAGGATCATACACCATGATCAAGTGGGATTCATCCCAGGGATGCAAGGATGGTACAACATTCGAAAATCCATCAACATCATCCACCACATCAACAAAAAGAAGAACAAAAACCACATGATCATCTCCATAGATGCTGAAAAAGCATCTGACAAAATTCAGCATCCATTCCTGATTAAAACTCTCAACAAAATGGGTACAGAGGGCAAGTACCTCAACATCATAAAGGCCATATAGGACAAACCCACAGCTAACATCATACTTAACAGCGAGAAGCTGAAAGCTTTTCATCTAAGATCGGGAACAAGACAGGGATGCCCACTCTCTCCACTATTATTCAACATAGTACTGGAGGTCCTAGCCATGGCAATCAGACAAACCAAAGACATACAAGGCATCCAGATTGGTAAAGAAGAAGTCAAATTGTCACTATTTGCGGATAACATGATATTGTACATAAAAAACCCTAAAGACTCCACTCCAAAACTACTTGAACTAATATCTGAATTCAGCAAAGTTGCAGGATACAAAATTAACACACAGAAATCTGTTGCTTTCCTATACACTAATGATGAACTAACAGAAAGATTAATCAGAAAAACAATTCCATTCACAATTGCATCAAAAAGAATAAAATACCTAGGAATAAACCTAACGAAGGAAGGGAAAGACCTGTACTCTGAAAACTACAAGACACTCCTAGGAGAAATTAAAGAGGACACTAACAAATGGAAATGCATCCCATGCTCTTGGCTAGGAAGAATCAATACTGTCAAAATGGCTATACTACCTAAAGCAATCTACAGATTCAATGCAATGCCTATCAAACTACCAACAGCTTTCTTAAATGAACTCGAACAAATAATTCTAAAATTCATATGGAACCACAAAAGACCCCGAATAGCCAAAGCAATCCTGAGAAGGAGGAATAAAACGGGGAATTACACTCCCTGACTTCAAGCTTACTACAAAGCCACAGTAATCAAGACAATTTGGTATTGGCACAAAAACAGACCCACAGACCAGTGGAACAGAATAGAAAATCCAAACATTAACCCAAATATATACAGTCAATTAATATTTGATAAAGGAGCCTTGGATATACAATGGGGAGATGACAGCCTCTTCAGCAGCTGGTGTTGGAAAAACCAGACAGCTACATTTAAGAGAATGAAATTGGACTACAGTCTAACCCCATGCACAAAGGTAAACTCAAGTTGGATCAAAGACCTGAATGTAAGTCATGAAACCATAAAACTCTTAGAATAAAACATAGGCAAAAATCTCTTGTACATAAACATGAGCGACTTCTTCATGAACATATCTCCCCGGGCAAGGGAAACAAAAGCAAAAATGAACAAGTGGG
Organism: Smutsia gigantea; assembly: GCA_032199065.1. Lineage (NCBI taxonomy): Eukaryota > Metazoa > Chordata > Mammalia > Pholidota > Manidae > Smutsia > Smutsia gigantea. The sequence goes on from JAVSCE010002447.1 coordinate 54,480, forward strand.
ACTATATCAAGCTGAAAAGCTTCTGTACAGCAAAGGACACCATCAGTAGAACAAAAAGACATCCTACAGTATGGGAGAATATATTCATAAATGACGTATCTGATAAGGGTTGACATCCAAAATATATAAAGAACTCACACACCTTAACAAACAAAAAGCAAATAATCCAATTAAGAAATGGGCAGAGGACATGAATAGACACTTCTCCAAAGAAGAAATTCAGATGGCCAACAGGCACATGAAAAGATGCTCCACATCGCTAATCATCAGAGAAATGCAGATTAAAACCACAATGAGATATAACCTCACACCAGTGAGGATGGCCAACATCCAAAACACAAACAACAACAAATGTTGGCGAGGATGTGGAAAAAAGGGAACCCTCCTACACTGCTGGTGGGAATGCAAATTAGTTCAACCATTGTGGAAAGCAGTATGGAGGTTCCTCAAAAAACTCAAAATCGAAATACCATTTGACCCAGTAATTCCAGTCCTAGGAATTTACCCTAAGAATACAGCAGCCCAGTTTGAAAAAGATGCACCCCTATGTTTATCACAGCACTATTTACAATAGCCAAGAAATGGAAGCAACCCAAGTGTCCATCAGTAGACGAATGGATAAAGAAGACGTGGTACATATACACAATGGAATATTATTCAGCCATAGGAAGAAAATAAATCCTACCATTTGCAACAACATGGATGGAGCTAGAGGGTATTATGCTCAGTGAAATAAGCCAAGCCGAAAAAGACAAGTATCAAATGATTTCACTCATATGTGGAGTATAAGAACAAAGAAAAAAACTGAAGGAACAAAACAGCAGCAGACTCACAGAACCCAAGACCGTACTAATAGTTACCAAAGGGAAACGGACTGGGGAAGATGGGTGGGAAGGGAGGGATAAGCGGGAAAAAGGGGCATTATGATTGCAGATGTAATGTTGGGGGGGCATGGGGAGGGCTGTACAACTCAGAGAAGGCAAGTAGTGACTTTATAGCATCTCACTACGCTGATGGACAGTGAATGTAATGGGGTTGGTGGGGGGGACTTGATGAAGGGGGTAGTTTAATAATTATAATATTGCACATGTAATTGTAGATTAATGATCCAAAATAAATTATAAAAAAAGAGAATACTTAGGAGAAGCTAATAAAAGAAGAAGTGATTAAAAAAAAAAAAAGAACATATTGGATGTGAACAATTTCCAGGGATGTGTGTTTTAATTTGTCTGATTTTTCGCATACTATTCAAGATCAAATAGACCACATCCACCATGGTATTGATAAGTTTTCAGAAATGCCTGGATTGTTAAATTGGTTTTCTTTGTTCCATTGGATATGGCCTATAATTGTAGGTCTAATACTGTTATGCATTTGTATTCCTGTTCTCCTAGTGTGTGTGTGGAAGGCAGTTTTTGGTCTTTTAAAGCCAATACAAGCATATGCTACTTTTCAAGAATTAACTTCAAGAAATAAGTGATTCCTTTTAAACAACTTTGTGAAATCATATACTGATTCCCCACCTGCATTTGCTGCAAGAAAATAATCATGTATAGTGTGATTTTATCCAGAATTATATCTGCTGGCTGTCCTCTCTTTCGTATTTTATCTCCCTGTTTGGTCCCAGGAGATGGCTGGTTAGCCAGAGACAGGTAAGATTCCTCATGGGAGGAACAACCTAAGACAGGCACAGTCGCAAGGGACCTCAGGTGAGCAACGTGGGGGCCAACTGAGGTGAGGCATAGAACCTCACCCCTCCAGACGAGAGAGACATTGCCTGTGACAAGCTATGTCACAGGCCGAGCCCAGCTAATCATTATTCTGGTACCTTCCACAAATATATGCATATGCATTTGCGTCAATTAAAACAAAAAAGGGGGAAATGTGGGATTCACTTATAATTTAAATATAAAAATCATATGAATAATCATAGTTGACTTGATTGATTATAGTAACTGAATTAGTTTCTCTGATATGACTGCCTTTGCATTGTTCACCTTGTGAGAACTTGTTCACTGTATTGGAACTTGTTCGTTGCATGGTGAGCAATAATGTCTTGTGTATTGAAAAGTTGTTAAGAGAAAAAAACCTTAAAAGTTTTCATCGCAAGAAAAAATAATTTGTAACTATGTATGTTGAAGGATGTTAACTAAACTTACTGTGATAATCATTTCATAATAAAAAAAAAAGAAAAAGAAAAAAATATATATCCAAGTGTCCATCAACAGATGAATGGATAAACAAAATGTGCTTATATACACATAATAGACTATAAGCCTTTAAAAGGAAGGAAATTCTGACACACACTGCAACATGGATGAACTCTGAGAACATTATCCTAACTGAAATTAGCCAGTCACAAAAGGCAAATACAGTATGATTCCACTTACATAAGGTACCTAGAATAATCAGATTAATAGAAACAGAAAATAGAATGGTGGTTGCCAGGGGCGCGAGGGAAAGGGGAGTGGAAGTTATAATTTAATAGGTGCAGAGTTTCAGTTTTACAAGATGAAAAAGAGTTCTGGAGGTGAATGGTGGTGATGGTTGCACAAGAAGGTGAATGTACTTAACACCACTGAATTGTACACTCAAACGTGGCTAAGGTGTTAAGCCATAAAGTAAGGTTTATTTTATGTGTATTTTACCACAATTAAGAATTTTTAAAAAGAAGAGAAAACTACAGAATTCCCAAGCTGCCTATGTTGTCACAATCTTGTCCCAAATACTAAATGAGCTCGCATGGTAAATACCTTCACCAGACCTGAAAACTGACAAAAGATAATAAAATGATTTTTTTTAACTGATAGGTTATAATTCATGACTTTGAAATGCACTAGAAACAAAAATTCCAACTTAGAAAAATAGTATAGCATTATCCTGTAAAAACTGAACACTCACGTATACTACTGTTCATGTCCTGGCCTGTTTGCCCTCAGATCCACTTCACATCTCCTGATGTGCTCAGTTTTGTGGCCGGGTGACCTGCTGCAGGCTCCCCATCTCAGGCAGCCATGTCAGCTGGCTTCCAGTTGGGTTCAACCAATAGAAGGCAATGGAGGGAGGATGGAAAGTGGGAGGAAGGGAGAAGCCAGTATATTTCTCTGCCAGCACCTCCTCAACCCCCACTCCATCCCCAAAATAGGTAGCATCCCCCGTGATGGCTGTAGTTCTCTCATGGGTCCAGCTCCCAAAGGAGAGGCTGGCCATGATTCCAGCTTCTACAGGTGCATCAGAGCCCTGGGATTTGGTAACACCAACTCATTGTTTCTCCTGTTCTAGGAGTGGTAACAGCTTTCCGCTATTGTTAATTTCCAAGTTGCCTCACTATCTCCTGTTAGGCTTCTTAGCTGTTGGTTACCATACTACTCAGAAATAACAAGGAACAAACTACTGATATGTGCAACAACTCAGTTGGACCGCAAGGGACTTATACTAACGGAAAAAACTAATCCCAAAATGTTCCATACAGTATGATTCCATTTATATAACATATTAGAAATGGCAAAATTATTGAGATGGAGAAGAGATTAGTGGTTGTGAAAGGTGAAGATAGGGGTTTGGTAGGGAGAGGGGATAAGTGTGACGATAAAGGAACAATACAAGATCTTCGTGGTGATGCAGCAGCTCTGTATCCTGATTGTGCTGGTGGTGGTCACAAAAATCTGCACATCATAAAACTTATGTGTGCACAGAACTATACACACACACAAACATGAATGCATGTAAAATAGGTGAAATATGAATCAAGTATTTGGATTATATCAATGTCAATTGTCCTGGTTTTGATACCTACTATAATTATGTGAGGTGCTAGCACTGGGAGAAACTGGGTACATGGTATGCTTTTTCTGTACCATTTTCGCAACTTCTTGTGAATCTATTATTATTTCCAAATACAACATTAAAAAAATAAGATTCCCTGACATCTCCCAATAAAATAAACAGCAAATTTAAAACATTTAGATGTTTTGCTTTATCTAAGGAGGTAGCCATAGTCAAAACAGAGTTTAGCAAGAATGTTTCTTGAGATTGCCCGCTGTAGCAGAGAAAAATTAACATTATTGAACCAATTGATGGGGGTGATTTTAAGGATGTTGCCAATGCATCCCCTATCTGCCAATGGCATATTCTGGAAAGACTATAAAAGTAGGACATGGACAGGAGCAAAACCTTCCAGGCTTTGTGAATATCTTGAAAAACTGTGAGTATGTTCTGGTTATTTCTGTTTATTCTCAGGATGGATCCAGGCTTTTCTTGCTGGAGAGGTATGAACACACTGGTGGAGAAAAATTACTTAAGTTTTAAATTCCAAATGTTGGTGGGTAGGGGTGTCTCAGCTTATCTCTCTGATAACGGAGACACATATTTCATTGGTACCATTATCTTTTAAGATTCATTTTACTCATAAAATACACTATGTCATCCACTATTTTCAGGAAAAATAAAAAGAACTAAATGAATTCCAAAATTCATAATTATCAAAACTTTCAGAAACCCAGAGGTTTGCCATTTTCCTTGATAGAATAAGACCAGTTTCCTCCAGGACACGCAAGTTAGCTCCTTTTGAGTTAAGTGCCTCATGCATTTGAAATGACTTCAAATCCTAGATAAACTTGTATGATTGATTTCTGCAAGGACTCCTTTATCATGCACTCTCTATGAGCTACACTTCCCAGAGAGAGAGAATACTGCTGGAAGTGGCAGATCTGAAATTTGTCTCTAACCTCAGCTGGCATCATAAATGACACAACTTTTGCTCAGAAGCCTAACAACCAATTTAAATTTAAATACCTCCAGATTTATCACCAATAAGTACAAGCTGCATTTCCAAAACACCCATCTAAGCAGCTCTGCATGATCTGAAATCTGGGGATTTGGTCTTCTGGAAAAGGATCAGAAAAAAAACTGCCTTTGAGTCTCTCCATAAAGGACGTTGGACAGATAATTGACACAATGAGAAAACTCCCAAGTTGTTGATTCTTGGGTTCTTACTTCCTGACTAAAAAGACATATCACTTTTCCTGAGTACTGGGCATCCAGTCCATTGGGACACCAAAACTGAGGATTCTTGGCAGTTCTCCAGAAGTTGCTGGCTGTGGGTGGCTTCTGGCCAAGACAATGGAACAGGATGCTAAATGCACACCCGAACAGTTTCCGTAGAAGACCACAGAACAAGCTGAATGTTTTAGTTTTTCAGGATCCTTTTCTATACCCTTTGTTCTCCTATTTGTCTTTAACACCCTCTTTGACCAAAAGTTTTCTCAATATGATCTTCCCTATCTTCATTTCATCCTGTTACTTTTGAATCCCGGTGGTCTCCTTTTGCTATTGAAGAAAAAATAAATAAGCTGGCACGTATTTCTCAGATCTTCCCTACTTCTCTGAATTTAACTCATTGCTGGATCTGTTCCCTCCCCACTTAATCCTCCTGACAAAATACTTCTTCACTTCAGAAGGTAGATTTCCTTCTACAAATCCTTTCTGGTCTTAAGTATTCCTTACATAATTAATTCCAAAATTTGGTCTTGTAAAAATCGTACCTGAACAAAAATGCCTCTGCTGAGGTTATTATAACCCTACCAGTAAAACCTACGTCATCAGGAATGGGAACTAAGGTTGGAGCTATCCTTGCTATAATAGTTATTCTCTTCTGAGACACTCCAACTTACTTGCAGGAACTGTGTAACTCCACTCTAGGGATTTGTCCATCTTAAGAATCCAAAACTTGGCTACTCCTATTATAATAAATGAAATTTATACTCCCGATGCAACCTATCCTCCATGAGGGCCCTACTTCTTATGCAGACATCGGGCTTTTACCTGCCTGCTACACACCAACTTATCCTGTGTATTTTGAGTAGTTGTTAGAGCCTTTTGGATATTTTAAATCCACCTCTCCAGTGGATCATGTTTTCCTAAGAATAACCAGAAATCTCCAAAATAGAGCAAGAGCAGGCTGCTCAGGAAAACTTGCAGGAGGGATAAACTACTCCCTCATCATGAATTCTATATGAGCTACATTTCCCAGAGAGAGAGAATACTGCTGGAAGTGGGGGATCTAAAATTTGTCTCTAACCTCAGCCAGCATCATAAATGACACAATTTTTCTTCAGAAGGCCAATAACCAATTTGAACTTAAATTCATTAACCAGGAGAAATCTGTGCTTTAGCAAACATTTCTTGCTGTACCTACATAACTAAAGGCCAAGTAGAATGATCTGCGACTATGATAAAAGAAGTCACTTGAATCTCTAAAACAGACAAGCTGGACTTAGGGACATGTTTTCATTAGCTGGTTTGATAATGCAGGCCCCTGTCTTCAGGCCTATTGCAAGGATTAATAACGATTTTGTTTCCGGTAATTTCCTGTAATACATTTACCTGATGTACTCTGTTCAGAATTTTAAGTGCTACTGTGCAACCGCTGTCATGTAAGGGATTTGATAACATCCTGCAACAAAAGGAGGAGAGATTAACCTAAATCGAACTCTACATGTGCTCTTGAGAATCCCTTGATGAGCAAACTATTGGCAATGGTGACGAGCTGGATAGGAGGCTAAAGTCCTGAGTCCTGAGTCCATCTGCCATTGGCCAAGAGGGAGACTGAGAAATAGAAAGCATCCCGATAGCCTGGAGCTGGCTTGGCACTAAAATCTAGGCCTTGGCATTGATAGGAGCTGGCAGGACACAGAACACCAACATCACAGAGGCAATGCCACTGTGTGACTGTGAGGGGTCAAGATAAAAACAAGACCATTTTGTCACCATATCTGAGCACAGCCCAAAATAAGAACATTATCCGAACAACAGAAATAACCAAATATTCCCATCCTGTCAAGTATAAATTACTTATGCTTCCTAATCAATTGTAGCTTTAGTCTTGCTCCTTTCTTCCTACCTTTTATTTATATATTTCTTTACTTGTGTGTATGTTTATTCATTTGTATTTTTTTTTATTAAGTTATCATTGATATACACTCTTATGAAGGTTTCACAAGGAAAACAATGTGGTTATTACATTTACCCTTATTATTGAGTCCCTGCCCATACCCCATTGTAGTCACTGTCCATCAGTATAGTAAGATGTCACAGAGTCCCTATTTGTCTTCTCTGAGATACACTGTCTTCCCCATGACCCACACACACCATGTGCACCAATCATGATACCCCACAATTTAATTTTCATTTCATTTCATGGAGCATCTTTTCATGTGCCTGTTGGCCATCTCAATTTCTTCTTTGGAGAAGTGCCTGTTCATATTCTCTGCCCATTTTTTTTCTTCTTTTTCTTTTGGTATTATTAATACACAATTACATGAGCAACATTATGGTTACTAGACTCCCCCCACATACCCCATTACAGTCACTGTCCATCAGCGTAGTAAGATGCTATAGAATCACTACTTGTCTTCTCTGTGCTATACTGCCTTCCCCATGCCGCCCACCCCTGCATTATGTGTGTTAATCGTAATGCCCCTTCTCCCCCTTATCCCTCCCTTCCCACCCATACTCCCCAGTCCGTTTCCCTTTGGTAACTGTTAGTCCATTCTTGGGTTCTGTGAGTCTGCTGTTGTTTTGTCCCTTCAGTTTTTTCTTTGTTCTTATACTCTACTGATGAGTGAAATCATTTGATACTTGTCTTTCTCTGCCTGGCTTATTTCACTGAGCATAATACCCTATAGCTCCATCCATGATCTTGCAAATGGTAGGATTTGTTTTCTTCTACAGCTGAATAATATTTCATAGTGTATATGTATCACATCTTCTTTATCCATTCATCTACTGATGGATACTTAGTTGCTTCCATTTCTTGGCTGTTGTAAACAGTGTTGTGATAAAAATAGGGGTGCATATGTCTTTTTCAAACTGGACTCCTGCATTCTTAGGGTAAATTCCTAGAAATGAAATTCCTGGGTCAAATGGTATTTCTATTTTGAATTTTTTGAGGAACCTCCATACTGCTTTCCAAAATGCTTGAACCAATTTACATCCCTACCAGTAGTGTAGGAGAGTTCCCCTTACTCCACTTCCTCGCCGACATTTGTTGTCTGTTTTTGGATGGTGGCCATCCTAACTGGTGTGAGGTGATATCTCATTGTGGTTTTAATTTGCATTTCTCTGATTATTAGCGATGTGGAGCATCTTTTCATGTGCCTGTTGTCCATCTGAATTTCTTCTTAGGAGAAGTATCTGTTCAGCTCCTCTGCCCATTTTTTAATTGGATTATTTGCTTTTTGTTTGTTGAGGTGTGTGAGCTCTTTATACATTTTGGATGTCAACCCCTATCGGATATGTCATTTATGAATATATTCTCCCATACTGTAGGATGTCTTTTTGTTCTACTGATGGTGTCCTTTGCTGTAAAGAAGTTTTTAGTTTGATACAGTCCACTTGTTCATTTTTGCTTTTGTTTCCCTTGCCCAGGGAAATATGTTCATGAAGAAGTTGCTCATGTTTATGTCCAAGAGAGTTTCCTATGTTTTCTTCTAAGAGTTTTATGGTTTCATGACTTACATTCAGGTGTTTGATCCATTTTGAGTTTACTTTTGTGTATGCAGTTAGCAGTAATCCAGTTTCATTCTCTTACATATAGCTGTCCAGTTTTGCCAACACCAGATGTTGAAGAAGCTGTCATTTCCCCATTGTATATGAATTGACCATATATGCTTGGGTTAATATCTGGACTCTCAGTTCTGTTCCACTGGTCTATAGGTCTGTTCTTGTGCTAGTACCAAATTGTTTTGATTACTGTGGCTTTGTAGTAGAGCTTGAAGTTGGGAAGCAAGATACCCCTGCCTTATTCTTCCTTCTCAGGATTGCTTTGGCTATTCGGGGTCTTTTGTGGCTCCATACAAGTTTTAGAACTATTTGTTCCAGATCATTGAAGAACACTGTTAGTATTTTGATAGGGATTGCATTGAATCTGTAGATTGTTTTAGGCAGGATGACCATTTTGACAATATTAATTCTTCCTACCCATGAGCATGGGATGTGTACCCATTTTTGGTATCTTCTTTAATTTCTCTCATGCGTGTCTTGTAGTTTTCAGAGTATAAGTCTTTCACTTTCTTGGTTATGTTTATTCCTAGGTATTTTATTCTTTTTGATGCAATTGTGAATGGAATTGTTTTCCTGATTTCTCTTTCTGCTAGTTCATCGTTAGTGTATAAGAACGCAACAGATTTCTGTGTATTAATTTTGTATCCTGCAACTTTGCTGAATTCAGATATTAATTACAGTAGTTTTGGAGTGCATTCTTCAGGGTTTTTTTATGTACAATATCATGTCATCTGCAAACAGGGACAGTTTAACTTCTTCCTTACCTATCTGGATGCCTTTTATTTCTTTGTGTTGTCTCATTGCTGTGACTAAGACCTCCAGACCTACGTTGAATAGAAGTGGGGAGAGTGGGCATCCTTGTCTTGTTCCTGATCTTAAAGGAAAAGCTTTAAGCTTCTTGCTGTTAAGTATGATGTTAGCTGTGGGTTTGTCATATATGGCTTTTGTGATGTTGAGGTACTTTCCCTCTATACCTATTTTTTTGAGAGTTTTTATCATGAATGGGTGTTGAATTTTGTCGAATGCTTTTTCAGCATCTATGGTGATGATCATGTGGTTTTTGTCCTTCTTTTTGTTGATGTGGTGGTTGATGTTGATGGATTTTCAATTGTTGTACCATTCTTGCATCCCTGGGATGAATCCCACTTGATCATGATGGATGATCTTTTTAATGTATTTTTTAATGCAATTTGCTAATATTTTGTTGAGTATTTTTGCATCTACGTTCATCAGAGATATCGGTCTGTAATTTTCTTTTTTGTTGAGGTCTTTGCCAGGTTTTGGTATTAGAGTGATGCTGGCCTCGTAGAATGAATTTGGAAGTATTTCCTCCTCTTCTACTTTTTGGAAAACTTGAAGGAGGATGGGTATGAGGTCTTCACTAAATGTTAGATAAAATTCAGCAGTGAAACCATCTGGTCCAGGGGTTTTGCTCTTAGGTCGTTTTTTGATTACCAATTCAATTTCTTTGCTGGTAATTGGTCTATTCAGATTTTCTGTTTCTTCCTGAGTCAGCCTTGGAAAGTTATATTTTTCTAGAAAGTTGTCCATTTCTTCTACGTTATCCAGTGTTAGCATATAATTTTTCATAGTATTCTGTTATAATTCTTTGTATTTCTGTGGTGCTCATAGTGATTTTTCCTTTCTCATTTCTGATTCTGTTTATGTGTGTAGACTTTTTTTCTTGATAAGTGTGGCTAGAGGTTTATTTATTTTGTTTATTTTCTCAAAGAACCAGCTCCTGCTTTCATTGATTCTCTCAATTGTTTTATTTTTCTCGATTTTATTTATTTCTGCTCTAATCTTTATTACATCCTTCCTTCTTATGAGACTTTGGGCCTCATTTGTTCTTCCTTTTCTAGTTTCGTTAATTGTGAGTTTAGACTGTTCATATGGGATTGTTCTTCCTTCCTGAGGTAGGCCTGCATTGCAATATACTTCACTCTTAGCACACTCTTTTCTGCTTCCCAAAGATTTTGCATTGTTGAATTATTTTTGTCATTTGTCTCCATATATTGCTTGATACCTGTTTTTATTTGGTCATTGATCCATTGATTATTTGGGAGCATGTTATTAAACCTCCATGTGTTTGTGGGCTTTTTGTTTTCTTTGTGTAATTTATTTTTAGTTTCATACCATTGTGGTCTTAGAAGCTGGTTGCTACAATTTCAATCTTTTGAATTTACTGAGGCTCTTTTTGTGGCCTAGTGTATGATCTGTTATTGAAAATGTTCCATGTGCACTTGAGAAGAATGAGTATCCTGTTGCTTTTGGATGGAGTGTTCTGTAGATGTCTGTTAGGTCCATCTGTCCTAATATGTTGTTCAGTGCTTCTGTCTCCTTACTTATTTTTGTCTGGTTGATCTGTCCTTTGGAGTGAGTGGTGTGTTGAAGTCTCCCAAAATGAATGCATTGCAGTCTATTTCCCCCTTTAATTCTGTTAGTATTTGTTTCACATATGTAGGTGATCCTGTGTTGGGTGCATAGACATTTATAATAGTTATATCTTCTTGTTGGATTGACCCTTTTAACATTATGTAATGTCCTTCTTTGTCTCTTGTTATTTTCTTTGTTTTGAAGTCTATTTTGTCTGACACAAGTTCTGCAACTCCTGCTTTGTTCTCCCTATTAGATGCATGAAATATCTTTTTCCATCCCTTTACTTTCAGTCTGTGTATGTCTTTGAGTTTGAAGTGAGTCTCTTGTAGGCAGCATATAGATGGGTCTTGTTTTTTATCGATTCAGTGACTCTATGTCTTTTGATTGGTGCATTCAGAGCATTTATAGTTAGGGTGATTACAGAAGTATGTACTTATTGCTATTGCAGGCTTTAGATATGTGCTTACCAAAGGTTCAATGATAATTCCCTTACTATCTAGCAGTCTAATTTAACTCACTTAACTCACTTAGTATTCTATTACAAACACAACCTTAAGGTTCTTTTTTTCCCTTCTTTTTCTTCATCCTCCATTCCTTATATATCACATTCTATACTCTTTGTCTATCCCTTGATTGACTTTGAGGGTAGTTGATTTGATTTTGCATCTGCTTAGTAATTAATTGTTCTACTTCCTTTACTATGGTTTTATTTCCCCTGGTGACAGCAATTTAGCCTTAAGAACACTTCCATCTATTGCAGTTTCTCCAAAATGCACTGTAGAGGTGGTTTGTGGGAGGTAAATTTTATCAGCTTTTGCTTATCTGAAAATTGTTTAATCCCTACTTCAAATTTAAATGATAATCTTGCCGGGTAGAGTATTCTTGGTTCAAGGCCCTTCTGTTTCATTGCATTAAATACATCATGCCACTCCCTTCTGGCCTGTAAGGTTTCTGTTGAGAAGTCTCATGATAGCCTGATGTGTTTTCCTTTGTATGTGATCTTTTTTCTCTCTCTAGCTGCTTTTAAAAGTCTGTCTTTATCCTTGATCTTTGCCATTTTAATTATTATATGTTTTGGTGTTGTCTTCCTTGGGTCCCTTGTGCTAGGAGATCTGTGCACCTCCATGGCCTGAGAGACTATCTCCTTCCCCAGATTGGGGAAGTTTTCAGCAATTGCCTCATGAAAGGCACTTTCTATCCCTTTTTCTCTCTCTTCTTCTTCTGGTACCCCTATAATGCGAATATTGTTCCGTTTGGATTGGTCACACAGTTCTCTCAATATTCTTTCATTCTTAGAGATCCTTTTTTTCTCTGTGCCTCAGCTTCTTTGTATTCCTCTTCTCTAATTTCTATTCCATTTACCATCTCTTCTACTACATCTAATCTGCTTTTAAATCCCTTCATTGTATGTTTCATTTCAGATATGGAATTTCATAATGATTGAATCTCTGTCCTAAATTCGTCCCTGAGTTATTGAATATTTTTCTATATCTCCATGAGCATATTTATGATTTTTATTTTGGACTCTCTTTCAGGAAGATTGGTGAGTTCAGTTTCACTTGGGCCTTTTTCTGGTGTATGTGAGATTTTAGTTTGAACCAGATTCCTTTGACGTTTCATATTTGTGTGTGGGGCTCTCTAGTACCCAGAAGCTCTAGTCTCTAGAGCTGCTCAGTTCCTGGAGTGATGTTTGGGGTTATAAGGGAGTGTCGCTGGTGCCTGGGGGAAGGAAAGAGCTGTTTCCTGCTTTCCAGCTACAGTGCCTATCTCCACTGTCAGATCCAGTGGGCTGAGCACACAGGTTTAAGCCTTTGTGCTTTGTGTCTGTAGCTGCCGTAGGTGGGGCCTTCATCTGGCTGGCCTGACGCCAGGGCAGGGACTGGCGGTTTGCGAGCCGGTGCCAGGAGGCCTTGAGGAAGGCACACAGGCTGTGTAACACAGTGGGGGGCCTTGGAGCTGAGTAGCCAGCCAGGAGGGTTGAGCGCCTGAAGCTCCTGAAAGTTCCCAACCTGCTGGGCAGAGCGCACCCAGCCAAGCTTGTCCACCCATCCCTTCTCCCGCACAGCAAGCTCCATGCAAACCCCGCCCCTTCAGCAGCCCTCTCGCTGCTAGGAAGCATCTCAGACCGCCCGTATTTCTTTTGTCCCAGAGCAGCTGGATGTGGATCCCTGTCCTTCACAAACGGCTGGGATCTCAGTCTCTCCAGGCATTCCACCTGTCTTAGCTTTACAACCTCACTAATCTCCAGAGCACCATGCAATGTAGTTTGTGCTCCCAAAGCAGATCTCCAGGGCTAGGTTTTCAGCATTCCTAGGCTTCCACCCCCTCCCCCGCTCCATTTCTCTTCCTCCCCGCCAATGAGCTGGGGTGGGGGAAGAGCTTGGGTCCTGCCAGATCAAGTCTTTGGTATGTTACCCTGTTTTGTGAGGTCTGCTCTGTTCTCCAGGTGTATGCAGTCTGGCGCAGCCTTCTTTCCTGTTGCTCTTTTAGGATTAGTTGTATTAACTATATTTTCATGTTATATGTGGTTTTGGGAGGAGTTCTCTGTCTCACCGCTCATACCGCCATCTTGAATCCGCTGTTTTCTTCCTACCTTTTAGATAAAAAAATTTAAGATATGCAATCACAGAACTATCCCCATTTCCTCATAGCACCCAAACTAGAGCAAAGATCCTTTCCTTGAATCCTCTCCAGAAACTTACCACAGGCCCAACTCCTACATAAGAAGTCATTTGTAACATCCTCTTGGTGAGATGCCCTACAGTTACCTATATTGTGTGTTGTCCCTCACTGAAATGAATGAATAAACACAAATTTGTCCCATTTAGGTGGTTTTTTTTGGTAGCCTTTGATGGGAGAGCATTGGCAATGGAGATTGTCCTTCATTCTGTTCTCCAAAGAGCCCACAGTACTTCATCTTACTCTGACTGCTTGAGTTGAGCCTAGGGAACATTTAAGTCCACCACACCTCTGCCTTGTCTTCCCTCTGTTCCGTTTCTGTTCCAGAGCCAATGTTTCTGCCTCAGTTTCCCTGCATGACAAAAGAGTTTCCCTAGGAATGGAGCTAGTCTGACCCTTTGCTATCCCAGACTCCCCTGGCTAGCGCTGGCTCTTGTAGTCAAGATCTTCCTATGCTCATAATATCAGGCTGAGCCTTGCTGTAGAAGACACTGATGATTCAGAACCCCCATTCTGAGTATAGCCACTACAGGAAATCTCTGACTGTCCCTCAGGAACTATATGGATTTTAACAGCCTGAATCAAGGTGCTTTGGACACAGTCCAGTGGGCTATAGCCACGTTTGTCAAGAAGTGGCTCTTGTTCCCTTCTCACCAGACCATACTCCTGGGACCCCAGGATGCCCCTCTGGCCAACTGGTTCATTTTGAAAGAGGACCAAGAAAGACAGATGAGAAAAAGATAGAGACAGAGATAGACATAGACAGAGAAATACTGAGGAAAGAATCTCCTAAACAAGATCTGACATTTTTCTATCAATCTATCAATCAATCAATAATTCACTCACCTAAGGCAAAAATGGAGGGCTGAATCTCTTCTGCATCCTTGCCCAACATATACCTTTGAGGCTTTTTTATTATTAAAAAATTTTTAAGTTATTATTTAATTGAAAAGGTAATACACATGATAATAAATATAAATAGTAACAGTGTATACAGTGTAAAATAAGTTTTCTCTCCACATACTCCAGTTCTCTCTAGAGGCAGCCAGTGTTCAGTTTCTTCTTTCTAAAACATTCTATGAGTATATAAGCATGTGTGTATCTAATTTCCTCCCTTTTGCTAAATATTCACATTAGCATATTACGTTTTCCTATATTATACTGTTTCCATTTGACTTATCTTGGAGCTTATTCCACATTTGTAGATACGTCTCATCCCATTTAGCAACTGCATAGTATTCTATTATGGATAATATTCTAATTTGTTTAAGGCTCTACTGATGGGACAGTTTGGTTGTGTTTTTTCTTTTGATATTATAAACAATGTTGCAGTGAGTATCTTTGTAATACTTCTTGGAATACATGAATGAGTAAGTTTGTCAGACAAATTGCTAAAAGTAGAATTTCTGAGTCAAAGGTTATCTTCAATTTGATAGATATTTTCACTTTGTCTTGTGGAGAGTTTATATCAGTTTACTCTTATGAACATTGTGGGTAGGCCTGTTTTCCCATAACCTCACCATTAGAGTATTCTCAGACATTTGATCTTGTTGTGGCTTTATTAGTTTATCCATCAAAACAATACATGTATGTTACTGCCAGGCCCTGAGCTGAGAAGAATATAGCAATGAATCAGACAGGCCCTGAACATTGCCCTCATAATCGACACAGGCAAACTACAATATTATCTGGAAAGTGTAACAATGGTACAAGGTACAAAAGTAGCACAAGGAAGGGAGAGGTTAATTTCATCTGTTTGGAGAATAGCTGGGGAAAATTTTGTGAAGAACCTGATATCAGAGATAAGTTTTGAAGAGTTCCATTATTTAACAAATATGTGGTAAGTGTCTGCTATGTGCTGGGTACACTTCTGAGTCCTTAGGATACATTAGTGACAAAGCAAAGATTCCTGCCCTCCTGAAGCTTATGTTCTAGGGAGGGGGCAGTCAATAAATAGTAAACATAATAAAGAAGTAAATTATATAGTATGTTACAAGGTGATGGGCACTATGGAAAAATACAAAGCAAAGTAGGGTAAGAGGGATACGGAGTGCTTGTGGTAGAGGGGAATATGAATAGCATTTTAAGTAGGGCAGTCAGGTAGATCTTGTCAGGAGAGTGACTTCTGAGCAAAGACTTGACAAAAGTGAGCAAGTTAGCAGCTATCTAAGGAAAAGCTTTCCAGGCAGTGAGAACAGCCAATACAAAGGCCCTAGGGTGAGAGTGGACCTAACATATTTGAAGAGCAGCAAGGAGGCCAGTGGACTGAGGGAGGTGAAGGATGATGTAGGACATGGGGTCAGAGAGATGATAGTGAGCCAGAACTTGGAGAGCCTTATAGGCGACTGAGGTGACTTTGGCTTTTTCTCTAGGTAAAATGAGGAGTCCTGCATGGTTTTAAGCAGAGTAACATCATCTTACTTTTTTTTTTTAAGATCACTGTATTTAGGACAGACTATAATAAAGGCAAGGGTGAAGCAGAGAGACTATCAGTGTGAGACAATGGCAGTGAGACCAACGTGGTAGTAGCATTTGGATTCTGGCTATGCTTTTAAGGTAGAGTCACAGAGTTGGAAATGGCATGAGAGAGGAAGAAAGGAGTTAAAAATCACCTCAAGGTTTCTGGCCTGTGTTATTGAAAAAAATGGAGCTGCCCTCAATTGAGTTAAGGCAAAAGGTAGGGAAGTTTTAGGGGGAAAGATCAAGAATTCAGTTTTAGATACGTTAAGCTTTTGAGATTAGACATCCAAGTGGAGATGTTAAGTAGGCAGTGAAATATATGAATCTGGATTGAGAAAGAGGTCTATGCTAGAAATATGAATTCAGCATATAAATGATGAATAGGAGTTTGTCAGGCAGATGAGGGTAGGAAGCAAACCCAGGTGAAGAAACAGCTTGAGAACAGGCACAAGCATTTGAAACAGCAACTTATGTTTGGGGAACCAGAGATACTCAGCTTTCACTGGAGTTTAAAGTACAAGTAGGGTGAGGGTGGTGGTGGATGACGCCGCAGAGGTCAGCAGGAGTAGAACTGCCAAGGGCCTTATGGGGCAAACCAAGAAACCAACTGTACCATGAAAGCAGTGGGACATGAAAAACCAAACTGGTATTTTAGAATCATTCTGCATCCGAGTAAAGGAATTCTGGGGAACAAGTTTGGAGATGGCTTCACAGTCTAGGCAAGAGATGTTGAAGGCCTGCACAAAGGCAATGGCAGTGGAAAGGGAGAGGAAAGAGTGGATCTGGGAAATATCTGTAAGGCAGTAAAGTCAAACTGACTTGATATGAGGGGTAAGGAACCAGGAAAGGGGAAGGATGTGCATGGGTATGTTTTCCTACATACATATATATAACAGGTTCCTGGACCCAATTCCAATGTGTCTAAGTATGTGGGAAGGGGTTCTTCACACACATAACTCCAAACAATTCTCCAACACCAGCAGGGTGTCCGAGAACCTGAGGCTCAATTCTGAGGCTATCTGCCTGGAGACACCACCAGATTCACCAGGTTAAGGGCTCCATCCTCCAAGACTGCCCTCTACCTCCCACTCCAGACACCAGTCACAAGCCCCAGGCTGTTGTTACCTGTGCTTCTGACCTACTAGCCATAGATTGGAGGTTCCCATTACCTCCCCCTTAGGTTCCATTAATTTGATAGAGCAGCTCACAGAAGTCAGGAAAACACTTAACGATTACCAGTTTAATAAAGGATACCGTAAAGGATACAAATTAACAACCAGATGAAGAGAGACAGAGGGCAAGGTCCCAAATAAAGGAGCTTCTATCCTCATGGAGCTTGGGGCCTGGCTCTGTGGAACATGGAAGCATCTTGTTCTCCAAGCATAGAAGCTCTCTGAGAAGCAGGATTCAAGAAGGCAGAGAGCAATAAGCACTTCCCAGGGGTGTTTGTTAGGGCTTCATTGCATAGTCATGATTGACTAAATTATTGGCCATTGGCTGATTCAACCTCCAGCCCCTGCCCTTGTGTGGGATCCAAAAATCTCTCATTAACATGACAAAACACCCATTTCACCTTTAAGACTCTGCAGTGTGTTCAGGTACTGTGGATGAAGATAAGATATACCTGGGAAATATTTATTTGGTCATATGAATGACCAAATATGTATTTGTTATGACTCATTATATCACAGATGATTCTGAGGTTCTGGGCTTGGGTGAGAGAACAAATGGTGGTGTCAATCAAGATGTGGAACATGAAGGTGGAGGAGGAGCAGCTGTGGAGAGAACAGGAGCCCATTATGAATCCTGCTGTGGATATGCTGAATTGGAGGTGACTGTGGAGCTGTCCACCAGGCAGTTGGATGTCAGATATAGTAACCAAAGGTTTACTTTTGAGATTTTGGATCCATTTGAGTTAGTTATCAGAGTATGGAAGCAACCTAAGTGTCCATCAGTAGGTGATTGGATAAAGAAGAGGTGGTACATATACACAATGGAATGTTAATCAGCCATAAAAAGAAAACAAATCCTACCATTTGCAACAACATGGATGGAGCTAGAGGGTATTATGCTCAGTGAAATGAGCCAGGTGGAGAAACACAAGTACCAAATTTCCCTCATTTGTGGAGTATACAACAAAGCAAAACTGAAGGAACAAACAGCAGCAGTCTCACAAACTCCAAGAAGGGACTAGTGGTTACCAAAGGGAAGGGGATGGGGACAGTGGGTGGGTAGGGAGGGAGAAGGGGATTAAGGAACATTATGATTAGCACACATAATGTAGCACAGAGAAGACAAGTAATGACTCTATAGCATCTTACTACGCTGATGGACAGTGACTGCAATGGGGTGGGGAGGGACTTAATAATATGGGTGAATGTTAAAACCACAATGCTGCTCATGTGAAACCTTCCTAAGTTGTATATCAATGACACCTTAATTTTCAAAAATAATTTAAAAAGATAAACAAACATTAAAAAAAAGGAATTAGCTATCAGAGGAGAGTCAAAACCATGGGTATAAGTGTGTTTTGGATGAGGGAAAGAAACCAGTAGAGAAGAGTACTTAGTTCTCCCTTTCCTTCCATCACCAAGTCCTGTTTTCAATTCATCCCCTTTTCTCCAACCCCATGTGATGACCCTGGTCCTAGCCCATCATATCTTCCCTGTACTTTGGGAATCGTTCTTATCTAACTTCCCCTTTCCCACTTGGCTCCACTTTCATCCTATTCTCCATCTAGTAGCCAGAGTGATTGCTTTAAAAATGCATATATTATCATGTCATTATCCTCCTTAAAAATCTCCATTGGCTTCCCATTCCTCTTTATAATAAATTCCAGTTCTCCTTATCATGGTTTATAAGGCCGTGGCCCTGGAGTATCTCCCCAACCTCTTTTCATACCACCCTCCCCTCACTTGCGTTCCAGACCCTGGCCCCCTACAAGCCAGTCCTTTCCGCCCTGGATCTTTGTACTGCTGTTCCTTCTGCCTGGAATCCTCATTCCCCAGACCTTCACACAAAAAACTTCAGGCATCAGCTCAAATGTCACCTCCGTGAAAAAACCTTCTCTGACCTCCTTATTTAAAGTGACCTGTCTCTCATTCCATACATCTTCATATTCATTTCCTTCATATCAATTTCAAAATTACATTAATTGTGTATTGTGGGTTTTTTTTTCCCCTACACAACAATAGTATACACAGCACTGTAACTCCTTTCCGGCTCCCAGACCTGATTCCAATGTGTGTGTGTGTGTGTGTGTGTGTGTGTGTGTGTGTGTGTTGGGGGTTGGGATGGGGGGATTCATCCCACACACAACACCAGCAGGGTGTTTGAGAACTCAGTTCTGATGCTATCTGCAGGGAGAAAGCACCATAGTCTCCAGGTTAAGGGTTCTGCCCTACAAGACTGTCCTCTACCCCCTACTCCAGACCCCAGTCTCAAGTCCCAGGTTCCAATGACCACCCCCTGAGGCTTGATTAATTTGCTAGAGCGGCTCACAGAACTCAGGAAAACACTTATGTTTACCAGTTTACTAAAGGATACCAGTTAACAGCCAGATGAAGAGAGACACTGAGCAAGTTCCCAAAATGAAGGAGCTTCTATCCTTGCGGAGCTTGGAGCCTGGCTTGGTGGCATGTGGAAACTTTCTGGTTCACCAGGCATGTGGAAGCTCTCTCCATGAGAGAAGCAGGATTCAAAAGGGAGGTACGTTCCCTCATGGGTTTTTGTGAGAGTTCTGACTGACCAAATCATTGGCCATTGGCTGATTCAGCCTCTGGCCCTGCCCTTGGGTAGGGTCCAAAAGTCTCTCATTAACATGACAAGACACCCATTTCAACTCTAAGGCTCTGAAGTGTTTTCAGGAACTGTGGATGAACAACAAATATACTTGGGAAATATATATTTGGTCATCTGAATGACAAAATATGTGTTTCTTATGACTCATTATATTGCAATATCTTTTTCACTATGCTGGAAGCTTTACGAGGTCTGGAACATTATCTAACTCACTCCCCATTATAACCTCACTATCCAAGCACATAGAATTGTACTGTAAATGTCTGGTGAAGAATATGGGTGGGAAAGGAGAGAGGTGATCTTTGAGGAGGCACTGAGGAGATGAAAGGGGCTCTGGAGCCCAGTGAAAGAATTGGCCTTGGGTTGGAGGAGGGACACATCTTCCTCTGAACAGTCAAGGAGGAAAGTTTGGGTGAGTATGCTGGGAAGTGTGTTTATGGGGGGTAGGAGCACGTGTGGCCAGGGCAAGCTGTTAGGGATTTTATGGGTGATGGCCTCTTTCTAGCGAGCTCATCTGCTCAGATGGAAATTTCAGTATCTGGATAAAGGATTTGAGGAGAAAGGGAGAGATTTAGAACAGTTGCTAAAGGCAATGGGGGAGAGTGAACTCACCAGCATTTTGAGACTACCATGTGCCAGACACCATGTTGAATGTTGAGTTTATAGAGATGAGTTAGATATGAAACTGTCTTTGCCTTTGAGAATTCACAATCCAAAGGAGATAGACTTTTTATAAGAAAGTCAGTGCAGGGTGCTGTGTACTGTGATGGATGGAGTGTTGCAGAAACATGATGTGGGTGGGGGCTAAATTCTGGGAGTAGGGGAAAGATTACAGAGTCTGTGACCTTTGAGGTTGATCTTGAATAAAGAGAAATTGCATTTACAATAGTCAAGATATGGAAGCAACCTAAGGGTCCATCAGTAGATGAATGGATAAAGAAGATGTGGTATATATACACAATGGAATATTATTCAGCCATAAAAAGAAAACAAATCCTACCATTTGCAACAACATGGATGGAGCTAGTGGGTATTTTATGCTCAGTGAAATAAACCAGGTGGGGAAAGACAAGTACCAAATGATTTCACTCATTTGTGGAGTATAACAACAAAGCAAAACTGAAGGAACAAAACAGCAGCAGACTCACAGACTCCAAGTAGGGACTAGCAATTACCAAAGGCAAGGGGCTGGGGAGAGTGGGTGGGGAGGGAGGGAGAAAGGGATTAAGGGGCATTATGATTATCACACACAATGTAGGGCACACAATGTGAGGGGGTCATGGGGAAGGCAGTATAGCACAGAGAAGACAAGTAGTGACTCTACAGCATCTTACTACGCTGATAGACAATGACTGCAGTGAGGTATGGGGGGACTTGATAATATGGGTGAATGTAGAAACCACATTGTTTTTCATGTGAAACCTTTGTAAGATTGTATATCAATGACACCTTAATTTAAAAAAAAAGAAAGAGAAAGTGCATATAAAGTAAAAGTAAATAGTGTTTTCCATGGAGAAAGAATGGTGCTAGCCCAAAACAAGGTGGTGGTGAAGTGGGCAGGGACATGGGAAAAGCATCATGATTAATTTTTCATGCCTATGAGGAAAAATGCTGAGATATAAATAGTATAATAAGAACAGAAGGGACACCCATCTTAAGGCTAAGATTCCACTTTAAAAACCAGGGAGTTAGGGGGTAAGATTCCTAACATATTTTATCAGCCAACTGACCCTATCCTAAGGCAGGGAAAGCAGTCCTAAATGATATGTCCCCACTGCTTTAAGGTAACCACTGTTTTGGAGAAGAATGGGATCAAGAAATTCCTTGTGTTAAGTTTATCTTACAGAATATCTAGAGGACAGACTATGGATAGTGACATAATACCTCTCACTGGATATAGACATCATGAGACTACATGTAAGGCCCTTCCATCCCCCAACACCTCCCACTCTTTTTCTTATTCTTGAAAGCCTTAAAAGACAGAATCCTAAGCCCTTAACCATTCCTCCTTTCTGAGATTGCCCACACTCCCCTTTCTTTGAGTATATACTTCCCTTAAATAGACTTCTCACTGTTCAACTCAGTGCGTTTTGTCTCTGCACTCTTCCAGTAGTAAGCATCTTTGTTACTTCACTATTTCATTCAATATTCTAGACTTAAGCACAAGTCTTCACTCTCTCTGTCCTACTTCAGACAAGTAGAGAGGAGCTACTAAGATCTCTGATTTGGGCTTGCAAAGTTCCTGTCACCTGGGTGACCAGGACAGGACTGCAGCTGTACCATCACATTTTTTAGTTGCCTGCCGAAAATTTCCTTTCTCTGCCTTTGGGAAGTTCTCAGAACATAATCTCACTCCATTCAGTGTCCTGTGGCTCCCCCAAATCCTGGGGTAGCAGGAGCTTAGTTCCTGCACCGGGCAGATTCCAGTGGACACTGGGCACCAGTTACTTATCAGTGATTTCAGGAGTTGGCAAGGGATCTGCCCTATGCTGAGCAGGAGTTCAGTGAGCTTCCCTTTCCTCCCTCTGATCTTCCTTGCTTTCTGCTGCCTGCATGGCTGCTGCTATTTGCTGCTTCTCTCACTTTAATGAATTCCTTCCTTACCTACTACACTTGTTCAGCCTGTGCAAGAATTTTTCTCCACCAGAGTCAAGAGCCCTCCCCCATCCGGGTTGAGGATTCCCCTAGTGCACAGAGAGAAACCTCCCCAGACACAGCTGCCCAACAACAGTAGAATAGTTAGAATTGCAAGAGATTTGTGTGGCTAGAGTGAAAAACAGTAGATGATGCTGGAAAGGAGGGTTTAGGCGAGGTTTTGAAGGATCTTATATGTACCAGGAGTTGGAACTTTCTCCTGGAGTCAGCAGAGGTCTTCATCAGAGCAGTGGAATTTTGAGATTGCTCTTTTAGGAAGCTAACTCTGTAGGCAACGTAGACGATGGATTGAAGGGAGGAGAAACTGGAGACAATGAGAAGGGTTAGGAGACAGCTGCAATAGTCCTGATGAGAGATAATGGGAGGAAGGATACCAGAGATAACTTTATGATGGATGGGATGTGTGGGTTAAGAAGAGAGTGGGGAGTCAAGGCTGACTCAGCAGTTTCTTCTTTGGGAGACTGGGTGGACAGTGATACTGTTACCTGAGATGAAGATGCAGTAAGAGGAGTATATATTAAGGAAAAGTAATAAGCTCAGATTTTTTTAAAAATGGTAGTAAAACACAATACAATTTACCATTTTAACCATTGTAAAGAGTACAATTCAGTGGCACTAAGTGCATTCACATGTTGTGCAATCATCACCTCTATCTGGTTCCAACAGGTTTTCATCACTCCAAATGAACCCACAAATTCATTAAGCAGCTATTCCCTAGTCCCCCTTCTGTCCAGCCCCTCAACCACTAATCTGCTTTCTGTCTCTATGGATTTGCCTTTCCTGGATATTTCATTAAATGGAAGAATACAATATGTGACCTTTTGTATCTGGCATCTTTAACTTATCATAATGTTTTCAGGGTTCTCTATGTTGTAGCACATATCAGTATTTCATTCATTTTTTTCTCCATTTTTTTATTGTGATAAAAAATAGAGCATAACACAAACTTTATCACCTTCATTATTTTTAACCATCTTTGAGTTTACAGTTCAGGGGCCTCACATACATTCACATGGTGTAGCCATCACTACAGTCCACCTCCAGAACTCCTTTCATCTTCCCAAACTGAAACTCAGTACCCTTTAAGTAATAACTCTCCTTTTAAAGGTCAGTCAGACTGTCTTTCCTTTTAAAGGCTGAATAATGTTCCATTCATGTATACACATTTGTTTATCCATTTATCTGTCAATACAAATGATGACATTTTGGCTGTTATAAATAGAGATACTGTGAACATTAGTGTGCAGGTTTTTATTTGAACACCTATTTTCATTTTGAGGGCTATATGCTTAGGAGTGGAATTGCTGGTCATTTGGTACTTTTATCTTTAATTTATTGAAGAAGTGCCACCGTGACTTCACCATATTGCATTCCCACCAGCCATGTACAAGGGTTCCAATTTCTCCATTCCCTCACCAACATGTGTTATTTTCCTTTTTAAAAACGGCCATCTGAACATGTGAAGTCTCAACACAAGGGACCCCAGGAAGAAAACACCAAGACACATAATAATTAAGATGGCAAAGATTAAAGATAAAGACAGAGTATTAAAGGCAGCTAGAGAGAGAAAAAAGATCACCTACAAAGGAAAACCCATCAGACTATCATCAGACTTCTCAGCAGAAACCCTACAGGCAAGAAGAGAATGGCATGATATATTTAACATAATGAAACAGAAGGGCCTTGAACCAAGAATATTGTATCCAGCACGATTATCATTTAAATATGACGGAGGGATTAAACAATTTCCAGACAAGTGAAAGCTGAGAGAATTTGCCTCCCATAAACCACCTCTACAGGACATCTTAAAGGAACTGCTCTAGAGGGAAGCACTCCTAAGGGTAAAAAGATGTCACCAGAGAAAATAAAATCATTGCAAAGAAAGCAGACCATCCAAATACTAACTAAAGGCAAAGAATAAAACACCTAGTATATAAAGAATGGAGGAGGAAGAATAAGAAGGGAGAGAAATAAAGACACATCAGACAATGTTTACAATAACATAACAAGAAAGTTAAGTTAGATTGTTAGATAGTAAAGAAGCAACCCTTGAACCTTTGGTAACCACGAATTTAAAGCCAGAAATGGCAATAAGTACATATCTATCGATAATCACCCTAAATGTAAATGGACTGAATGCACCAATCAAAAGACACAGAGTAATAGAATGGATAAAAAATCAAGACCCATTTTATATGCTGCCTACAAGAAACTCACCTCAAAACCAAAGATATACACAGACTAAAAGTGAACAGATGGGAAAAGATATTTCATGCAAACAACAAAGAGAAAAAAGCAGGTGTTGCAGTACTTGTATCAGACCAAATAGACTTCAAAACAAAGAAAGTAGCAAGAGATAAAGAAGGACATTACATAATGATAAAGGGAGTCAATCCAACAAGAGTATATAACCATTATAAATATATATGCACAAAAATACGGGAGCGCCGGCATATGTGAAACAAATACAGAATTAAAGGAGGAAATAGACAGCAATGCATTCATTTTAGGTGACTTCAACACACTACTCACTCCAAAGGACAGATCAACCACGCAGAAAATAAGTAAAGACACAGAGGCACTGAACAACACACCAGAACAGATGGACCTAACAGACATCTACAGAACTCTACACCCAAAATTAACAGAATACACATTCTTCTCAAGTGCACATGGAACATTCTCCAGAATTGATCACATACTAGGCCACAAAAAGAACCTCAGGAAAGTCAAAAATATTGAAATTGTTCCAACCAACTTCTCAGATCACAAAGGTATTAAACTAGAAATAAATTTTAGAAAGAAATCAAAGAGGCTCACAAATACATGGAGACTTAACAACATTCTCCTAATTAATCAATGGGTTAACGACCAAATCAAAACAGAAATCAAACAATATATGGAGACTAATGACAACAACAACACAAAGCCACAACTTCTGTGGGATGCAGCAAAGGCAGTTCTAAGAGGAAAGTATATTGCAATCCAGGCCTATTTAAAGAAGGAAGAACATTCACAAATGAATAGTCTAAAGACACAATTACTGAAATTGGAAAAAGAAGAACAAATGAGGCCCAAAGTCACCAGAAGGAGGGACATAATAAAGATCAGAGAAGAAATAAATAAAATTGAGAAGAATACAACAATAGAAAAAATCAATCGAACCAAGAGCTGGCTTGAAAAAATAAACAAAATAGATAAACCCCTAGCCAGACTCATTAAGAGAAAAAGAGAATCTACACACATAAACAGAATCAGAAATGAGAAAGGAAAAATCACGACGGGCCCCACAGAAATACAAAGAATTATAAGAGAATATTATGAGAATCTATATGCTAACAAGCTGGAAAACATAGAAGAAATGGACAACTTCTTAGAAAAATACAACCTTCCAAAACTGACCAAGCAAGAAACAGAAAAACTAAACAGACCAATCACCAGCAACGAAATTGAAGCGGTAATCAAAAAGCTACCCAAGAACAAAACCCCCAGACCAGATGGATTCACCTCTGAATTCTACCGACATATACAGAAGAAATAACACCCATTCTCCTTAAAGTTTTCCAAAAAATAGAAGAGGATGGAATACTTCCAAACTCATTCTATGAAGCCAGCATCACTCTAATACCAAAACAGGGCAAAGACCTCACCAAAAAGAAAATTACAGACCAATATCCCTGATGAACGTTGATGCAAAAATACCCAACAAAATATTAGCAAACTGAATGCAAAAATACATCAAGAGGATCATACACCATGACCAAGTGGGATTCATCCCAAGGATGCAAGAATGGTACAACATGCGAAAATCCATCAACATCATCCACCACATCAACAAAAAGAAGAACAGAAACCACATGATCATCTCCATAAATGCTGAAAAAGCATTTGACAAAATTCAGCATCCATTCATGATTAAAACTCTCAACAAAATGGATATAGACGGCAAGTACCTCAACATCATAAAGGCCATATATGACAAACCCACAGCTAACATCATACTTAACAGCGAGAAGCTGAAAGCTTTTCACCTAAGATCAGGAACAAGACAGGCATGCCCACTCTGTCTGCTGTTATTCAACATAGTATTGGAGGTCCTAGCCACGGCAATCAGACAAAACAAAGACATACAAGGCATCCAGATTGGTAAAGAAGAAGTCAAATTGTCACTATTTGCAGATGACATGATACTGTACATAAAAAACCCTAAAGACTCCACTGCAAAACTACTAGAACTAATATCTGAATTCAGCAAAGTTGCAGGATACAAATTAACACACAGAAATCTGTTGCTTTCCTATACACTAACGATGAACTAACAGAAAGAGAAATCAGAAAAACAATTCCATTCACAATTGCATCAAAAAGAATAAAATACCTAGGAATAAACCTAATGAAGGAAGTGAAAGACCTGTACTCTGAAAACTACAAGACACTCCTAAGAGAAATTAAAGAGGACACTAACAAATGGAAATGCATCCCATGCTCTTGGCTATGAAGAATAAATATTGTCAAAATGGTTCTACTACCTAAAGCAATCTACAGATTCAACGCAATCCCTATGAAACTACCAACAGGTTTCTTCAATGAACTGCAACAAATAATTGTAAAATTCATATGGAACCACAAAAGACTCCAAATAGCCAATGCAATCCTGAGAAGGAGCAATAAAACGGGGAATTATGCTCCCTGACTTCAAGCTCTACTACAAAGCCACAGTAATCAAGACAATTTGGTATTGGCACAAAAACAGACCCACAGACCAGTGGAACAGAATAGAAAATCCAAACATTAACCCAAACATATACAATCAATTAATATTTGATAAAGGAGCCTTGAATATACAATGGGGAGATGACAGCCTCTTCAGCAGCTTGTGTTGGCAAAACTGGACAGCTACATGTAAGAGAATGAAACTGGACTACTGTCTAGCTCCATACACAAGGGTAAATTCAAGGTGGATCAAAGACCTGAATGTAAGTCATGAAACCATAAAACTCTTTGAAAAAAACATAGGCAAAAATCTCTTGGACATAAATATGAGCAACTTCTTCATGAACATATTTCCCTGAGCAAGGAAAACAAAAGCAAAAATGAACAAGTGGGACTATATCAAGCTGAAAGGCTTCTGTACAGCGAAGGACACCATCAGTAGAACAAAAAGACATCCTACAGTATGGGAGAATATATTCATAAATGACGTGTCTGATAAAGAGTTGACATCCAAAAAATATAAACAACTCACACACCTTAACAAACAAAAAGCAAATAATCCAATTAAGAAATGGGCAGAGGACATGAATAGACACTTCTCCAAAGAAGAAATTCAGATGCCCAACAGGCACATGAAAAGATGCTCCACATCGCTAATCATCAGAGAAATGCAGATTAAAACCGCAATGAGATATCACCTCACACCAGTGAGAATGGTCAACATCCAAAACACAAACAACAACAAATGTTGTTGAGGATGTGGTGAAAAGGGAACCCTCCTACACTGCTGGTGGGAATGGAAATTAGTTCAACCATTGCGGAAAGCAGTATGGAGGTTCCTCAAAAAACTCAAAATAGAAATACCATTTGACCCAGGAATCCCGCTCCTAGGAATTTACCCTAAGGATGCAGCAGCCCAATTTGAAAAAGACATATGCACCCCTATGTTTATCACAGCACTATATAAAATAGCCAAGAAATGGAAGCAACCTAAGTGTCCATCAGTAGATGAATGGATAAAGAAGATGTGGAATATATACACAATGGAATATTATACAGCCATAAGAAGAAAACAAATCCTACCA
>JAVSCE010002448.1:0-10238 GCA_032199065.1 Smutsia gigantea
CGGACATGGACACACAGACAGACGCGAGGCAGTAGGAGCTGGGTGCAGTAGCTCCTCCAGAGAGAAGCCAGAGGACTCTCCAACCAAAGAACTCAAGCAGCAATGCAAACTTAGAACAAGAAGTTAGAGTTCCTTTGGTTTTAAATTCTCAAAGAAACACCGTGCCTGCCCAAAGAGCTGTCAATCACGGTACCACCTCCCAACACTGAGGGCTTCTCCCCATCCTTCAGAAAGCCTTCCTGAGGAAGATAGGAGTGCTGCCTTGATGATCGAGTCAACTGGAGGAGAAAGGAGTGTTTCGAAGCTTAATTTAAATATCCACAGTCAGAAAGTAACAAGGCCAGAGGCTGGAACTATAACATGCTTTCATTATAACCAAGATTATAATGTCAATGGAGGAGATAATTACTAGGTTCAAAGAGTGCTTGAAATCAATGGAAAACCGTTGGCAGCTCGCCATCCCTCCTCTGTTAGAACTCCAAGTCCCCAGCCGGGCACACTGAAGTAGTGCTGGCAGTCCCTGGGCAGGGACTCAGCTCGTGGGCCAATCTGGTCCAACAGTAGCCATGGGAACGCCCCTCACCACAGCTCCCTGCTCGTCTTCCAAAAACAAACAAAATCTTTCCTCACCAAATCAAGTTTTTGTTGTCCCTTAGAGGAAAAAGACTCTAATTCTCAGAAGCATGTGGGTGAGGAGAACATGAAAAAAGGTGTGAAAAGAACACTTCAGGAAGATATTAATTGGAGATTGGAGCTGTGTCATCATCTGGAGGAAAGAGAGCGAGCGACAGTCTTCGAAGACGACTCTACTTTTCCCTTGAAGGCAGCACGGTTCTCTAAGAACACCCTGTGCAGAGCAGGGGGCACCACTCCCCAGGCCTGTGCTCGGCTCCTAGAGAGGTGGGCAGAGATGGGATTCTCTGCCTCATTCTCCCACCCCACTCTGACCCCACACACAGTCAATGAAATCTGCCCCATGCTAAAATTCTCTGCACTGCAGCCACTATACAAAATGGGTATTAGCACTATCACACATACTTACTGGTCCTCCTCCTCCTTACCACCAAAACACCGTACGTGCACACCAGCTCCTTAATAAATCCTAACTGTCCACTGCATTAATATCATGGAGATCTCTGTGATCCAGAGTTATAAGGCAAAGTCAGAATATAGTGCATACATTAGAATTCTGAATCTGGAGCATTAACTGCAACACCCCATTCCCTAAAACCCAAAATCTGTCTGGGAGAAGCTATTATTAGAGTCAAGTCATGAACATTATTTTTAAAGGGTGGTGATTTAAGGAGCAATGGGGCTGACATACAAGCAACTACCACAGGCCAGACCCTCTGGGGACGTTTGTCATTTAACCTGCTTAATGATGATGGCAGATAGGCCTTAGCATCCCTATTTTACACATAAACTAAGACTCAGGAAGAGTTAAACAGCCACTAAGTGCCCGAGTTAGAATCTGAGAATCAAGTGTGACATAAAATCCCAGGCCTGAGAAAACTCGAGTATAATATAAATGCAAGTTCCACCAAGGTGTTTGGGGTCAAATCAGAGAAAGGAAGTGGAGCTAGGACAGGCGTCACCAGCTGGCAGAACAGAGCCCAGAGCTGAGGCTTGCTGGCCTGCTGTAATGGCCTGCTGGAAACGGAGCAAAGAATTCTTCAAGCCTTGGACACCACTGCCAGGGACAAGCTCACAGCAGTGGGGAACTTCTGCTTTCATTGTTGCATATAAACTGAATAGCTCTGACTTAGGACATTCTTTCCTTCACCTTTCTGGACTTGCCATTGCCTTTGATCAGTGAAAGCGTGACAGCAGCTTCCCGGAGCGCTGGAGAATGTGTTTGCCATGGCTTTTGGCCCATGTCAGACATCACTGGCTTCTCAGAGGGGCACGCCTCCCTCAGGGTCTTGGGAAAGGAGTTAATCTCAGCCTTATCTAATGCCCTTGGAAAGCTCCTTCCTTGTGGCTGGACTCCTCCAGGCAGCAGATCTCATCCTGACCAACATCAGAATCTCCTGGGGAGTTTAAAAAATAGCTGGAGATGAGAGGGATTAAAGATGGCGGCGTGAGAGGTGAGACACAGGCTTCCTCCTAAAACCGCATATAATATGAACATATAATTAATACAACTAATCCTGAAAGACCAACAGGAAGAGGACTGCGCCAGACTGCATACACCTGGAAAAAAGAGCAGACCTCACAGAACAGGGTAACGTACCAAAGCTGTGGCCCGGTGCAACCCAAGCCCTTCCCTCACCCCAGCTCATGAACGGGAGGAAGAAAAATGGAGCAGGGAGACAGGGGAGGCCTGGGACTGCTGAATACCTAACTCTGGAGATCTGCTCTGGGAGCACAAACCTACATTTCATGGTGCTTCTATGATACTCTTGTGATTACAGAGTTGGAAAGCTATGACAAGCAGAATTCCTGGAGAGACTGAGATTCCAGCTACTTGTGGAAGGCAGGGATCCATATCCGGCTGCTCTGGGACAAAAGAAAAGTGGGCAGTCTGAGAGACTTCCTAACAGTGAGAGGGCTGCTAAAGGGGCAAGGATTGCACAGAACTTACTGCTCAGGAGAGAGGACAGGTAGACAAAATTATCCAGGTGCACTCTGCCCAGCAGGATGGGAGCTTTACTATATAGACTCTCATATTTAAGGGGGAAAAAGAAATCTTCCTCCTTAGATGATCTTCAGGTGCTCCAGCACCCTGGCTGCCTACACAGCTCCAAGGACCCCCTCCATGATACGCAGCCTACTGTGCCTTTCTCCCAGCCAGCCCCACCTGGCTCACAAACCGGCAAACTCTACCCTGGCATTAGGTCAACCAGAGGAAAGATCTGTCTATAGCAACTACAAATACAAAGCACAGAGACTTATACCTGTGTGCTCAGTCCACTGGTTCAGGCAGTGGAGACAGGCATAGCAGCCGGGTAGCAGGAAACAGCTCCTTCCTCCCCACAGGAACCAATACCACTTCCCTGCGACCCCTGACATTGCTTCAGGGGCTGAGCAGCTCCAGGGAGTAGAGCTTCCGGGCACTAGAGGGCGCCATAAACAAATATGAAAAGCCAAAGGAATCTGGTTCAGAGTAAAATTATTAATACCACTCCTGAGAAAGATTTAAATGACATCGACCTCATGACTCTTCCTGAAAGGGAGTTCAAAATAAAAATCATTAACATGCTCAAGGAGATACAGAAAGATATTCAAGAACTAAGTAATGAATTCCGGTCAGAGATCTAATCGTTGAAGAGCACAATGGATGGTATTAAAAGCAGACTGGATACAGTGGAGGAGACGATAAATGAAATAGAAACTAGAGAAGAGGAATACAAAGAAGCTGAGGCACAGAGAGAAAAAAGGATCTCTAAGAATGAAAGAATATTGAGAGAACTCTGTGACCAATCCAAACGGAACAATATTCGCATTATAGTGGTACCAGAAGAAGAGAGAGAAAAAGGGATAGAAAGTGTCTTTAAGGAGGTGATTGCTGAAAACTTTCCCAATCTGGGGAAGGAGATAGTCTCTCAGGCCATGGAGATGCACAGATCTCCCAACACAAGGGACCCAAGGAAGGCAACACCAAGACATATAGTAATTAAAATGGCAAAGATCAAGGATAAGGACAGACTATTAAAAGCAGCCAGAGAGAAAAATAAGATCATATACACAGGAAAGACATCAGGCTATCATCAGACTTCTCAAAACAAACCTTACAGGTCAGAAGGGAGTGACATGATGTATTTAATGCAATGAAGCAGAAGGGCCTCTAAGCCAAGATTACTTTATCCGGTAAGATTATCATTTATATTTGAAAGAGGGATTAAACAATTTTCAGATAAGCAAAAGCTGAGAGAATTTACCTCCCACAAACCATCTCTACAGTGTATTTTGGAGGGACTGCTATAGATGGAAGTGTTCCTAAGGTTTAATAGCTGTCACCAGAGGTAATAAAACCACAGTAAAGAAAGTAGAACAGCTAATTACTAAGCAAATGCAAAAATTAAAATAACTATCTCCAAGTCAATCAAGGGATAGACAAATAGTACAGAATATGATACCTAATATATAAAGAATGGAGGAGGAAGAAATAAAAAACCTTTAGACTGTGTTTGTAATAGCATATATATATATTTTATAATTTATTTTGGTATCATAAATCTACAATTACATGTGCAATATTATGGTTATTAAATTACCCCCTACATCAGGTCCCGCCCACCAACCCCATTACAGTCACTGTCCATCAGTGTAGTGAGATGCTATAGAATCATTACTTGTCTTCTCTGAGTTGTACAGCCCTCCCCACGTCCCCCCAACATTATGTCTGCTAATCGTACTGCCCCTTTTTCCCCCTTGTCCCTCACTTCCCACCCATCCTCCTCAGTTCCTTTCCCTTTGGTAACTATTAGTCCATACTTGGGTTCTGTAAGTTTGCTGCTGTTTTGTTCCTTCAGTTTTTTTCTTTGTTCTTATACTCCACATATGAGTGAGATTTTTGATATTTGTCTTTTTCCGCTTGGCTTATTTCACTGAACATAATACTCTCTAGCTCCATCCATGTTGTTGCAAATGGTACGATTTGTTTTCTTCTTATGGCTGAATAATATTCCATTGTGTATATGTACCACCTCTTCTTTATCCATTCATCTGCTGATGGACACTTAGGTTGCTTCCATTTCTTGGCTATTGTAAATAGTGCTGCGATTAACATAGGGGTGCATATCTTTTTCAAACTGGGTTCCTGCATTCTTACAGTAAATTCCTAGGAGTGGAATTCCTGGGTCAAATGGTATTTCCATTTTGAGTTTTTTGAGGAACCTCCATATTGCTTTCCACAATGGTTGAACTAATTTGCATTCCCACCAGCAGTGTAGGAGGGTTCCCTTTTCTTCACATCCTCGCCAGCATTTGTTGTTGTTTGTGTTTTGGATGTTGGCCATCCTCTCTGGTGTAAGGTGATATCTCACTGTGGTTTTAATCTGCATTTCTCTGATGAGTAGCGATGTGGAGCATCTTTTCATGTGCCTGTTGGTCATCTGAGTTTCTTCTTTGGAGAAGTGTCTATTCATGTCCTCTGCCCATTTCTTAATTGGATTATTTCTTTTTGTTTGTTGAGGTGCGTGAGTTCATTATATATTTTGGATGTCAACCCCTTATCGGATACGTCATTTATGAATATATTCTCCCATACTGTAGGATGTCTTTTTGTTCTACTGATGGTGTCCTTTGCTGTACAGAAGCTTTTCAGCTTGATATATTCCCACTTGTTCATTTTTGCTTTTGCTTCACTTGTCCGGGGAGATATGTTCATGAAGAAGTCACTCATGTTTATGTCCAAGAGATTTTTGCCTATGTTTTTTTCTAAGAGTTTTATGGTTTCATGACTTACATTCAGGTCTTTGATCCATTTTGGGTTGACTTTTGTGTATGGGGTTAGACAGTAGTCCAGTTTCATTCTATTACATGTAGCTGTCCAGTTTTGCCAACACCAGCTGCTGATGAGGCTGTCATCTCCCCATTGTATATCCAAGGCTCCTTTATCAAACATTAATTGACTGTATATGTTTGGGTTAATGTTTGGATATTCTATTCTGTTCCACTGGTCTGTGGGTCTGTTTTTGTGCCAATACCAAATTGTCTTGATTACTGTGGCTTTGTAGTAGAGCTTGAAGTCAGGGAGCATAATTCCCCCTGTTTCATTCCTCTTTCTCAGGATTGCTTTGGCTATTTGGGGTCTTTTGTGGTTCCATATGAATTTTAGAATTATTTGTTCCAGTTCATTTTAATAGCATATTAAGTGAGTTAAGTTAGACTCTTAGATAGTAAGGAAGTTAACCTTGAACCTTTGGTAACCATGAATCTAAAGCCTGCAATACCAATAAGTACATACCTATCGATGATCACCCTAAATGTAAATGGACTGAATGCACCAATCAAAAGACATAGAGTCACTGAATGGATAAAAAAACAAGACACAGCTATATACTGCCTACAAGAGACTCACTTTAAACCCAAAGACATACACAGACTAAAAGTGAAGGGATGGAAAAGATATTTCATGCAACTAATAGGGAGAAAAAAGCAGGAGGTACAGTACTTGTATCACACAAAATAGACTTCAAAACAAAGAAAGTCACAAGAGACAAAGAAGAACATTACTTAATGATAAAAGGGTCAATCCAACAAGAAGATATAACCATTATAAATATATATGCACCTAACACAGGAGCACCTACATATGTGAAACAAATACTAACAGAATTAAAAGGAGAAATAGAATGCAATGCATTCATTCTAGGAGATTTCAACACGCCACTCACTCTGAAGGACAGATCAGCCAGACAAAAAATAAGTAAGAAGACAGAAGCACTCAACAACACACCAGAACAGATGGACCTAACAGACATCTACAGAACTCTACACCCAAAAGCAGCATAATACACATTCTTCTCAAGTACACATGGGACATTTTCAAGAAAAGATCATGTACTAGGCCACAAAAAGAGCCTCGGTAAATTCAAAAAGATTGAAATTGTACGAACCAGTTTCTCAGACCACAAAGGTATGAAACTAGAAATAAATTACGCAAAGAAAATGAAAAATCTCACAAACACATGGAGGCTTCACAACATGCTCCTAAATAACCAATGGAACAATGACCAAATAAAAACAGAGATCAAGTAATATATGGAGACAAATGCCAACAATAATTCAACACCGCAATATCTGTGGGACACAGCGAAGGCCGCGTTAAGAGGAAAGTACATTGCAATACAGGCCTTACTCAGGAAAGAACAATTCCATATGAGCAGTCTAAACTAAAAATTAATGAAACAAGAAAAAGAAGAACAAATGAGGCCCAAAGTTAGTAGAAGGAGGGACATAATAAAGACTAGAGAAGAATAAAACAATAGAAAGAATCAATGAAAGCAGGGGCTGGTTCTTTGAGAAAATAAACAAAATAGATAAGCCCCTAGCCAGATTTATCAAGAAAAAAAGAGTCTACTCACATAAACAGAATCAGAAATGAGAAAGGAAAAATCACTACAGACACCATAAAAATACAAAGAATTATTAGAGAATACTATAAAAAATTATACACGAACAGACTGGATAACCTAGAAGAAATGGACAACTTTCTAGAAAAATACAACCTTCCAAGGCTGACCCAGAAAGAAACAGAAAATCTGAACAGATGAATTACCAGCAATGAAATGGAACTGGTAATCAAAAACCTACCTAAGAAGAAAACTCCTGAACCAGACGGCTTCACCGCTGAATTTTATCAAACATTTAGTGAAGACGTAATATCCATCCTCCTTAAAGTTTTCAAAGAGTAGAAGAAGAGGGAATACTTCAAAACTCATTCTATGAGGCCAGCAACACTTTAATACCAAAACCAGGCAAAGACACCACAAAAAAAGAAAATTACAGACCAATATCCCTGATGAACATAGATGCAAAAATACTCAACAAAATATTAGCAAACCGAATTCAAAAAACATCAAAAGATCATCCATCATGATCAAGTAGGATTTATTCCAGGGATGCAAGGATGGTACAACATTTGAAAATTGATCAATATCATCCACCACATCAACAAAAAGGACAAAAACCACATGATCATCTCCATAGATGCTGAAAAAGCATTTGACAAAATTCAACATCCATTCATGATAAAAACTCTCAATAAAATGGGTATAGAGGGCAAGTACCTCAACATCATAAAGGCCATATATGACAAACCCACAGCCAACATTATACTTAACAGCGAGAAGCTGAAAGCTTTTCCTTTAAGATTGGGAACAAGACAAGGATGTCCACTCTCCCCACTTCTATTCAACATAGTATGGGAGGTTCTAGCCCAGCAATCAGACAACACAAAGAAATAAAAGGCATCCATATTGGCAAGGAAGAAGTTAAACTGTCCCTGTTTGCAGATGACATGATATTGTACATAAAAAAACCCTAAAGAATCTACTCCAAAACTACTAGATCTAATATCTGAATTCAGCAAAGTTTCCAGATACAAAATTAATATGCAGAAATCTGTGGCATTCCTATACACTAACAATGAACTAGCAGAAAGAAAAATCAGGGAAACAATTCCATTCACAGTTGCATCAAAAAGAATAAAATACCTAGGAATAAACCTAACCATGGAAGTGAAAGACCTATACTCTGAAAACTACAAGACACTTATGAGAGAAATTAAAGAAGACATAGATAAATGGAAACACATCCCGTGCTCATGGATAGAAAGAATATTGTCAAAATGGCCATCCTGCCTAAAGCCATCTACAGATTCAGTACAATTCCTATCAAAATACCAACAGCATTCTTAAATGAACTAGAGAAAATTGTTCTAAAATTCATATGGAATCAAAAAAGACCCCAAAAAGCCAAAGCAATCCAGAGAAGGAAGAATAAAGCTGGGGGGATTATGCTCCCCAACTTCAAGCTCTACTACAAAGCTACAGTACTCAAGACAATTTGGTACTGGCACAAGAACAGACCCATAGACCAATGGAACAGACTACAGAGCCCTGATATAAACCCAACCATATATGGTCAAATAATAAATGATAAAGGAGCCATGGACATACAATGTGGAAATGACAGCCTCTTCAACAGCTGGTGTTGGCAAAACTGGAGAGCCACATGCAAGAGAATGAAACTGGATTATTGTTTAACCCTATACACAAAAGTAAATTCGAAATGGATCAAAGACCTGAATGTAAGTCATGAAACCATAAAACTCTTAGAAGACAACATAGGCAAAAATCTCCTGAATATAAGCATGATCAATTTCTTCCTGAACGGATCTCCTCAAGCAAGAGAAACAAAAGCAAAAATGAACTCATGGGACTACATTAAACTAAAAAGTTTCTGTACGGCAAAGGACACCATCAACAGAACAAAAAGGCATCCTAGAGTATGGGAGAATATATTCATAAATGATGTATCCGCTAAGGGGTTGACATCCAAAATATATAAAGAACTTACCTACCTCAACACCCAAAAAGCAAATAACCCTATTAAAAAAGGGGCAGAGGATATGAAGAGACAGTTCTCCAAAGAGGAAATTCAGATGGCCAACAGACACATGAAAAGATGCTCCACATTGCTAATCATCAGAGAAATGCAAATTAAAACCACAATGAGATATCACCTCACACCAGTAAGGATGGCCAGCATCGAAAAGACTAAGAACAACAAATGCTGGTGAGGATGCGGAGAAAGGGGAACCCTCCTACACTGCTGGTGGGAATGTAAACTAGTTCAACCATTGTGGAAAGCAATATGGACGTT
The DNA here is from genome assembly GCA_032199065.1 of Smutsia gigantea. NCBI lineage: Eukaryota > Metazoa > Chordata > Mammalia > Pholidota > Manidae > Smutsia > Smutsia gigantea. The sequence continues at coordinate 9,334 of JAVSCE010002448.1, forward strand.
CGTCAAAAAACTAAAAATAGAAATACCATTTGACCCGGGAATCCCACTCCTTAGAATTTACCCAAAGAATAAAACTTCTCAGATTCAAAAAGACATATGCACCCTTATGTTTACTGCAGCATTTTTTACAATAGCCAAGATATGGAAGCCACCTAAGTGGATGAATGGATATCCATCAGTAGATGAATGGATAAAGAAGATGTGGTACATATACACAATGGAATACTATTCAGCCATAAGAAACAAAGCTGACCATTTGCTACAACATGGAAGAAGCTGGAGGATATTATGCTCAGTGAAATAAGCCAGGCAGAGAAAGACAAGTGCCAAATGATTTCCCTCATCTGTGGAGTATAACAACACAGCAAAACTGAAGGAACAAAATAGCAGCAGACTCACAGACTCCAAGAAGGAACTAGGGGTTACCAAAGGGGAGGGGTGTGGGTGGGCGGCTGGGGAGGGTGGGAGAAGCGGGGTTGAGGGGTATTATGTTTAGTACACATGGTATGGGGGGTTAAGGGGAAAACAGTGTAGGACATCTTATTACACCCAAGGACAGTGACTGCATTGGGGTGTGGGTGAGGACTTGATAATATGGGTAAATGTAGTAACCACATTTTTTTTTCAGATTGTAGGTTATTTTATTTATTTTATTTTATTTTATTTTATTTTATTTTTTAATATAATTTATTTTATTATCATTAATTTACAATTATATGTGCAACATTACGATTATTAAACTACCCCTTCATCAGGTCCCCCCCATCAACCCCATTACAGTCACTGTCCATCAGCGTAGTGAGATTCTATAGAATCACTACTTGTCTTCTCTGAGTTGTACTGCCCTCCCCGTGCCCCCCCAACATTACATCTGCTAATTGTAATGCCCCTTTTTCCCTCTTATC
>JAVSCE010002450.1:0-71372 GCA_032199065.1 Smutsia gigantea
GATGCCTGGACTGCTTTTCCAGTTTCTGTTCTGTTCTGTGAAGAGTCTCCTTCTGCCCGGAAGGAGGCACTCTTCGTCAGAGCCAGTCTGGTTGGCCTTGTTTTCTTTTAGATCCTGCACTAAACCTCCCCACGGCAGCGTGGGGCCTGCAAGGTGAGTCCCCCCGGCTCTCTGAGTCCCGTGCTGCCCTCCCTGAGGGTTACCCATTCTGGGTCTAAGGCAGTTGAAGGCCCTTAGCGTTTGCCTAGTGGCTGCCGGCACCTCCTTGTGGGAGAGGGCTCTGCCTGTGGAGACCCTGCTCCATCAGAGTTTCATCAGCCAGTGGTTACTTGGCCATTGCATGTTGCCAAGAGAAGGTGGTGGTGTCTCAAATGGGGCCTTTTGATTTCCCCTTCCGTCTAGAAAAACGAGACTTTCTCACACAGGTGCAAGACTCCCATAGGTGGGGCTGGCAGAAGGTCTTCCGTTTGGTTGGCCAGAGAGATGCTTTCCCAAAGTTTGTGTTGCTAAGCAGGGAGAGGCCTGGCGTGGGGGCTTGGCCAGGAAGAGGAGGCAGCCACAACAGGTTTTAGTTGCAGAGTCGGGAGGCTGGACAAGAAGGGGCCCGGAGAGGCTGTGTTGTATGATTTGGAAATGACGATGGGGAGAAACAGGGCTTCCAGAAGCAGGCGCCTGGCATTTTTCATAAGACCAACTCTTGTTACTCTGTCCTGTGCAATGCCAAGTCCGCTCAGGCAGCGGCTGTATTGTCACTGACTTCTGTGGGCTGCGGCACCAGGGAGAAAGGCCTCTGGAATCCAGGCTGCGGTCGGGGCAGAGAGGAGAGCCCATGGTGGTCCCAGAGGCAGGGGACACAATCCTCTGGTTGCTAGGAAATCGGACTGGGAGGAGGGTAGAGGGAGAAGGTCCTGGGAAGGATCAGCGAGGCAGCCAGCACAGTGAATTGGGAAAAGTTCTGAGTGGAAAATGTACTGGGAAAGGACTGAAAGCCAACATCTCTGTTGCAGTGAGGAGGACAGAGCCGTCAAGCTTCTTGGAGCCTCTGATGGTACAGACCAGAGGAAATCCATAACAAGTGGAGATTGGAAAAGAGAAGTGTGCAGTGAGGGAGCTGGTGGGGCGAGGACAAACTTTTGACTTTCCTGGTACTGTCTTCAGGATTCCAAAATATACTCAAGCCTGACTAACATGTTTATTGGATGGATCTGTTTAAAAAAAAAAAAGAAGAGCAAAAACACTTCTATTTCTTAAGGTCTGTGATTCCTACCCTATAGGGAGCCTTGAATACTGGGCAGAAATCATCACTCATGCATTGAAATAATTTGTACCTGGTGTCTTAAGGTTTTAATTCAAATGAAGCAATGAAAACCTTTCATTTCTAAGATGCCAACTTTCCCCTAGTTTCATAGCAATTTACTTCTGAGACCCTGTTTTCAGAACTAGGGAAAAATTCCTTCTAGGTTTCTGCATTAACAGTCTTGTCCCCTACTCTGACAGAAGTCACTAGTGATAGAGCTTCAGTGAGCTGGTTACAGTAAAACCTGTACCCTCAAGCATCATTTTGTCCTGTTCTAGGGGCAAAAAGACAGTTGCTAATTGTACACTGTTTTGTGTTCTAAGAAAAGCAAAAGGGGATTGAGTCCAGTTATCCAATGGTCTTTGTTAGATCTCTCTCTCGTTACTGAAACTATGCTCACCAGCCAAAACCTTAAGACTTGAATCTACACCTTTATGACCTGATAGTAAAGAACGACGACTTAGGAAAGGATGGGTCATTCTAAAACCTCCCTCAAGGATCGTGACTTCCGTCAGTCATCTGCCAATTCGAAGAGGGGGGTGTAGCTATGTGGCTCAGGTCAGCTCCTAAGAGATAGATTTCCCTTAGCTAACCCTACCTCTTCATAATTAGACTGTGACCTGCTTGGGGGCAGGGAGTATTTATTAAATCCACTTCCCATTCTTGCACCCGGCCCCTAATAAATGTACTCGATAAATGTTGGTGGAATGAAAATGCTTTGAAAATTGCACAAGGTTTGGGTTTGGAGCTCTGGCTTCTTGCTCCAGAGCGTACACATTTTAAAATACAGAGTTTTAATTTGAAGAGCAGCCTTAGGCCCATTTCTTGCCACATGGTGTAGACATGCTCTGCCACCAGTGATGTCTCAGAGGATCTCCATGTGGAGGGAGGGAGGCCAGGCAGAGTTCCCCACAGAGAAGTGTTCTCATAGACTGGGTGCTGAGTTATAGGGGAATCTGGAGACCATCAAGACCCCAAACTCTCTAATTTACGTGAAAGGAAAAGGGACCCAGAGTTTCTGTGACTTCCATTTTTTTCCTCAGATACTTAGGCAAAAACACAACTTCCAACAGAGCCTCAAGTATTTTGCACCCTAAGACCTACATGTAGGGCAAAGGTAGACCCAGGCTGGAGAGGTCCTCCTTTCCTGAACTCTTTTGTGTACAACTATGGCTTCATCACCTTCCTTCGTTCAGAGGATGCTGAGACCCATGGGCCTTTGAGTGTGTGTCATCAGGCCCTTAGGGGTCCAACTGACTGCTTCCTTTGGTTCACTCATCAGGTCATAAAAACAATCCTGAGAGCTGTGGACGGCAGAGTGCAGTGAGAAAGTAGCATGAGTTGTCTTCTAGGGAGGCCACTGCACGTGCCTGACTTGAGAGGATTAGAATTGGAAGCCTGCACCCACTCTGCCCCCAGGCCAGGGGCTTGGCACAGGAGGCCTTGAGCTGAGCTGATGGCCTGCCTACCATGCAAATATCTTCTCCTAGCCTATGACTTGGAACTTGGAACCTGTTTGTCATAGAAAAATGTTAGCTTCTGCCCTGTACCCTAGGGCCAGGGCAGTTTCCATATTAATTTCTTGACTTTAAGTCTCTCATCTTGCAGATAGTGTGAGTTGGGACCTGACACCCATACCAGACAGAAGCTTGGGATTTTGATTTCTCATAAGAGACTTTTAAAAATCTGCTCAAGCCAGAGACAAACTTCTTTGCCATTACCTGGGCTGCTGGGTACGTTTCCTAATGTCTTTACAGAGCAGGGCTGCCCTCCAGAACCCCTGCTTAATGCTGGGTCTCGGGTATCACGTGCACGCCCAGACCCAGCTCCCGCCCCGGTGTTGGCATTAGACCCTGCAATGTGTGATATCTGGGCCCCTGCCCCCTGCCCACCTCCATTACTAGCTCCTTCACCACTATCGCTCAGGCTCCAAGTTCCCTTTTTGTTTCTGTCTCCTGGGGATTTCCTTCTTATTCCATCTGAGCTCAGACAGTTTAACCATCATTTCCATGGAGTTTTAGTTTGCTGGGAGTGGCAGTAGTGTCCTGGGGTTGGCCTGGATCAGTTCACAAAAGCCAATTCATAATTTTAAGGAATTTTGAGCCAGTTATTACAGATAACCATTACTAAATTTTAAATTAAGGAAACAAAACTGAATGAATTCTAATAAACTTAAAACCTCAAAAATCACTTGCTAATTATTGTACCTTATTAAGGAAGTGATCTTGAATCTGGTTTCTTTATTTTATGGTCATGCTGTAGGGACTCCATGAGCTGTGCTTTCCTGGGCCGTATATAGGAATGAAAACAGCACACTGGCGATGGAAACTTCTGGTAAATGTCAACAGGTCACCATATGGAATAGAACTAAAGGCCCCCAAACACTCACCTCTCATGCTCCCGAGCACCACCGGCAGAAGAGGGAGGCTTTAGAGGTGGCTTTGCACAGGTGGGCTTATTAACACAAGATGCAACTGGAGGATTTTTGTGTACTTTCAGATATATTGGGTTTTATAAAGTATCACTCTGGACAAATTTACTAGTTTGTAATCTAAAATTCCATGGTATGCTAATTTTATGATAATTACAAAGGGCTCCTTTCTCTATATACCCCTGGGTGTTTCCAAGTTTGATTTTGAGGTATTGGTCAGTGAAAAAGAGTAACAGGGAAAGGGGGAGTTTTTCTTCCCTGCCTTTGGTTTTTCCAAGTTTGCAGTGCTTAAAGGGTCAGAATTAATGGCCTGACATGGGGCACTTCTCTATTGCACATTCTGCTGGAGAAGAAATGGCACAAAATTTGAAGTGGCCCCATGCCTCACAATGCCAACATTTTGACTTTATGAAGTAATTTAACGGTGACCTGTGATTTAAAGGTGAGGTCATGAAGAAGCATGGAATTTTGACCTAAGATTCACTACATTTCCTTATGGCAAAATAGCAAGGAAATCTGTCATTTCTTTATGACATTACAAGTAAAATATTGAGCCCCAGGCCATGAACGTTTTTTGAGGGCTGGGATTATGCTCCTGGCACATAGTCAGCAACCAAGAAATATTTTAGCATGAAGGAAGGAAGGAATGACAGACACGCCCAGAGGACTGAGTCTGGAACCTTCCACATGGAGATCCTTAATTTGAACTCCCACATCTGAGGAAGTGACTCAGAGCTGCTATCTGATGGTGAATAGAAAAGTATGTACTTTATTAGCATATTACATAAAAGAGTAGTATTCATCACTGGGGCGTGATGTGTGCTTTGATAAGTTCAGTGTTTAACACAGATATACTGGCCATCCGCCATCTCAGATGCTGGGCTCTCCGGCGTCAAGGCTTCTCAGAAACTTGAATCACTTTCTTCACTGGTGTGGAGGCCCAGACGGAATTGCCAAAGCAGAAATGTCATCACTGACCGAATGTTTATCGAGTGCCTAGGTGCGCGGTAGGTGCCCTGAGAACTAGGCCCCGGGGTACAAGAACGGAACGGCAGGAAGAATAAGCACAGGGCTGCAACATGAAACTGCCAGGGTCCCCGGGGGCAGGCCGTGGGCACGGGTCCACAGAGGAGGGGCACATGACCCATGGCCCAGGGGCAGGGAGCCCTTTTCTAGAGGGGGTGACAACTGACAGCTGCAAGAAAAATTTCAGGTTGCTAGACTTTTGAATTTAAAGGCTCTCCTTCCCTCCTGACTTCCCTGTGAAGGTGTTTTTTAGATGTGGTTAATATGCCAATCAGTAGACTTTGATGAGTAAAGCAGATTGCCTTCCATAATGTGGGTGAGCCTCATCTGATCAAGTGGAGGCCTTAAGAGACAACACTGAGCTCCCCCCAAAGAGAATGGAAACCTGCCTCCAGATGGCAGCACAGACATTCTGCGTGAGTTTCGAGGCTGCAGGCTATGGCACCAACCACTGCCCGAGTTTCCCAGAGGCCAGCCTGCCCTGAAATTGTCAGACTGGCCAGCTCCCACAGTAGCATGAGCCAGTCCCTTAAAATAAATTGCTCTTTCCATAAATGCCCATCCTATTGGTTCTGTTTCTCTGGTGAACCCTGATTAATACAGAGAGATCTGTATTTGACCCATAAAGTTGGTAGGTTTCGGGCCTTGACTGTATGCCTTCAAAAAAGGGAACACAGCACACAGCAACCATGGAGGAAATAAACCCAGGCCACGTACGTGTCAACCCGACACTGCCTCTCTGCGTCTTTGCCCTTGCTGACCCATTAGCTCTGGGACATAACCACAGCCCAGCATATCCTGGCAGCTTTTGCAGCGTTTGGTCCTCAGGCAGACCCTCTCCGGCCCACGGCCCTCACCCCCAAATTCACTCCTACTTCCAATTCCAATCTGCCGTTTGGCAGCTCCTGTCAGCTCCGCCCCTGGGGTAGGCAGAGCAGCTAATTGTTGCCTTGGCATATATTGTACCCTCAGTGGCTCCAGGGTCCCTTAGCAGGTAGGTCCAGTGAGCGCACCATTGTTTTAACCCGTGTAGGTTTGAATTTTGAGTCTCAGGGAAAATTGAAGACTTGGGTGTTAGCGACCCTCCCTGTTACCGAGGGGCATTGGGCCAACCACGATGGAGGCTTTTTTCACAATATACTTTAGTTAGCTGTGGCTCCCCGACACCCTACTCCCAAATGGAGGGAATAAATTAGTCTCTGTTTTGCATCTTTGCCATCTGGCACAATGCTTTGAATATATAGGTGCTCAAGAAATGCTTAAAATATCGATTAACAGATGGGATGAGTGCTTAATGTGGGTCAGACCCATCCTAAGAATTATATATATCTATAAATATAACAAAAAATATATTTAATGCATTTACCCAATTAATTCTCATAGTAAAATTTTAAATGGTATGGGCTACTACTACTTCCACTTTACAGATAAGGAAACCGAGGTACGTAAAGCAAGATAATTTTCCTAAACGCACATAGAAGAGGCAGAATCAAGATTCAAACTCAAGCTCCAGAGGCCACACTCCTGACAAAATGCTGCTTATATAAACCCTTTAAAGTCTAAAACATCTTGTCTGACATCTGAGGTCCTCCCTCTCCTGCCACATCATCACACAGTTTCCAGGATTAGGACTAGAAGAATGCGCTCATCCTGAAAGAGCCCTAGAGGAGAGGAGACCCAGGTGCTAGCCGGACACCTGGCCTCTGACTCTGCGACTCAATTTCCTTATTTACAAAATAGAAGAGCTGGCCCATGGCCTCTAGGGCCCTTTGTTTTCTAAACGCTGTGGGAGGCTCCTTGGCCCGTTTTTGGCTCTTCTGCCTGTCACTGTCTGGATAACTGTGGCATATCACTCAGGCAGGGCAGCTTCTCTGACGTCAGTTCATTCACAGTCCCGCTGGGGCCGTTTACATTGCCCTTTGGGAGCTGTAAATCCCTCTGGGGACCCCGTGAAAGCTAAGTCTCCTCCTTTCAGGGAAAAATAATGTCCATTTTTATAACCACACATCTCACATACAACTTCGGGGCGTTCCAGACTCCGATGCTGTCCACCCTCAAGGGCCCAGGATAAAAATCTCCTGCACGGAAGTGAACTGGAAACCAGCACTGAAGGAGCCTATGATCAGAGGGAACGCTAAGCTTTGGCTGAGTGGTGTCTGGGGGCAGCGGCAGAGCGGGTCCTGGCCTCACACTCATTTCCTTGTCCGTCCAAATGGGAAGCCAAGCGAGACTGGGGAGGAACGCTGGTTGGGCGCTCCCGCCCACCTGCACCTGGGAGCCACCTGGCAGGAACACCTGAGCCCTCTATCAAGCCTTCACAAGCCCTTCCTGCCCCACCTGCCCCAGGGGGAAAATGCCTAGAGCAACAAGTCCCCACTCCTCAGGAGGGCTCCAGCCGCACTCACAGGGCCTTTTCCAAAGGTGTTCCAGCTCCTGCACTACGAGTGTGGCTTCTTTATATACGGAAGTTCTTGCTTTTAATTTAAGAGGAGGCTCACTTAATTCAACACCCTAAGGTCCCTCAGGCCGAGAGATATCCGTATAGATAAAACTCCAAGGAGCTCAAAGCTTTTAACGTAATTGCTTCTAAAAATACCTTTTGGAAAGGCATACTGAAAGTTCAATGTAATGCTTTCAAACAGACCCTAAGAAAAAGCTGTATCCAAATCCTTCTCAAACACTGTAATCTTGCAGTTGTTTGTCTCTTGTTCTGGTTCTTTATCCTGGATTCGGTAATGCATCACTTTGTTTATGCAAAGAAGCTTAATTTGCTAACCGAGACTTCTTGCCTGTTGCTCCCAATAACACACACTGTCAGCTTTTCAGCACTGTTCACTCTTTTGTCCTTGGGGGGACAATTAACCCATCTTTCTGGAGCAGCAAAACCTGCCTCTTTATAGATTAAAGTACCATTGTTTGCTATAGGAAAGAAAATGTACAGGAGACCTACGAAACTCATGTCAATATTTGGAGCTAAAGACCTGTAAGTAAACAAGGGGGCTGGGGCTTCCATTTGCTTTGAGTTGCTTGTGAGGTATTCCCATCTTTGTGTTTGCTGAGGAATATTTACTGTTTTCTTAAAAACAGACCATGAAAGTGGCTCTAAGTTTTTAAAAGCACAATTATTTGAGTAAAACTATTCATGTAGATAAGACGTGCTTTCAGTAGTAAACCAGAACACACAAAGGAAGGGATAAGAACATGGGGAATTATTTGGGGGAGTTATAATCTGACCACTGTCTTACAAAATAGAGCACCTATGTAAACTTTTGCCCCACCAGACATATTCATGTTAAAATTTGTTGATTCTAGATTCAGCAAAGCCTGTGTGCATCTCCTTCAGGGAAAACACAACTCAGGCAAAACTGCTGAATAAGGAGGCATAACTAGGATGGAATATTAAACTAGCAAACAATGTTTTTAAAAAAAACCTTTCCAGTTTATTTTTTATAATGCGATATTCTGCCTGTCTGTGACACGTTGTGGCCGAGTTTTGACTGTTGGCGGAGAGTACGCAGGGGCAGCACTTAACTGCGTTTCTCTTGCTTTTAAAAAATGTACCTGTTCGTCCTCAGTGCTCTGGGTGGAATATCTCTCTTTGTTCTTCGCTGCTCAGCTTCGCCGGTGTCTGGGGGCTCCTTGGAGTAGGCTGGAGAAGGAGCGCCCTCTCCTGGACAATTCACTGATTGCAAACTCAGGAAGCGCTGGTCAGGTTACCAGATAGGCCCTGTATTTGAATTTTCTTCATAGAGAACACAAAAGAAATTTTAGTAGGTTCTGTACAACAAAGGGCCTGCTTTTATCTTCGAAGATAAAACAGCTTGCTTTTGAATTTCCAAAGTGATTTGGAGAGACAAGGGCATCTATTATTTTAATATTTTTTCTTAAAAAGGTATGGCTCTACTTTATAGCCAAAATTTCATTTTTAAAACCTAATGACTTATTTCTTTCTCTACTTGAATTATTTTAAAAAATGATTTTAAATTCCTACCCTTTCGAAGATTAGAAACAGGATGATTAGCAAGGGCACGTAGGCCATTTGTTTTCAGTAAAGACATCTGGTTCTTTAAAATCACGGTCAGAAGATGAATTATCTTTTATAAATCCCAAATCAAATTATTGTCCGTGTGTTAGTAATTTATTGCAAAGTGCTTAGGACAATAGGCTCTACTCCTCTAGAGCGCTATTTGCCGAAGACTAAGGGTATCTTTCACAGTCTTTCCATAATGAACAATGAAGAGTAAATATTCTGTATTACATTTTTTTCACTCAGAAGAGAAGAGAACAGAATCCCCATGGCTTTGCAGTTCCCTTCACCTTATTAGTGGGAGTATTCAGTTTGTGGATCATCAGCAAATTTCAGATTCAACGCAGACTAACTTAACTTTGGACAGTTTACTTAATTTTTGTAAGCCTCAGTTTCACCATATGAAAAGTAAGGATAAAAGTGATAATAGTGGGAATTGAATGAGATAATCCATGCTAAGTGCTGAGCTCTGTGCCTTGCACTTAGTAAGTGTTCAATAAATGTTAACTAACACCACCACCACCATCCTCAAAATTACCCTTTCTCTGCTCCTCTCTAACCCCCCAAACAAAAAATGTCGAGCTTAATGAGTCATTATAAGGTGAATCTACTTTTCTAAGTCTTTTACTGATTTTTCATGGACAACAGAAGGATTTCTTTATTTTCTTTTTTTTAAAGTCTAGTAATTCATTTTGAAAGAGAAAGATATAGCTGTGATCTCTTCTGTGTATTTTTTTTTCTGGTATGCTTACAATGTTTCTAGTATGGTCATTCTGCCCCTATTCCCCTTTTTTTGTTCCTTAAGAGTTTTATATGGAATTTGACTTGATATCGTTCATATTTAAGCAAAATTAGTTTTCCTTAACTTTTAGAAGGAAGCAGTGTAGCTTTTTCTATCTTCCCAGAGCCCTCTCTTGTTTTTTTTTATTTTTATTATTTTGTGTGTGTGTGTGTGTGTGTGTGTGTGTGTGTGTGTGTGTGTAACTTCCTGAAATTTCGTGGCTGTTCCCTTCCACCCCTTTCATTGGACCTTCTCTTTCCTTGTCTTTGCTGTCCACGTCCTGCTGTTTTGACTGCAGCTTTTCCTCCTCTGTGCCTGGAGGGGGCTCTGGCTGGACTATTATGGGAGTTCAAGGGAGTGAGTCTTAGCTGACCATGAGCCTCATCATTCACCCAATGTTGCACTCAAACCCCTTTCAATTTCAGCCGCTCCAACTGTTTGGGGTCTGCCGGGTGCTCCACTGCCTCTCTCTGCCTTCTTCTGCACATGCTGATTACCAGGCTGGCCTAGTAGTGTTGGTGCCTTGCTCATACTTGTAGTTTGGGGTTTGTGGGGGCGGCTTAACTTGTCCATGGGTTTTTGGTTTTGCTACTTCGTTGCTTTTTCTGTTTTTTTTTTTATGAGAGAATTTGGTTTAACTTAAAAACTATACTGTCACTTTTCCAAAGAAGAAGTCTGGATGGCCAACAGGCACATGAAAAGATGCTCCACATCGCTAATCATCAGAGAAATGCAAATTAAAACCACAATGAGATATCACCTCACATCAGTCAGGATGGCCACCATCCAAAACACAAACAACAACAAATGTTGGCAAGGATGTGGAGAAAGGGGAACCCTCCTACACTGCTGGTGGGAATGTAAAATAGTTCAACCATTGTGGAAAGCAGTATGGAGGTTCCTCAAAAAACAAAAAATAGAAATACCATTTCACCCAGGAATCCCACTCCCAGGAATTTACCCTAAGAATGCAGGAGCCCAGCTTGAAAAAGACATATGCACCCCTATGTTTATCGCAGCACTATTTACAGTAGCCAAGAAATGGAAGCAACCTAAGTGTCCATCAGTAGATGAATGGATAAAGAAGATGTGGTACATAAACACAATGGAATATTATTCAGACATAAGAAGAAAATAATTCTACCATTTGCAACAACATGGATGGAGCTAGAGGGTATTATGCTCAGTGAAATAAGCCAGGTGGACAAAGACAAGTATCAAATGATTTCACTCATCTGTGGAGTATAAGAACAAAGAAAAAACTGAAGGAACAAAACTGCAGCAGACTCAACAGAACCCAAGAATGGACTAACAGTTACCAAAGGGAAAGGGACTTGGGAGGATGGGTGGGAAAGGAGGGATAAGGGGGAGAAAGGGGCATTACGATTAGCACACATAATGTAGGGGTGGGGGGCACAGGGAAGGCAGTGCAACACAGAGAAGACAAGTAGTGATTCTATAGCATCTTACTGATGGACAGTGACTATAATGGGGTATGTGGTGGGGACTTGATAATGGGGGGAGTCTAGTAACCATAGTGTTGCTCATGTAATTGTACATTAATGATACCAAAATAAAAAATAAAATAAACGATACTGTTACTACTTCCGTCTTTCCAGAATCCCTCTCAGACGATTTCACTGATAATGAAATTTTTAATTTGTCTTTCATTTTGCTATTTGCTTTGAACTTGACTCATCTTAGAGTGCAGACTTAGGTTGAAGTTGATAATCCCATCGGGGATGATTAGCTACTTCAAATAATGCATGTTTTTTTATCACTGTGGTTGATTAGAACTGAGTGCTACATGATCTCTAGGTCCTTTCAAACCACGTTCAGCAGTAGGCTGTCCTCAAGGCCCATGATTCAGCAAGTCCACCCAAGGCCTCTGGCCAAGAGCGGAGCCACACCAGCTCTAGCTGTGGCTCATCTTTCCCCGTCCCTCTGCATGTGTATTAGGAATCTTGCTGTCTGGTTACATCTTACTGTGAACTTAGTACAGGCATGATTTTTTTTATTTCAGGATCTCCCCTCTAATCTCTTGTGCTAAATGTCTAGGATCCCATGGACTCTGTACAAATTCAGACCCCAAATCAGGAATAACCCCAGACTAGACTGATCTACTTTGATTACATTGTACTTGTAATCACTCACTAAATAGGCATTTATCAAGTACCAGCCATATACCAGACACATGGTTCTGGATGCTAGGAATGTAGTGACGAATATGATCTGCCCTCCCCTCCAGGGATGGGGGACAGTGATATACAGGTATTGGTTGTGGTACAGGGAAATAATTGCTAGAAGGAAACACAGATGATATGATATGCTATGGGAGAGGTGCAAAGAGAGAAGCAACTGTCAGTAGGAGTTCCTATGCCAGCAAATAAAACTGCATGTGCTATGGCTTTACATATAAAATGTATGTATTTGGCAAAGGTGGGAAAGGAATACACTTATGAAAATAGTTTCTGGATTGGTGTTTGTTTTCTTATTATATTTCTTTTATGTTGTTTTTTAATAATATTGTCTTATATACATGTATACACATAAGTATATACATACACACACACACACACACATACACATGCACCTATATGACTCTAGCTATTTTCCTGACGGACTTTCACATGTGTCAACAGGCAAAACTCTTGATGCTGATGCTAGACATCAATGAGGGTTTTCATCTTCTTTGCTTTCTCATATGTACTAGCTAGAAAATACTGGAGGATTTCAAATGTGTCAGCACCACTGTGATTTTCAAAACAGAAAAGAAGTAGAAAAAAACGCTGACTAGGAGAATGCATGCAGCGTCATCCCAGACAAAATCTTTTTTTTTAAGTTTATTTTGGTATCCTTAATCTACAATTACATGTGCAATATTATGGTGATTAAACTACCTCCTTCATCAGGTCCTTCCACCAACCCCATTACAGTCACTGTCCATCAGCATAGTGAGATGCTATAGAGTCACTACTTGTCTTCTCTGAGTTGTACAGCCCTCCCCGTGCCCCCCTAACATTACATCTGCTAATCGTAATACCCCTTTTTCCCTCTTGTCCCTCCCTTCCCACCCATCCTCCCCAGTCCCTTTCCCTTTGGTAACTATTAGGCCGTTCTTGGGTTCTGCGAGTCTCCTGCTGTTTTGTTCCTTCAGTATTTTTTCTTAGTTCTTATACTCCACATATGAGTGAAATCATTTGATACTTGTCTTTTTCGGCTTGGCTTATTTCACTGAGCATAATACCCTCTAGCTCCATCCATGTTGTTGCAAATGGTAGGATTTGTTTTCTTCTTATGGCTGAATAATATTCCATTGTGTATATGTACCACCTCTTCTTTATCCATTCATCTACTGATGGACACTTAGGTTGCTTCCATTTCTTGGCTATTGTAAATAGTGCTGCGATAAACATAGGGGTGCATATGTCTTTTTCAAACTGGGCTGCTGCATTCTTAGGGTAAATTCCTAGGAGTGGAATTCCTGGGTGAAATGGTATTTCTATTTTGAGTTTTTTGAGGAACCTCCATACTGCTTTCCACAATGGTTGAACTAATTTGCATTCCCACCAGCAGTGTAGGAGGGTTCCCTTTTCTCCACATCCTCGCCAACATTTGTTGTTGTTTGTTTTGGATGTTGGCCATCCTCACTGGTGTGAGGTGATATCTCATTGTGGTTTTAATCTGCATTTCTCTGATGATTAGCAATGTGGAGCATCTTTTCATGTGCCTGTTGGCCATCTGAATTTCTTCTTTGGAGAAGTGTCTATTCATGTCCTCTGCCCATTTCTTAATTGGATTATTTGCTTTCTGTTTGTTGAGGTGCATGAGTTCTTTATATATTTTGGATGTCAACCCCTTATCGGATACGTCATTTATGAATATATTCTCCCATACTGTAGGATGTCTTTTTGTTCTACTGATGGTGTCCTTTGCTGTACAGAAGCTTTTCAGCTTGATATAGTCCCACTTGTTCATTTTTGCTTTTGTTTCCCTTGCCCGGGGAGATATGTTCATGAAGAAGTTGCTCATGTTTATGTCCAAGAGATTTTTGCCTATGTTTTTTCTAAGAGTTTTATGGTTTCATGACTTACATTCAGGTCTTTGATCCACCTTGAGTTTACCTTTGTGTATGGGGCTAGACAGTAGTCCAGTTTCATTCTCTTACATGTAGCTGTCCAGTTTTTCCAACACCAGCTGCTGAAGAGGCTGTCATCTCCCCATTGTATATCCAAGGCTCCTTTATTATATATTAATTGACTGTATATGTTTGGGTTAATGTTTGGATTTTCTATTGTGTTCCACTGGTCTGTGGGTCTGTTTTTGTGCCAATACCAAATTGTGTTAATTACTGTGGCTTTGTAGTAGAGATTGAAGTCAGGGAGCGTAATTCCCCCTGTTTTATTCCTCCTTCTCAGGATTGCTTTGGCTATTCGGGGTCTTTTGTGGTTCCATATGAATTTTAGAATTATTTGTTCCAGTTCATTAAAGAATGCTGTTGGTATTTTGATAGGGATTGCATTGAATCTGTATATTGCTTTAGGTAGTATAGCCATTTTGACAATATTTATTCTTCCTAGCCAAGAGCATGGGATGAATTTCCATTTGGTAGTGTCCTCTTTAATTTCTCTTAGGCAGACAAAATCATTCTGAAGCAGACACTAAAGAAGGGAAATGCCAGGCAGGTGGTTCCAGAATCATGAGACTTTCTGTAAGGTGGCGGGCCGCCTCTGCTGATGGGGAGCTTCAAGAGATACCCGGGGAGGCCCGCGCGGGGAGCAGCAGCAGTGCGGATTTCACAGGCCTTACAGATGCGGGATGACAGGTGTGAAGTTCCCCAAAAGTCCCCTAAGGCTCCTGGGCTCTGCCAGGTAAGAGAGAGTGCGGGCATTTTAACGCAGGTGCGGGTAAAGTTGTGTTTTAGGGAAAATGACCCATTCTGCACACAGATGGAATAAGGCAGCCTGAGCTACGTGAGAAAGGGAGAGACATTCCGTTAATTTGGACTTAATCTTGAAAGATTGTCAGTCAGGGTAGAAGACAGACCTGCTTCTGCTCATCGTAGCGCCCCCGGGGAGTTCCCTGGACCCGCCGCCTCCCTGCCAGAGCCCGCTCCCTTCTCCAGTGGTGACACAGACTCTGGCATCTGCGCCGTCAGGGACTGCAGAATAACGAAGCAGGCCGCTCCCCTGCCTGTCCAGCTGGATTAGATCTCAGCCAGTAAGTGAAGTCTGGAAGCCTCCTGAGTCTGACGCCCCTCCACACCGCTTGTCCTGGCTCATGACCCCAGCACGGAGGCCACAGAACTACAGATGAGTCACCGGGTTTTCAGACGACTCCTAGACAGGGTGTCAACTTGGCATCAGACTCACCCAATTTCAGATTAAGAATTACTGTGTGTCCGAAGAAAATACCCTGTATTTTTCTAGATAAAATTCTATTTAATATGTTTCAGGGGAGCTCCACACTATTTTAAAAACTGTTTCAACAGGAGAAAGAAGGAAGGCAAGGTTTCAAGGGGTGGTTTTCTCCCATCCCTTTATCCAACTATCAAAAATATTTTTTCATGGGCTTGGTGGCAGAGGGTAGACAGAGACACGGCAGACGGTTCCGCCAGAGCTGTTGGGAATGAGCATCGCAGGAGGGAGGCCTGGAAGAGGGCAAGGAACCGCGCCCCCGAGCCGGCAGCCAGCGGCTCTTTCTCTGCTGGGAGCAGCGCGGAGCCTCCCGAGGGAGAAAGCTGCTCCCCAGGTTTCAGGCGTCAGTCCCCGGATTCCCGGGCAGTAGCACCTGCTCTGGAACAGCCCACCATCCAGTTCTAGCAGAGAATCCCTGACGGCGAACCTCATGGGATCGGGTGTTCCTGGGAAACAACAAGGCTGCTGTTGGGTGGAAGGGAGAAAGCACCAAACAATCTCAGTAGCACCGGCATCTTTATCGTCACCCTCCGAACTGCGTTTGGGATTTTATTTTATTTCCTGCTATGGTCGTGGGCATCCCTTATCTGAGCAAGGACACCCTCCACGGACCTGCGGGTTCTGGTTGGGGGCTGGGGACTTAATCTAGAATGACAGAAGCTTCTATGACTCAAGAGCTAAGAGCCTCTTTTCTTCTTTCAAACAAAAGCCTTTGGTGGCAGATATGCTCGTTTCTTTCTTATTTTCTATAGTGCATGATATATACCCACATCTTCCAGTGTTAGGACTACTTACTACATTGTAATGTCTTGTCTATATCGAAATGTCTTGGGTGAACTATGTGGATGTGTGTTACACTTAAAATCCTATACATAAAAATCTGAACATACAGAATGGAAAGAATTGTGATACAGCTCTATGAACTGTATGAAGATGTGGATATGAACTATGTGAAAATGTGGAACTATATGAAAATAGTACATGTGAACTATATGAAAGTGTGAATAAGTAAAAATCTGAATGTACAGAATGGGAAGAATTATGGTACAATTATCCTTAGGATCAAATCTTTCTCTACTCCCTGTAAGGATGTATCAAAAATCTTTTATGTGGGTTCCATTATACTTTTATGATAGGAAAGAGCACAAAGGGGCTCTGTCTTAGGCCACCTGAGCTCAGTCGGGCTTTGCTGTTTGTATCCACTGGGATCTGGGGTGAGCTAAACAATTGCTTTGTGCCAAACTTCCTCATTTGTGCCATGGGCCTGCTGCCTTGAGCTGCTGTGATGAGAAAAAGTGTGGAAAAGAAATTAGTGCCTGGTACACAGAAACACTAGGTAAATGTTAGCTGTTATTCTCATGTTGACAATTGATTTTCTCCCCACTCTTCGGGAATATATCTATGACACAGTATAGTATCGATAGCACTTTAGAACTCTGCCTGTTTTGAGTCAATTTCTGAATTTTACAAATCAGTGAATGCAAATGTAGGTAATATGAACAGAGATATTTCTTATGCTTGATTAACTGAAGGAAGAAACTAGATACAATAATCTGAAACACATAATCTGAAAGGGGGCTTCTGTTTCTACCCCAGAGTCATCTCCTACCATGTGCTGGTAGAACACAGAAAATTCTTTGCCTCCAGCATCTTCAGGGGAAGTGATTTGATGCCTAGTATCTGCCCTGGAAGTGCCCATACCGCCAGTAGTTGAGCAGATGCACCACTGTGCATTTGCAGACCAGTGAATGCTCAGCTGTCATTTATGTCCTGTCTAAATCACAGACATGGGCAGCAAGGCTTCACCAGGCAGAGGGAGCAGACCACGGGACTGGCCCCAACTGGTAGGAGTTCAGAGGGCATGAGGTAGGTGCTAGAGGGGCAGGCAGGGAATATTTGGGGTAGTATCCTGTGAAAGGCCCAGGGTCTCTGAGGTTTGGGTTGGCCACAAAGTTGTAGGGCCTAAACATAAGTCAGTGGAGTTTCGCCTTTTTTTAATATTGAGGTACATACAAAAAAATGTATGAATCTTAGTGTAGAGCTTGATACATCTTGACATGTGTGTGCATTCCTGTAAGCATCACCCAGATCAAGATATCAAACATTCTCACCAATTTTTTTCCCCTTCGCCTAATTCACCCATCTCCTTACTCCCACTTCCCTATGGCAACCATGAGTCTGTTCTCTATGGTTATGAGTCTATTTCAGTTTTGTTCATTTTTTTTTTAGATTCCGCATGTAAATGAAATAATATGGTATTTGTCTGTCTCTGACTTATTTCAATTAGCATAATATCCACTAGGTCCATCCATGTTGTCACAAAGGGCAAGATTTCATTCTTTTTCATGGCTGAATAATAGTAGTCCACTGTACATATGTGCCACATATTTTTATCCATCATCTATCATTGTTTCTGTATTCTGGCTATTGTAAATAATGCTGCAATAAACATAGGAGGGCTTTTTTTTTTAATTAGTGGTTTTGTTTTTGGTGGGTTTTTTTGTATGGGTGGGGGGGCGCTGTAGATTCCCAAGAGTGGAGTTGCCGGGTCATATGGTATTTCTATTTTTAGTTTTTTGAGGGGCCTCGATACTGCTTTCCGCAGTGGCTGCACCAATTTACATTCCCACCAACAGCACAGGAGGGTTCCCTTTTCTCCATATCCTTGTCAACCCTCTATGGCCTTGTTGATAGTAGCCATTCTGACTGGTGTGAGGTAATATCTCACTGGGGTTTTGATTTGCATTTCCCTGATGATTAGTGACGTGGAACACCTTTTCATGTGTCTGTTGGCTGATCACATGTGATGAAAGATACATAACTACAGTTTACCATTTTAACCATTTTTAAGCGTGCAGTCCACGGCACTGAATACCTTCACAACACTGGGCAGCCACCGTCCATCTCCAGCAAGGCACATTTTTGTCGTGGTTGTTGGAGACAGGAAATCAAGGATGAAGTTTTGTTAAACAAGATGTCATAAAACCATGTACTGTATGTCCATACAACCAGGAGAGACTGAGGCTCAACGGGAATTTGGAGGAAGGTACTGATGAGTGGGAGGCAGGCTGGCCAGCGGAGTCCCGAGGAACTGTGGGACCGTGAGCCAGTCCTCTGAATGGTGCAGCCACTGCCCACTGTATTCCCTTGGGGACTGGGGCCCCTTGGGGCAGAACGGAGGACAGATGAGTTTGGTTTTGTTTCTGGCCCTTTACCACATCCACCCCTTGCTTCTTACCTCCTCCCGTCCTGTTCCTGACTTTAAAAGACATGCTCCCCTTAGCTTTTTGTTAAGTGTCACATGGGGCCTAAATCCTGATTTAATGTGCAACCTAGTAGCCTTTGGTCCCTGCAGTCCTGCTCGTTCCCAAACCACATTCCCAGCCTCCTCCAGCCCCAGTCCTTGCTCTCCCCTGGCGTAGCACAGCATAAGATCCTGAGCTTCAGAGCACAGGCCTGTTCAAAGCCTGGCCCCACCACTGCTTGGTGCCCTTAACCACGTCCCATCTGTTCCCAACACATAGGATGGGATTCAGAACCCCACTTCCCAGATGGGTTGGCTGAGATAAAAGATTTGCAGGGAGTGCCTGGAGCAGTGCTCGAAACACACCAGCTCCTCTCACTGAACCACTGACCAGCGGTGGGGCACAATGCAGTTCAAATGTTGTCTTTCTGTTCCAAAAAAAATATTACTGACTCAATATATTGGGCCCATGTTGTGCACCTTTGGGGCTATAACAATGAGAAAAGGCAACATTTTTTTTTATTAAGGTATCATCGAAATACATTCTTATGAAGGTTTCACAAGAAAAACAATATGGTTACTACATTCACCTTTATTATCTAGTCTCCCTCATACCCCATTGCAGTCACTGTGCATCAGTGTAGTAAGATGCCGCAGAGTCCCTACCTGTCTTCTCTGTGCTACACTGTCTTCCCGTGACCCCACACACACCATGTGCACTAATCATAATACCCCTCAATCCCCTTTTCCCTCCTTCCCCACCTGCCCTCCCCCACCCCTCCCCTTTGGTAACCGCTAGTCCCTTCTTGGAGTCTGTGAGTCTGCTAGTCTGCTGCTATTTTGTTCCTTCAGTTTTGTTTCGTTTTAGTACTCCACAAATGAGGGAAATCATTTGGTACTTGTCTTTCTCCACCTGGCTTATTTCACGGAGCATAATACCCTCTAGCTCCATCCATGTTGTTGCAAATGGTAGGATTCGCTTTCTTCTTATGGCTGAATAATATTCCATTGTGTATATGTACCATATCTTCTTTATCCATTCATCTACTGATGGACACTTAGGTTGCTTCCATATCTTGGCTATTGTAAATAGTGCTGCAATAAACATAGGGGTGCATATGTCTTTTTGAATCTGGGATCTTATTTTCATTGGGTAAATTCCTAGGAGTGAAATAACTGGGTCAAATGGCATTTCTATTTTTAGTTTTTTGAGGAACCTCCATATTGCTTTCCACAATGGCTGAACTAATTTACATTCCCACCAGCAGTGTAGGAGGGTTCCCCTTTCTCTGCATCCTCACCAGCATTTGTTGTTCCTTATCTTTTGGGTGTTGGCCATCCTAACTGGTGTGAGGTGATATCTCTTTGTGGTTTTAATTTGCATTTCCCTGATGATTAGCAATATGGAGCATCTTTTCATGTGCCTGTTGGCCATCTGAATTTCTTCTTTGGAGAAGTGTCTGTTCATATCCTCCGCCCATTTTTTAATCGGGTTATTTGCTTTTTGGGTGTTGAGGTCCTTGTTGGATATGTCATTTACAAATATATTCTCCCATACTGTAGGATGCCCTTTTGTTCTGCTGATGGTGTCCTTTGCTGTACAGAAGCTTTTTAGTTTGATCTAGTCCCATTTGTTCATTTTTGTTTTTGTTTCCCTCGCCCGAGGAGATGCGTTCAGGAGAAAAGGCAACATTTTAATGGACCAAGTGACAAGTAAGCTGAGACCACAGAGTGCTACGTACGAGTGCTACGTACACAGCAGGTATGCAGCACAGCTGTCAGACACCCACAAATGCAGGGGAGTCCGAAGGGCTCTGAGCTCCTCCAGAGGGTCCTGTTCCTTTCGGTCTGAGAAAAGGAGGCTTCAGACAGAAGGTGGGAGGGATTGTGACTGGTGGGGTGGGAGAGCACAGTGAGACTCTCCAGTCCGACAGCTTGCCTGCCTCCGCGAGGTGGTTTCTCCTCCTTCCTTTGTGTCCCTCCCTGAGAGACCCCTAGTGGGGGAATCTCAGACCAGGGGGAGGATGGTTCACTTACAGACAAGGAAGAGTTTCCACTGTCTCAGGTTGTACCAGCGGGGAGGTGATAATGAATGGCTGTTATTTAGATGAAAAACTGGAATGATTTCACCTGTGGTGGGCTGGCTTGACTTGAGAAGAATACAGAGACCTGGTTCAGTACACAGATTTGGGTTTCGGACTGAGATTCGCGTCCCAGCTATGTCACACGTGTGTTGTGTGATCTCTAATTTAGCCTCTCTGAACCTCAGTCTACTCATCTGTACAATGGAACTGCAACTTCAGGAGGTTTGTTCAAGGAATACATGAGGTAATGCAATCGTAGACATACAGTAAACTATAAAAAAAATGTCAACTATTTTCATTTGAGAAGCATTAGATGGAAAACACAAAGTTACATTTGCCCAACAAATGATGCTGTTTTTCTTCATGGTCAAATCACTAATGAAACTTTGGTGGTAAGTCAGACCCTCAGAATCTCTTTGATCCCAAGTATGATACTTTTTTTTTTATGTTACTGATGTTCTTCAAAATTACTGTAAGCATTTTGAGGATCCAGTCTTCTCAAGTGGTCAGACCAAATAGCAACAATTATCTCTTTTCCTTTGTTTCCCCAGTTCTTCTTCTTGGCCTTTTCCAGGGCTTTTGCTTCAGGAATCTGCACATATATCCTAAGTTGGAGAGCGGGAGAAAAGCCTTAGGAAGAGCAGTTCAGTGGCAATTACCAAATGTCAAAACATTGGGCAGCAATCAACTTGCCATCTGGATGTTAGAAGTCTGAAATCTTGAAAAATGGTTGTGAAACATTTGTGAAAGGTCTGTGCAAAAGCAGGCACAATGGGACTTTCAGGCTATGTCTAAATAACACCCTAGTTCTAATTGAGGATCTTTAAAATGTCATGCTTCTTTTTTATTGCAAGTGTCAGAAAGCTGAAATCAGGCTGCCATGTAAAATAAGGGGAATGTATTGATTCAGTGGTAACTGAAAATCTTGAATTACTGATTCCAGGTGAGGTTTGATCCAGCAGCTCAAAAATGCCATCCAGGGCCGGGCTTTTCTCCTCCCCACATTGCCTTCTATGGTGTTGGCTTTAACCTGAGGCTCCACAAGGTGGCCCCAAACACAGCTCTAGAATCTCCTATAATGGAAAATGGCTGCAGCAGCTCCAAAATATGCATCTTCACACCATATCATCCAGAGTATAAGGAATGGTCTCTTCTCCCAGAAACTAGTATAGGAGAAAGAAGGCTTATTTTTCCCAAGAGTCCCAGCAAATATCCTCCTGGCTCGTTGGCTCTGACTGGGTTAGTGCTAATCTCCAAGCCAATCCAGGTGACTTGGGGGCACAGGTGGGTGAGCCAGTTGGTTTAAGCCTACCAGGCCACACTCCTGGGACTTGGGATGGGTTCAATCCCACCCAAGCCAAATTTATTCTGGGAATTTGAGGTCCTGTTGCCAGGACAGAGAATACATACTAAG
This sequence comes from Smutsia gigantea, assembly GCA_032199065.1. Taxonomy (NCBI): domain Eukaryota; kingdom Metazoa; phylum Chordata; class Mammalia; order Pholidota; family Manidae; genus Smutsia; species Smutsia gigantea. The sequence continues at coordinate 21,722 of JAVSCE010002450.1, forward strand.
TAGCAAACACCCAATGTGCACCATATTACATTTTTAAGAGGGACGACCAAAGTCACATGATTTGTGCTTACAGATTTGTACTACCTATTTCTACATGATGTTTCCTGTTAATAGATCGTGATAATTAGGAAGGACTTTAGTACTTGGCAATTTTGCACCTAAGTTCTGACCTGGAAGGGGGGGGTGGGTGTGACATTTACAAATATGTAACTGAAGGCCAAGCTCAAATGAATGGAAGGCCTAATTAGTTCCCTGGACAGAGAAATGTCCCTTACCTTCCTGGCCCCTTCTAACTCCCTCCTAACGGGGCTGGTGGCTCCAGCAGAAAGGGCTCTGCATTTTTGGTTTCTATTAATGTCTCATCTGATCCCAAATGACAGTGCCCTCTGACTAATATTAATATTAATACTAGTACTAATACTAACACTAATATTTTCTTTTAATGTTGAGATGAAGCATGTGTGTCTTAAGAGGAAAACCTTGAATTTAAGCCTTGAATAGGGAGCTCAGTCTATTACAAAAGAAGACTGGAAATGGCGGAAAACCAGCAGGATCGGCCAGACCAGTGGGTTAACAGCCCTTAGCTGCTGTATTCCCCCTCTCTCTGCCCATGTGGGGCCATGCTGAGTGTACTCTGGGCATGCAGCCCAGATAACAGCAGTCAGGATAAGCAGTTTCTGTAATGAAATGAGGCTAAATGAAAGGTTTCAAACTCCAAGTTTCAATTATAGTTTAGAAAGGGTTTTAGTGATGGAATTGAAGGTAGCCAGAGATCATGGATGAAAGACATATAATCAGATTTTTCCGGTGTTTGAAATTGCTCTTGGGATGGGGCTATTCATTTTACTCAGCAAACATTTATCAGAAGCTCACTATGCCCCAGAGGCTAGGGAAGAGTGGTGAACAGAGACATGAGCCTGTCCTCATGGAGCTTAGAGTCAAGCACAGAGGAGACAGACAATACCAAATGACTGAATTTCCACTTAGGGTAGGGGCTATGAAGTAAAAATACAGGCATATTTAGACAGTGTTAAGAAAATCTTTGATAAATTTTGTGGATTAAATTTGTAGGGAAACTCCCAATATAGAACACCTTAAAATGCCAGATTAAATATAAACACCACAATCTTATCATTTTATTGAGGTACAATTACATTTAATGAAATTCACTAATTTTCATTGTACAATTCAGTGAATACTGACACACATAGAGTGATGTAACCACCACCACAATCATGATCCTTCACCCCACAAAGTCTCCTTGTGCCCCTTTGTAGTCAGTCCCTTCCTCCTCACCCCTTACCCTGACAATCACTGGGTCACTTCCTGTTACTGTAGTTTTTTTCTTAGAATTTCATGTAAATTAAATCACACAGTAGGTAGTCTTTTGTATCTGAATTCTTCTACTTAGCAACATGCTTTTGAGATTTCTCCATGTTGTACATGTCAGGAGTCTGTTCCTTTCTATTTATGAGTGGTATTCCACTGAATATACCACTATTTTTTAATTAACTTACCAGTTGATGGACATTTGAGTTCTTTCTGGTTTTTGGCTGTTATGAATGAAGTGGATACAAATATTTACCTCTAAGTCTTTGAGTAGACATATGTTTTCTTCTTAGCTAGGAATGGAATGGCTGGGTCCTATGGCATAGTAAGCAGAATTCTACGAATGGTCCTCAAAGGCTCTCACCCTTGTAGAATCCCCTCCCCTTTGAATATGAGTGGAATGTGTGAATATAATGAGTTATCACTCCCACAATTACGTTACCTTACACGGCAGAGAGATTATCTAGTGGGCCTAATCTAATCACATGAGCCCTTTAAAATCCTGTAAACCAAAAAAGAAGTCAAAGAGGTGAGAAGCACAGGGCGGTTCAGTGTGTCCTTACTGGCTTGAAGGTGGCAGTGGCCCCTAAGAAGGAATGTGGACAGCCTTGAGGAGCTGAGCGAAGTCACCAGCTAACAACCAGCATGAGAACAGAAACCTCAGTCCTGCAACTATAAGGAACTGAATTCTGCCAACAACCTGAAGGAGCTTGGAAACAGATTTCATCCTAGAGCCTCCAGAAGAGGACTCAGCCCAACTAGCACTTTGACTTCCGTCTTGCGATACCAGGAGTAGACAACTCTGCCACACTGTTCCAGACTTCTGACCTGCAGAATTACGAGCTAATAAAGGAATGTAGTTTTAAGCAAATTTGTGGCAATTTGTTACAGCAATAGAAAACTAATACCTTTGGTCTATATAGGCTTAACTTCATAATAAACTGCTAAATCATTTCCAAAATTGTCTATGCTGGTTATGCTCCCACCTGCAGTGTGGGAGAATTCCAGTTGTTCCATCTTCTTGGCAATACTTACATTGTCGGTCTTTTTAATTTTTTAGCCATTCTTATGTAGTGGTATTTTATTGCAGTTTTAGTTTGTTTCCCTAATGATGAATGTATCTTCATGTTTTGTTTTGTTTTTATATCTCTCCTTTATTTATTTTTATTTCTGTATCATTAATATAAAATCACATGAGCAACACTGTGGTTACTAGATTCCCCCCATTATCAAGTCCCCATCACATACCCCATTACAGTCACTGTCCATCAGCGTAGTAAGAGGTATCTTCATGTTTTTATTTGCTATCCGTATATCTTCTTTAGTGAAATGTCTGTCCAATCTTTTGTCTGTTTCTTAAATTGGACTGTTTGTCTTATTCTTTCAAAGCACTGCTCGGCTGGTGGTAAAGGGAATAGAAGGCAGAACTATGAGAAAGCTTGATTGTGCAAGGCAAGCAAGGACAGAGCAGGCCTTCGCTGAGAGGGATGGAGGAGCAGGGTGCCTGCCAACCCAAGAGTCTGGGTTTGGTGGGTCACATGCAGGGGCAGGAGATAAAAAGCATGTGGCTTGAGCAGGGTGGGAAGCCAGAGCCCCTGAAAAACAATACAGTGCTTTTACAACAACTTCCCTGCCTAAGGAGATAGGACCTATTTTAGTCTTGGTGCTGGAAAAAGTCCTGGAAACTCTCCCAGAAGAATTCCCAACTCACAAATGTTTGAGCCTTAAATTTGCCTCCTATATGGACCCAAAAACTTTAAACCGCTGGACATCACACTTTAACACAGGAATTAAAGAGGTTCCACAGATACAGTTCCAAGGTACATGGATTCACAATAAATAAAAATCACTAAATCAACAAGGAAATGACATCATGAATGAGACTCATCTGAGACAATAAACTGCTGAGTTAAACCTACAAAGACTGCAAACACTGAAATGATTGGGTATAGAATATTAAATAAGTGTGTTTAATATTTTTAAGAGATAAGATAATGGAATAAAAGCAAAACAAGGAGCAAAAAATTCAAAGTTGACAGATTACCTTGAAAAAAGGTGAAAATTACAGAGCCAGAAGACAGTGGAATAATTAAAGTCTCCAGGTAAAAATAACCTCGAACCTAAAATTGTATGTTGTGAAACTATATTTCAAGAACAAAGTTAAATAAAGACATTATCAAGCCCAAACTGGGAGGTTTGAGTAACAAAAAACCCTCACCATGAATCTTCTCAGGCATATACTGTAAGGAAAAGGAGAATGATCCCAGAAGGAAGTTCTGAGAAGCAAAGGGATGTAATGAGAAACACAGGTAAAAAACTGTGGACAAATAGAAACAACACTGCATATATAAAATGATAATGTCTAACCGGAAGGTCAAAAATATCCAAGGTAGAATTAAAAGCCTGGAAAAAAATAGCCTAAGAATTGGGATTAAGGCATTTGATATAACAAACACACTCTTCTATGTGCCAGGCCCTGTGCAGAGTAGTCTTCAGGCCATGTACCATTTAATCCTCCCAACCATGTTTATGAGGAAGGTATTTTTACTAGCCCCAGTTTTCAAATGAGAAAATACACATAGCCAGAAAATGTCAACTGCAACTTAAGCCAGGTGCATGTGACTGTGAGTCTACTCTCTCAAATACTGTACCACGCTGCTCTCACTGTCAGTAATTGTTGTGGAAACATAGGCAAGTGTAAACATAGGGAAGTGATATAGGCAAGTATAAAGCCAAGATTCCCCTGAATCATGATTGTCACATCTGTAAGTATACACACACAATTTTGAAAAAGATTAGGATCATAACTATTTACTGTCTCAATCTTAATATTACCAGGTAATATAATATTCTAAATATAATCATCTTGCTCTTAATTATTCTTTGGAAAGATACTTTTAAATGATTCCACTGCTTAGTGTTTTTAACCTCTTTACCACTTTTCTTCTGTCTTCTACAATCTTCATTATTTTTGTTAGCAGGGAAGATAATCTGCTTTATATTTTTTGTTTTCTCAAATTTGAAGTGTATTAGGAGAAGATGGATGTCTATTCTATTACTGGGTATGATATTTTTGTTTTAGAGATCTTTTTGCAAAAAAAAATCTGGGTCACAAAATTACAAAATTATGTTCTTTAAAGCAGATTCAAGATACAAAATATGGATTTTAAAAACACATAAATTTGACAAAAAGTCTTTGCTTTTATGACAAGATTTTCCTGCATGTATTCTTTTACATAACCTGTTTCCTTAAACTATGGAAATATCACTTCCTTGATGAAAATGGATACACATGGAACTTTACAGAAATGCATTTATAATTTTACAAGGGATGCAGATGTATATATATACTACCTACGTGTATAGAAATATGTATATTTGTCTCAACCCAGATATTAATATCATTATAGTATTATGTATATTGTAAAATCTCATTAATTCAAATATGCCACTGATTGTTTACTTTTAATAACTCAGAAATGAAATATCAATATAGTAAGGAGAAACCAACATGGGATATGTGTATTTTTGTATGCAATCCTATTAGACCTTGCACAGAGCTCATTAACTTGTGTCATTTTGCTTTTTAGTACCTATTTGTAGTTTGGCATAAATGGTACCCAAAAGAATGGAAAAAGAACATTTAAATTGTTAGCAAATAAAGTCTCATACACCTTCCCTTTTTCCCCACCCAAACCTTCACTGAAATGAGTTTAATTTTCTAACCATTTAACCACAGCCTGATGGTCAAGGTTGGATTTGGAACAATTCTTGAGGTGCGTATATGAGATTATCCACAAATATTATTCCCACGCGGTCTCCGCTCTGCTCCACACATCCCATAAGGGGCCTCTCCTCCTTTCTGCCAGGAGCTAGCTAGTGCTCTAGGGCTCAGTCCGTGCAAAATAACCTTCAAGTAGTATCTTAAACAGAGTAGAGAAAACTAGATATGCTAAGAGAATGATGGAATTTATTCTAAAGCCAGGTGTCTATAAATTCATTTGGTCCGGGGTGGGGGAGGAGTGAGCGACACGGTCCCCCGGGGTCTGAGACCTCCACTACCGTACCCAGGTGCCGGCTCGCGTGGCTCCGCCTCTATTCCCAGCTATCGTGGCCCTGCTATTCCTGACTCGTGAATCTCTCTGAATCTGTTTAAAACAGGCACCCATTCACATCCTTCCTGGACCGCCTCATGCTAAGTCGCCGTTGTCAGGGTAACAGCGTGTCTGGAGGGAGAACTGGCTCTCCCGAGTTTCCACGGAAACCACTCCCCGCTGTAGCAGGTGTGGCGGGCGGGGCTGCGCGGGGAAGAGTCCCTGCGGCGCGGCAGCCAGGCTGCAGCACGACCCGTATGGGATATACATAGACTTATTTTCATAAAACACTACTTTCGGAGAGATCACTTGCAAAACAGACCACTAACTCCTTCCAGCTTGATAAAATCCAGCCGCTCCCAAGGAGCTGTCAGCGCGGTGGAGATGGTCCCGGTCGCGGAGCATCTGCAAAGGAGCCCCCCAGACAGTAAGGTTCTGTGAGCAGCGTCCTCTGGAGAGGCGGGAGTGTTGGGGTGCGCGACTAAAACGCGAGGGAAACGGTTGCATGAGCTTCCTGCGCTTTGCATAGAGCCACGCTGCTCAGAAATCAAGAATCAGTAGGCCTCGGGCTTGCTGCGTTCCTATAAGTAAGTCCCCTTTACATTTGAGGCGCAGCTTCGGTTACCTGGAAATGCCCCCGCCTCTGGTTTTGTTTCGCATATACGGCTGGGAAAAGTATCAAATTTGTGCTCGCAGCGAATGGGAAAGAACTGAGGTTTCTGAAAAATTCCTAGGTCAAGACTAGCATTTGAACCTTTAGCTACTCGGTCCCTGCACAGTCATTCCAGCTGCGGCGTCCCCGGGGGTTGCGGCAGGGTGACTGCGGTTGGACATGCGGACCCCAGTCCCCAGCCCGTCATCTTTGTGTCTCTCCGTGGCGGGGAGGGTCTGTCTGACATAGTCATTAAACCTGGCAGCTGCGTTGGCGGCACCGAGGGAATTTGGAATGAGCTTGCAGAAAATGAGGGGCTTTCAGCTAGCCGCCCGCTCGTCCCTCCTCGCCGCCCACGGCGCCTTCTCTTCTTTCTGATTGCCGGTGGCGGGGCGGGAGTGCGCGCGCTTCATGGAAACAATTGGAAACGTGAGTATCTGTGGCTCCGCGCTGCTTGCAGGGCTGGGCTCACAGACTTCCAGCCGGGTGGCCGGGACGCGGAGGCGGCCTAAGGAGACGCGGCGCCGGGCATCGGGCTGCGGGAGGCCTCGCGACGCTCGGCGCCACGCCTTGTCTGGAGGAGGTGTGCGCTGGCGCGGCGAGCAGGCGACGACCCGGGAGCCTGCCGGAGGGGGGCTGAGCGCCCGGGCTGAAACGGACCCTGTGCCTGCGGGACGGAGGCACAAAGAACCGTGGGCCTAGGCAGCCCGGGGAGCCCCGTCCTGTCCCCGGGCCCCCGGGTTCTTTTTGAGAAAGGGGAGAGGCTGCATTTTACGGTTGGGTTGCAACAGTGAGATTAGGCCAGTGATTGCCTGTAGCAGGGGGGCCTTTGGGCGCTGCGCAGTGCCGGCCACGGGGGTGCAGGGGCCGGGGCGTGGCGGCGCCGCGGGGAGCACCGCGCGCGGCAGGGGCGCAGGAAGGCTGCGCGCCCTGTTCCTCTGGGGTCTCAGCGTTCTCGGATTCCAGAGCCTCGTGGGCCGCAGACTCTCGCCAAGCCACGAGCTCCCTCCTTCCCTTTCCGTCCTCACACTTTGTGTTCTATCTAACAGGGCAGACATCTTACGGAGAGCAGATGTTTAAGCGAAAAGACCTCAGTTCCCTCCTTTTCTGGGCAAAGTATGAGCGCGAATGGGGTGTGGCTTTTTTCTTACTACTACTGATTGCTAGAGGGAATCTTGAAGTTCAACTACGTTTTTATGTTTCTTTCTGGAGAAGATTCCCAACTTTACAGAGCTGGCATCCTGCAAGGGTCTCTCAGTGGTTTATGTAGTTCTAAACTCCCTTGGCTTTTCTCTAGGGGTTCCAAGGAGCGTTTAACAGCGTCTATTGGCTCCAGAATGTCATGCTCAAATGTTTTGTGTGCGTTTTCATGGCGATCTGGGTCAGGCCCTCATGTGTTATATACTGAGACGCAGTTCCTGCTCTTGACGGATCTTAAGTCTAACTGCGGTATCTGAGACTCGATTTCTTGACGTGGTGTCTGGTATCCAGTGTCGGGAGCTGCTGGGCATGGGAGGCTCACCTTCCCCAAGGGACCGGCCAGCGCCAGGGCTACTCTGACACGGGGTGCATGGGCAGTCAACTGTGGGCAATCTGTAAAATGGGCATAACAAAGTAATAACTCATGGAAATAAACTAAGATTTTTGCTGCATTTCCCAATCCATCTGCTCCTAAGGAGCATTTCTGTTATAACCTGACAGTTGGGGATTAGCCAAATGAGAGCAAGTAGGAAAGAAAGAAAACACTTGCAAAATGGGGGAATTTTAAAATAAAAACCCTCAGAAAAATCAGTTATCAAATTAGCTTAGAAAATGCCTGAAAACAGACTAACCTATTGACTGTAAATTACTTCATTTCCAGGTAAAGAACTTAAACTGTTATGGACATGCATCTGGCCCCTTTAGTTGTATTTTATTTTCTTTTTCTGCCTCTCATAATGCAATTATTTCTTTCTCCTTTTTTTTTGTATTTTCTTAATTGAAGTTATCCATGACATACAATCTTTTTTTAATATAATTTATTTTATTATCATTAATCTACAATTACATGTGCAATATTATGGTTATTAAACTACCCCTTCATCAGGTCCCCCCCACCAACCCCATTACAGTCACTGTCCATCAGCGTAGTGAGATGCTATAGAATCACTACTTGTCTTCTCTGAGTTGTACTGCCCTCCCCGTGCCCCCCCAACATTACATCTGCTAATCGTAATGCCCCTTTTTCCCTCTTATCCCTCCCTTCCCGCCCATTTTCCCCAGTCCCTTTCCCTTTGGTAACTATTAGTCCGTTCTTGGGTTCTGTGAGTCTGCTGCTGTTTTGTTCCTTCAGTATTTTTTCTTTGTTCTTATACTCCACATATGAGTGAAAACATTTGATACTTGTCTTTTTCGGCTTGGCTTACTTCACTGAGCATAATACCCTCTAGCTCCATCCATGGTGTTGCAAATGGTAGGATTTGTTTTCTTCTTGTGGCTGAATAATATTCCATGGTGTATATGTACCACATCTTCTTTATCCATTCATCTACTGATGGACACTTAGGTTGCTTCCATTTCTTGGCTATTGTAAATAGTGCTGCGATAAACATAGGGGTGCATCTGTCTTTTTCAAACTGGGCTGCTGCATTCTTAGGGTAAATTCCTAGGAGTGGAATTCCTGGGTCAAATGGTATTTCTATTTTGAGTTTTTTGAGGAACCTTCATACTGCTTTCCACAATGGTTGAACTAATTTGCAGTCCCACCAGCAGTGTAGGAGGGTTCCCTTTTCTCCACATCCTCGCCAACATTTGTTGTTGTTTGTGTTTTGGATGTTGGCCATCCTCACTGGTGTGAGGTGATATCTCATTGTGGTTTTAATCTGCATTTCACTGATGATTAGTGATGTGGAGCATCTTTTCATGTGCCTGTTGGCCATCTGAATTTCTTCTTTGGAGAAGTGTCTATTCATGTCCTCTGCCCATTTCTTAATTGGATTATTTGCTTTCTGTTTGTTAAGGTGCATGAATTCTTTATATATTTTGGATGTCAACCCTTTATCAGATACGTTTTTTATGAATATATTCTCCCATACTGTAGGATGTCTTTTTGTTCTACTGATGGTGTCCTTTGCTGTACAGAAGATTTTCAGCTTGATATAGTCCCACTTGTTCATTTTTGCTTTTGTTTCCCTTGCCCAGGGAGATATGTTCATGAAGAAGTTGCTCATGTTTATGTCCAACAGATTTTTGCCTATGTTATTTTCTAAGAGTTTTATGGTTTCATGACTTACATTCAGGTCTTTGATCCACCTTGAGTTTACCTTTGTGTATGAGGCTAGACAGTAGTCCAGTTTCATTCTCTTACATGTAACTGTCCACTTTTTCCAACACCAGCTGTTGAAGAGGCTGTCATCTCCCCATTGTATATCCAAGGCTCCTTTATCAAATATTAATTGACTGTATGTGTTTGGGTTAATGTTTGGATTTTCTATCCTGTTGCACTGGTCTGTGGGTCTGTTTTTGTGCCAATACCAAATTGTCTTGATTACTGTGGCTTTGTAGTAGACCTTGAAGTCAGGGAGCGTAATTCCCCCTGTTTTATTCCTCCTTCTCAGGATTGCTTTGGCTATTTGGGGTCTTTTGTGGTTCCATATGAATTTTAGAATTATTTGTTCCAGTTCATTGAAGAAAGCTGTTGGTAGTTTGATAGGGATTGCATTGAATCTGTAGATTGCTTTAGGTAGTATAGCCATTTTGACAATATTTATTCTTCCTAGCCAAGAGCATGGGATGCATTTCCATTTGTTAGTGTCCCCTTTAATTTCTTTAGGAGTGTCTTGTAGTTTTCAGAGTACAGGTCTTTCACTTCCTTCGTTAGGTTTATTGCTAGGTATTTTATTCTTTTTGATGCAATTGTGAATGGAATTGTTTTTCTGATTTCTCTTTCTGTTAGTTCATCATTAGTGTATAGGAAAGCAACAGATTTCTGTGTGTTAATTTTGTATCCTGCAACTTTGCTGAATTCAGATATTAGTTCTAGTAGTTTTGGAGTGGAGTCTTTAGGGTTTTTTATGTACAGTATCATGTCATATGCAAATAGTGACAATTTGACTTCTTCTTAACCAATCTGGATGCCTTGTATGTCTTTGTTTTGTCTGATTGCTGTGGCTAGGACCTCCAGTACTATGTTGAATAACAGTGACGACAGTGGGCATCCCTGTCTTGTTCCCAATCTTAGATGAAAAGCTTTCAGAGTCTCACCGTTAAGTATGATGTTTGCTGTGGGTTTGTCATATATAGCCTTTATGATGTTGAGGTACTTGCCGTCTATACCCATTTTGTTGAGAGTTTTAATCATGAATGGATGCTGAATTTTGTCAAATGCTTTTTCAGCATCTATGGAGATGATAATGTGGTTTTTGTTCTTCTTTTTGTTGATGTGGTGGATGATGTTGATGGATTTTCGAATGTTGTACCATTCTTGCATCCCTGGGATGAATCCCACTTGATCATGGTGTATGATCCTCTTGATGTATATTTGAATTCGGTTTGCTAATATTTTGTTGAGTATTTTTGCATCTACGTTCATCAGGGATATTGGTCTGTAATTTTCTTTTTTGGTGAGGTCTTTGTCCGGTTTTGGTATTAGAGTGATGCTGGCTTCATAGAATGAGTTTGGAAGTATTCCCTCCTCTTCTATTTTTTGGAAAACTTTAAGGAGAATGGGTGTTATTTCTTCTCTATATGTCTGGTAGAATTCAGAGGTGAATCCATCAGGCCCAGGGGTTTTGTTCTTGGGTAGTTTTTTGATTACCAATTCAGTTTCGTTGCTGGTGATTGGTCTGCTTAGTTTTTCTGTGTCTTGCTTGGTCAGTCTTGGAAGGTTGTATTTTTCTGAGAAGCTGTCCATTTCTTCTATGTTTTCCAGCTTTTTAGCATATAGATTCTCATAATATTCTCTTATGATTCTTTGTATTTCTGTGGGGTCCGTCGTGATTTTTTCTTTCTCATTTCTGATTGTGTTTATGTGTGTAGATTCTCTTTTTCTCTTAATGAGTCTGGCTAGGGGTTTATCTATTTTGTTTATTTTTTCAAAGAACCAGCTCTTGGTTTCATTGATTTTTTCTATTGTTTTATTCTTCTCAATTTTATTTATTTCTTCTCTAATCTTTATTATGTCCCTCCTTCTGGTGACTTTGGGCCTCATTTGTTCTTCTTTTTCCAATTTCAGTAATTGTGTCTTTAGACTATTCATTTGGGAATGTTCTTCCTTCTTTAAATAGGCCTGGATTGCAACATACTTTCCTCTTAGAACTGCCTTTGCTGGTCCCACAGAAGTTGTGGCTTTGTGTTGTTGTTGTCATTAGTCTACATATAGTCTTTGATTTCTGTTTTGATTTGGTCGTTAACCCATTGATTAATTAGGAGAGTGTTGTTAAGTCTCCATGTATTTGTGAGCCTTTCTGTTTTCTTTCTAAAATTTATTTCTAGTTTTATACCTTGGTGATCTGAGAAGTTGGTTGGTAGGATTTCAATATTTTTGAAATTACTGAGGTTCTTTTTGTGGCCTAGTATGTAGTCTATTCTGGAAAATCTTCCATGTGCACTTGAGAAGAATGTGTATCCTGTTGCTTTTGGGTGTAGAGTTCTGTAGATGTCTGTTAGGTCCATCTGTTCTAGTGTGTTGTTCAGTGCCTCTGTGTCTTTACGTATTTTCTGTCTGGTTGATCTGTCCTCTGGAGGAGTGGTGTGTTGAAGTCTCCTAAAATGAATGAATTGCTGTCTATTTCCTCCTTTAATTCTGTTAGTATTTGTCTCACATATGCTGGCGCTCCTGTGTTGGGTGCATATATAATTATAATGGTTATATCTTCTTGTTGGACTGACCCCTTTATCATTATGTAATGTCCTTCTTTATCTCTTGCTACTTTCTTCATTTTGAAGTCTATTTTGTCTGATATAAGTACTGCAACACCTGCCTTTTTCTCTTTGTTGTTTGCATGAAATATCTTTTTCCACCCCTTCACTTTTAGTCTGCGTATATCTTTGGATTTGAGGTGAGTCTCTTGTAAGCAGCATATAAATGGGTCTTGGTTTTTTATCCATTCTGTTACTCTGTGTGTTTGGATTGGTGCATTCAGTCCATTTACATTTAGGGTGATTATTGATAGATATGTACTTATTACCATTGCTGGCTTTAGATTCGTGGTTACCTAGGGTTCAGTGGTTGCTTCTTTACTATCTAACAATCTAACTTAACTTTCTTGTTAAGTTATTGTAAACACAGTCTGATGTTTCTTTATTTCTCTCCCTTCTTATTCCTCCTCCTCCATTCTTTCTATAATAGGTGTTTTATTCTTTGCCTTTAGTTAGTATTTGGATGGTCTGCTTTCTTTGCTATGATTTTATTTTCTCTGGTGACATGTTTTTAGCCTTAGGAGTGCTTCCATCTAGAGCAGTCCATTTAAGATATCCTGTAGTGGTGGTTTATGAGAGGCAAACTCTCTCAACTTTCATTTGTCTGGAAATTGTTTAATCCCTCCATCATATTTAAATGATAATCGTGCTGGATACAATATTCTTGGTTCGAGGCCCTTCTGTTTCATAACGTTAAATATATCATGCCATTCTCTTCTGGCCTGTAAGGTTTCTGTTGAGAAGTCTGATGATAGTCTGATGGGTTTTCCTTTGTAGGTGATCTTTTTTCTCTCTCTAGCTTCCTTTAATACCCTGTCTTTATCTTTGGTCTTTGCCATCTTAGTTATTATGTGTCTTGGTGCTGTCTTCCTTGGGTCCCTTGTGTTGGGAGATCTGTGGGCTTCGGTGGACTACGAGACTATTTCCTTCCCCAGCGAGGGAAAGTTTTCAGCAATTATTTCTTCAAAGACACTTTCTATCCCTTTTTCTCTGTCTTCTTCCTCTGGTACTCCTATAATGCGAATATTGTTCCATTTGGATTGGTCACACAGTTCTCTTAATATTCTTTCATTCCTAGAAATCCTTTTATCTCTCTCTGCCTCAGCTGCTCTGTATTCCTGTTCTCTGATTTCTATTCTATTAACAGTCCCTTGCATCTCATCCAGTCTGCTGTTAAGCCCGTGGATCGCTTGTCTGATTTCTGCATTGTCTTTCCTCACTTCCCTCACTTCCTCCCTCAGCTCTTGCACATTTCTCTGTAGGTCCATCAGCATGGTTATGACTTTTGTTCTGAATTCTTTTTCAGAAAGGCTGTGCATTTCCATCTCTTCAGGCTCCCTCTCTGGGGTTGTCTGGTTGATTTTGGTCTGAACCATATTCCTCTGTCTTTTAATGGCTATAGAACTGGTCACTAAGAAAAAAGGAGAAAGAAAGAAAGAAAGAAAAAACAAAGAAAAGAAAAAACAAAAAACAAGACAAAACAAAAAAACAAAAAACAAAAAAACGCCCACTGGGAGTAGATTCTGTGTGAATGCTGTAGGTGGCGCTATTGCCTCACTATTCTGCAGTCGTGGCTGTGCCGCTCTGCAGGGCCCTTTATTGCTCTGGCAGGGGTGGGAACGAATAGGAGGCTGTTGATCTCAGTGAGAAGCGTAAGTAGGCTACACTTCCCCAGTCACCAGCTAAGGTTTCTGAAACTCCTCAGGGCTCCCAGCCTGCTGGGCTGAGTGTGCTGGGGCCAACCGGCTCTCTGCTGGGCTCCTGTCTCTTTAAGACTGCTGAAGAAAGCGTGCGCTTTTCTTTTTTCCTTCCCAGGAGCCGGCTGCAAGCACCCTGGCGCGTTCCCCGCTCAGATCCTGCCCCCTGTCTCTCCAATCTCCGCTGCACTGCACAATGTGGGTCAGCGCTCCTCGCGCAGATCACCGGGGCTGGCTACTTGACGGGGTGTACTTCCACTCCCTCCCGGCTCTAAATCCTTTCCTCCCGCCGGTGCACTGGGGTGGTGGAGTGCTTGGATCCTGCCAGGTCGTGGCTCTGTATCTTACCTGCCTCATGGGGTGCCGAGTCCTCTCGGGTGTAGCTGCACGCTGTGCGCTTTCCTGTGTATTCTGGTCTCTCTTTTAGGAATAGATGTATTTGCTGTGTTTTCGTAGATAAATATAGTGTTGGGAGGAGATTTCTGCCGCCCTGCTCACGCCGCCATCTTCCCGGAAGTCCCCTGATATACAATCTTATATTGGTTTAAAATGTAGAACACAGTGATTCAATAATTACCCATATCATTAAATCTTCAGCCCCTCTAGTGTAGTTACTTACCTATCAACGTAGAAAGATGTGATAGAATCATCGACTGTATTCTCCATGCTGTACCACTGTCCCTGTGACCAACTTATATTGTGATTGCAAATTATTGTGTCTCTTTATCTCCCTCACTATCCCCCCTACCCGCCCCAATCTCTCCCCCTTGGTAACCACTAGTCACTTCTCGGTGTCTATGAGTCTAATGCTGTTGTTACTTTTGTTTTGCTTTGTTTTTATATTCCACAAATAAGTGAAGTCATATGGTATATGTCTTTCTCCACCTGGCTTAGTTCACTGAGCATAATACCCTTTGGATCCACCCATGTTGTTGCAAATGGCAGGATTTCTTTTCTTTCTAATGGCTGAGTAATGTTCCATTGTGAATATGTACCACATCTTTATCCATTCAACTACTGATGGACATTTAGGTTGCTTCCATATTTTGGCTATTGCAAATAGTATAGTAATAAACATAGGGGTGCATATACCTTTTCAAATCAGGGATTTTGTTTTCTTTGGGTAATTCCTAGAAGTGGAATTACTAGATCGAATGGTATTTCTATTTTCAGTTTTTTGAGGAACCTCCATGTTGCTTTTCCACAGCAGTTGCACCAACTGACATTCCCACCAACAGTGAAGGAGGGGTCCCATTTCTCTGCATCCTCATCAACATTTGTTATTTCTTGTCTTTTGGATAGTGGCCATTCTAACTGGTGTGAGGTGATATCTCTTTGTTCTTTTAATTTGCATTTCCCTGATGGCTAGCGATGTGGAGCATCTTTTTACATGCCTGTTTAGCTTCTTCAGTTTTACCTATCAGGTTATGGCCCTGAGGAAAGCATGGTGTCCTCCTAACCCAAAGGTGAGGTTTGATATTCTGTGCTTTTGTTTGCTTCAAATTTTGGTTTTTCTATCTCAGAGTGAGGTTTCTCAGGTTTTTGTAAATGAGTTCCTTGTTAATAAAAACCAGATGATGGTTGAACAAGAAAAGCATTGTGAAAATATTAATGTGATTCTGAGATATTAAGTATGATATCATAGAACCAGAAATAAATACCACTACTGAATTCTACTCTAGTGAAATAATGGTTAAGGTGCTGTTTCTAATTTTGCCCATTGTTCTTAAAAAGAATGTGAAGAAACTGAAGGAGGGGTTCTGAATGGAGCAACCAAAATAACTTAGTAAAGCCCAAAGAAGAGAAACTAAAAAAAAGGAAAGAAAAAGAAATCCTTGAGGCAGTGTGGGGAGCTGAGAAGAATGGATAAGAGAAAAACAGATTTTGACAAGTATAATTAAGATCTTCACAAATTGTGAAAGAGTGAAATGAGCCACTGAGGAGCTTTAAGGAGAGAATAATTTATCAACTGGCTCTTGGGGTCTAGCTTTAGCTGTTCACAAACCAAACTGCACGTTAGAATCACTGAGGGACGTAAAACCCTTCTGAGGCCTGGGTACCTCCCCAGGCTGAGATTCTGGCTTAACTGGTCTGAGTGCAGGTATAAACATTTTGTCAGAGCTCCTTAGGTGAAACACTAAGGAGAGAAACACTGGTCATGCCTAAAATGGCAAAGGCCATCTCTGCAGGGCCAGCAGGGAGCATAAGTGCCTGGAGGGGTAGTGGTGGGGTGACCTAGGGAGGCAGCTGTGATCCAGGTGTGATGTCAGCCAGCTTTGCCAGATCTTCTGTTTTATCAAGGGAATCTGGAAATCTACTTTTTATTTATTAATAAGAAATCTCCAGATCTTTAAAGGTCGGCAACTAATTCAGAGTGGAACATTTGAAAGTATGTTTTGCTTGCTAAACAAAACACACCTGGGAAGCTGGCCACAGGCCAGACTGGGCACCCTCAGCCACAGGTTTTTCCTTCTTTCTGCCTTCCTTCTGGAGAGGAGCAGGAGCTGACTAGTTGCTCTCCCAGGGCCTCGCCTAGCTTGAGTTCTGTGTTTTTCTTGTTTTTGTTCATTGAAGTATAGTTGCTATACAATGTTATAGTGGTTTCAAGTATACAACATAGTGATTCAGCAATTACGTACTTGATGAAATGTTCACCACAGTAACTGTACCTACCCTCTGTCACCATACAAAGATATTACAATATTGACTATTTCGCTGTGCTGTACATTTCATCTCTGTGACTTATTTATTTTATAATTGGAAGTTTGTCCCTTTTGATCCCCTTCACCTATTTCGTCCATCAGGTCTGTTTTTTTGTTCTTTCTTTTGAATTTAAAGAAACATTTCTCGGCCCAAACTTTCTGAAGTCCCATGGCTTCCCAGCTGTGTTGCTCTGAGATGGAGCTCGCTGGATTAGGTGGATGATGGAAGGTTCTCTAGTCCTTAACCTTCCCCTGAAGGACGCTGGCCCATCAGGATTGGCACAGTGACCACAGGCCCTGAGGTAGGAGGTAGCTACACCTCCCCCTCCCCCGCATTTACCGCTCAGAGCTCTGGTGGCAGAGATGGGGTGAGCGGGGATTGGGGAGCTTGCTCCATCCTCTGAGGAGTCTGTGAACTGTCCCGAAGCTGTCGCTGGGGTCCCTTGTGTTGGGGAAAGACAAACAAACAGGCGACCATGAATTGTCCAGGCATATAAGCAGCACTGATGTTGAAGCGTGAGCCATACAAATGAAATTTCAGAAATTCCCCAGCTCACACATCTCTTTAATTTCCCTCGAGCCTTCCCTAAGCTACCCAAGCAATGAAAATGGTATGTCTCCATGAGCAAAAAGGAGACATTCAATATTACTTTCCACAGATGAGAACTTCTTTACCAGAGATAGAAAAAACTCGGGAGGCCTAAAAATGTGCCTTGACTAGATTCTTGCTGCCTCTCCCATCTGGGTTAAGGCTGCTGTTGTTTTGTTTGCAAGTTGCGGGCAGGCGGTGAAGTAACAAGCTGGCAGGACACCTGCCTCTCTCTGGCTGTTCCCCGCACTGTAGTGCTAAGACCAGGATGTAGATCCTAAGACCTTCCTCCCCAATGAGGAGGCCCCGAGAGCCTCAGGCTGACACAGAGCCCCATGTGTGCAAGGAGGCAGGGACACAGCCAGAGATGAGGGCTTACCCGAGCGCCGATGAGCAAAGGCCAGCTTTGTTCTAAACAGGTTTGTTAAGCAAGGTGGCACTGTCGATAATGAAACCAGCACTCTTTAGCAGCTACCCGTTTCCTTCCTGTAGATGTGGGTAAGCAGGCAAACCCAGAGTGATTGAATGGATGCCAGGCTCTGCTTCAGAGGCTGTGATAAGCCTCCCAGAACCATGGCCACGCCATCTTCAGGCCTTCTGCCAGCCCCTCATTCTCCAAAGTACAAAGATTGTCTGGGATCCAAGAGAGAGAGAAAGAGAGTTTTGAAATTAGAATGTGGACACACCCCCAAGACGAAGAAAGGAAAAAGGACTCAGGTGTTCGGTTGGGTGCTCGGTGCAAAACCCAGAAACATGTTCCTGGCAGGAGCCGCATCAGCCCTGGTTTAGGCTGCCTTGGCCATAGGGCGAGGCCAAGATGCTCTACTCTGTCATACTCTTCCCCTCTCCTAGTGACGGCATGGAAAAAGGGGTTGGTTCTTTTATTGGAACCCTAGGTGAACACACTCCCCATCTGCCTCTGCCACCAGCTAGGGGTCAAATTCTGAGGACCAGGATGTGTATGGTGGGGTGCCATGAGGCCTGTTTTAGGTTCCGACAGAGCCTTGCTTCACCCCAGCCTCAGGGCTGTGGTCCGGGTAAGAGCCATGTGTAAGATTCCTCCCACTCTGTGTCCTTTTGGTCATGGAACCAACCTGCACGGTATACCTTGGGATCAGCCTTCCTTGATGTCTGCTATTCTGCTTCCCATAGGCCAGGCTGATTGTTAAATATATCAACTGCCTTGCCCTGGCACCTGAACAGTAAGTTCTGCCCATTTCTAGCGTGGTAATGACAGGTTGCTTATGGAGAATCCTGGCCAAGTCTGCCAGAGTTTACACAGCAACGTGGATTTTTCCTTGAGGTAGTTTATCTGGTTGGGTCTCCATTTTAGAACCTTGCTGTTGGGTCTTCCATTTTTGACAAATGCACTCTTAACAGAAGATCTATGCCAGTGTGTCCAGAAACAAAGAGAAAATGTTAAACTTCAATTCATTTTTCTTTTAACTTCTTCATTTGGTGGTAGAAAAAATGAGTAAGGGGAAATTTGATAGTGTTCATTAAAGTGGAACTGTGTGTGCATGACTATTCAATTCATCTCTGTCCTGCCTGACCAAAGATTCTTGTTATATGAGATTAATAAGAATATTAATAAAGTTCAAATATGTAATACTATGAACTATAATTGGTTTTAAAAAATAATAATTCCATTGGAAGTTTATTTTATTTTAAAGTAGATTATTCTCATCATCATATGGTAGTAAACCAAGAAGTAAATTATCCTCCTAATATATAGCTACATATGGTGGGCGACAAAAATGGAGAAAATGCCACATTCAGTCTGTTAAATAATTACTGTTTCTCCCACTGAGTATAAAAAAGAAGAAAGCATATGACAATTTAAAAAACCGGTTCTTGCCATAACATTTGAAAGAAAGATTTATACACAAAAAATGTGTTAGGTAGCGTGCTAGCCTGGCTAATCAAATGCTGGAGCTAGTAACGCAGATTGTTCTATGCCAAGGCTAGAAAGGGGGACATCGATGTTTGCAGGTACAGTCAGGTGCTTACTCTGTGGTGGCTCAAGGCTTTGAGAGATGGTCTCAAACCAAAAGCAGAGAAGGTGGATGTCTTTGTTACCTAAAGGCAAACAGCTTAAGCAATGGCTCAAAAGCCTCACAGAGCATGGATTTGGTACTCACTTTTAGTGGTTAGAGGGGAGAAAGAAGACAGGCCTTTCTGGAGTCAGATGATTAGGATTTGTGTCCCAAAGGTGTGTGAACTTGAGCAATTTGCCTAACACGCAGTCTCAGCTTTCTCATCTGCAAAGGGGGACAACCATTGCATTATTTTAAGGAATAAAGACATAAAGGGCCAGCATGGCACACAGATAATTAGCCTGTGATGAGTATGGTTTTTAAGACAAAGACATAAGATGGGACTCCATTCAACTTCCATATCAGAATGAGGACTTTGAATGGGTTCCCAAGACAATATGGAGCTTCTGTAGGATCTTTTAGGAAGTGAAAGCTTTTTTTGCATGACTTATATAAAAATTCATGGAATTTTTACAATTTTCTGCACATGACCAGTTTAATCTCTGCTTGGATTTTTTCTTCTCTCTTGTGTGTGGACTTCAAACTTTAATACTTGAACAAGGTAATCAGAATTTAAATACACTCCTCTAAATCTGTGAGAAGCCTGTCTCCCAAGATGGTTTGTCTGGGACCTTTATGACTCACCGTCAGCATCACATTGGCCTCCAACCTTTCTGCAGAGCAAATAGTAGCTCTGAGTTAAAAAATGTAATAAGCTGTGACTGCCAGTTGCTGCTATGACAGAGGAACTTGGTGAAAATTCAGTCCTCAAAACTTTTTAGGGTCATCTAATTTCCACTTGTTCCATATTATTCTTCTGGGACAGTTCTCCATAACCCATTATTTTTTAGCTATTTTAAGTAAAAGTTATTAGTTTACTACACCTTTGGTTTGGCAATGAGTAATATGTTTCCATTGTTATATTTATATTTTGAATCCTAAAAATGCAGTTTTTAGAATGTGAGTCAGTTGCAACCTTCACACTGTGGTTTTGAAACATCTTTTTATGACTCCACTAAGCACGACATTTCTCTGGAAATTTTCTCCCCATTCTTTCCCTTCCTACTTGTCTTAGTTTCATTGAGTTTGTCATTAAACACCGTCACTGAGCAGACTAAGCCATGTTACAGGGAGCTTCCCCCTCAGGGAGGTTTGGGAATAAGCATTTCTGAGAGAGTCCAGCACAAATCTCTGATCTCATTAGCACCCCCGAAGGGAAACAAGGTAATCTTGTGAGTTGGTGTTAGGATATGATTGTTTTCCAGGCTTCATTTTAAAAAGGCCGTGGGGGTTGGGGGCTACTTCTCTGCCCCAGATAATAACGCCTTCCATTTTCAATTCTTTCATTCACATTTCTGTTTCCCCAGGAGGGAGAGGGAAACCAGGCACCATCATCATGCCGACATGAACTAGCTCTTCATTGGCCACATTCTTTGGACCTCCCTTTACCACCCATTCTCTAATATGCTGAGTAACAAAGATTTCGTTGTATTTTGAATCAAAATAGGTCTTTTGTTCTAATAGCTCAATACAAAATTTTGAACTGGGGAATGTAATCCTTCCTCTATACAGAAACACTTTGCAAACAAATGTTTATAACCAACCCCTACTGCTTTTACAAGCACAGAGATGGATCAAATATACAACCATGCTCCATGTTAAAGAAGTAACCTCCAGGGATGAGCATGTGTACTGTGTGACAAGTACCACCCTCGTCACTGTGCATGCATGATTCCGTTCAGTCCTAATAGGAATCCAAGGACAGAGTACTTTGTTCTCATTTTAGTGGTGAGAAGACCAAAGTTTGGGGAGGTTGGATAAACTTTGCAAAGTTACTGGCTGCTTAGAAGCACGTGTAGGAGTGTGACTCAGATCAGTGTGACTTTAAAGCCCTGCTCTTGCCAGTAGGCGCTACAAATGATATGATGCACAGCAGGATCCCTTGGAATATTTTATTCCCCATTTTGGGTTTTATTAGTGTTCCCTAATTAGTGAATGGTTCGTGCTCAAAGAACTCTCACCGACAAGACCAGCATACTTGTTAGTTTTCCCTGTAACACCCCGTTCTCACAAGGCAACCAGCACAAAGCAGGGCCAACAAACTTCCTACGTGACTGAATATTGGGCAGGTTCCCAAGGTGGTGAACTATGTCTAAGACCCACGCAGAAGCCTAAGTAAGGGTTACTACGTGAGCAACCGGCACATAAATGCACTGTGTGCTCTGCAGCTGACAGTATTAGAGAATGGACATTTGTAATATTTCACTGGAACCTTCCATCCACTGGAAAACAGATAAGGCAAGATGGAAAAAAAACAAGTGCTTAAGCAAACTTGGTCAGGCTCTAAAAATGAATAAATCCAAGGAAGCCTAAAGATCCTAAATAAAATTCGTGTGCATGTTCTGTCTGTGTGGGGCCAACTTTGCCAGCTCGCTTGTAGGAGAAACTATTTGTTGTCTATGTTATTGCCAAATTCCTAAATCTTCAAGGGTAAGGACTGTAGTTTTAGTCTTTTATCCTGACGCTTAACTTACTGCTTACATACAGTGCACATTAAATAAGTATTTGTTTGAATGAGTGTATTAATTAGGCTTTCCCAGAGAAACGGAACCACTATGTGTATATGTGTATATGTATGATAAAGAATTGGCTCATGTGGTTATGAAGGTTGACAAGTCCAATGCATAAGGTGGAATGGCAGGCTGGAGACCCAGGGAGAGCCAGTGTTGTAGGTGAAGTCCAAAGGCAGTCTGTTGGTGAGTTCTCTCTGACTCAAGAGAGGGTCCATCTTTTTGTTCTGTTCAGTCCTTCAACTGATTAAATGAGGCCCACCCACATTATGGAGATCAATCTGCTTTACTCTTAACCAATTAAAATGTTAATCTCATCCAAGAACACCTTCTCAGAATAACACTTGACCAGATGTCTGGGCACTCATGACCCAGTCAAACTGATGTAAAATCAACCATCACAATGAGTGAAGGGGTGTATGAGAAGCAGTAGTTTCTGGATGGTAGCAAAACAAGTGGATGGCAGAACTGTTCTCTGTCATTATAAATTTCAGTTAAACGACACCTGGCTAGTAAGAAGGGAACTTCTCCTCAGTGAGGCAGCTCCAACTCACCATAGAGTTTGAAACCATGATGCCACCCTAGGTGACTCTTCCTTTGACCACTTGTGCACAGGTGATGGGTGACCATGGAATCCAGTGAATCAGAAAGGGGTTGAGATGTGTGTGGTGCTCTCCAGAACTGAGGGATGAATGGGTATCTCTCCAAGGGGTAAGGTTTTTTTTGGGTTTTGGAAGTGGAATCCTAAAAACATGTAAGAGCCTATTTTTCCAAGAGCTTATGGAAAAAATAATCTTTATTCTACCCAAGTGTGTGTAGCCATATTCAAGATGCTTTGTTTATAAAGTTGACTTAACACACTAGGTGGTTACTATAAATGTCTAAGGCTTATAAATATTGATTCTCTAAAATTATAACTCATGTCATATACTCTGGGATCAGTTTTCTGGATTCACATCTTAAAACATGTGCTACAAACTAAAGAAGCTTAGGAAACATGTCCCTGGTTTGTGATTAAAGTTGTTTTGTTCTGTTTTTTGTTATTCACATACAAATTCACTTTATGCTGTACCTTTTTAGACAAAAAGTGTTTGGAAGGAAAAGTATTGTTGAGGACTTTAGCATTTTGCCTACTCAGGGTTGACATCTGCACAAATTTCTTACTTTGTTTTCTTTTATCTAACCTAGTTTACCTACAATTAAATAGCTTCTCCCTGAAAAGTATTCTCATAGTCTAATGTTGTTTTAACTTCTGTATGTAAATATGTGCACGTACTTTAAAAGTAAAATGGTATTTATAAGCTTATAACTAAATACAGCTGTCTTATCTCTCTACTACCCACCCACCTATGTCCTCTCCCTTCAACATTCTTAGCCATTCTTCTGTTAGTGGTTTCAGGTTTCTAAAAATTATCCTTTTTCTACAATTTCTTTTTAATTATTTGTTTCAAGTAGCTCAAAATTCAAAAGAAAAAAAGAATGAAAACAATGAAAAGTCTCCTTCCCACCAAGGTCCCCTGATTTTCTAATTACCTCTCTAGAGGCAACAAATATTACCAACCTTTCCTATATCCTCCCTGAGATTTCCTTGCATATATATATACACTACTACTTACTGATCAATTTCAGGTGTCATCTATTGCCTCTCAGCCACAGCAGATGAGAATTTAGTTTTCTTTCCTACACTCTATCTTCTCTTTCCTTTCCCACAGTTTAGTAACAGTACAGGTCTTGATTAAATCACTCCTTACATTATTATAACTATATAAATATTATCACTGCTGAGCCAAGCAGTTTATTATAATTATGTTTCCTTTTATATACTGCATTTTGTTTTACCCAGAACTAATAATCAATTCTTTTTTTCATTAGATTTTTATGGCCTGTTGTTAATTGTTTCCAAATGCTCTGGCAGATGTGTCACATGATTATTGATCTTTTTTTTTTCATTCAAAAACTTCCAAACACTTTATTGGTTCCACTTCTCCCCACACCTCGGAGACGTCTCCTCTCTTAGGCCTCTGTTCTACTCCAATTTGGATGTTTTCTTCCTCCATTCCCAATGTGCTATTGCTTTGGGGACTTGCTTCTGTCATTCTCCTGTGTTGGATTCTCTCTCCTTGGATCCCAGTGTCTTTTTCTTTCTTGGTTTCATTCTGTTTTTCTGAAACATAGAAACATATCCTCCAGTAGTTTTTAAAGAAAGGATACATGCAAGATAATTTTTGAGTCCTTGCATGTCTGGAAATGTCTTTGTTCTATCTACACCCTTCTTAGTTGGGCTGATTATAGATTCCCCAGATGAAAATCATTTTTCTTCCAAAGTTTGAAGTCTCCTCTCTGTTATTGCTGCTGTGAAGTCCTTTGCCATTCCCTTCCTCCATTTCCTCCAGTATTTTTTCTATGTATTCTGATATTTCACAATGATTTGTCATGATTAGAGTGGTTTTCTCATTAATTACTTTCATCACCTGACCCTTTTTAAAATGGAAACTCCTGCTTTTTCATTTCTGGGAAAATGTACCTTATTTTCACTTTGCTCATTTATTTCCTTGTATTTCCCCATTTTCCCTTCTGGAGCTCTGGTTAGCTGAACATCACACCACTTGATCTTCTGATTTTCTTATCTTTTGTGCTATTGAGACCTTTTGTTTCTAAATTTGTAATTTCTAGCGTGTCATTTCTGTTCTTTTATTTTAGAAAACTATCCTGTCATTTCATGAATGCACTTTATTTTTGCAGGGGTGGGGGGTTCTGAAGATATTAAGCATAATGGATTTTTTTAAAAACCTTTCTTCTACTTTCTGTATTATTTTTGTGGCCTCTGACTTCTTTTGTTCTGTTTGTTTGTTTTTTGTTTGTTTTAGACTTTTTCTTTTCTCAAATGTCTGGTGATCTTTGTCCATATACACTTAAGAGTGAGGCTGTAAAACATTTGATTTCAGTCTTTGTGTGATTGGTGGTTTTGGCCCTTGGTGAACCTCCTTTGAAGAATGATCAGGCAGTGAGCCAGGTTTGTCCTTGGAAACCCCAAAAGGCAGTGATGGGAAGATTTTTCTTTAATGGGGCCATTTAGTTTCTTCTAAAATGAAGTCTACTCAAAATACTGCTTTGGAGAGATTGATTTCCACGGTTCTGGGAATGTGAAAAGGAACAGATTCTGGAATGCCGTTTCGGTATACAGACTTCACTTGACTCTTCAGCTTTCATTTGGCTTGCTTCTACCTTTCAGGAGCCAGTTTGGTGACCTCAGATTAAATTTCTCCTCTTGAGTACAGACTGTTACATTTTTATCTTTTTACCTAGCCACAGAGCTGGGCATATGTGCTGGAATCAGCCATAAAGCAATATCAAGAATTTGGACTCGGCAGCCAGAATGTTTCAGCTCAAATCTTGGTTCTACTAGTTACTAGCTGTCTGACCCCAGCCACGTTCTTCTCTAAGCCTGTAATTGGTGACTCCATGCTAAAGGCAAATAGTATAATGCCCAGGGAGGGAAAGAACACATTTGGATTTTATTTCTCTTTAACCTGGGCTATGTAGTTTGTATTTTAAAAATGCTTTCTATTATAACACACAGCCAACCCAAAGCAAGCACAAAGAAATACAATTGCACACATACCCTTACTGCAAAGATGGCATGGAGTTTCTCACTGAAGTAATTCATTGTGCATAGAATTTGGCAATAAGAAAAGGAAAAAGTCTAAACAAATAACCCATTGAAAAGCATGGCACGAGGATGATGCAATGGCGAATCACAACATGGAAAGACGTCCTGAATGAAAATTTTGTGTTACAAAAGGATCAAAAATGGGCCAACCAAATGGCAAAGAAGCAATGTTGATTCCTTTTTCAGAGTGAAGTTTTCATGGTTGACTTTACCCTTAGTCTTTAACAGGCTCTTTAGACTTTACCCTTAGAGTCTTTAACAAGTTGTTTTCAGTTCACCACCATACTCAGAATTAGCGTGGGATATTTCTCAGCTTTTGCATTCCCTTTGCCTCTGAGATAAGCATAAGACCATGGGGTGCAGAGAACCCTTTGCCTCCCATAATAAGAATAGAAGAAGAGGAGCAACTGCCCAAAGTAAAGTGCAGGAGAGGAGAGATGCAGGTGGACTTTGACCGAATAATATAATTTAGGGAGAAGGAGACAGGGCTGGGGTTCTGTCCCCCAGTGGCCCCAAGTTTGCAAGGGCTGTTGTAAGGGGTCCTGAATTCCTCCACCAGGATTTCTCTTCTGCAGGTTTCCTGCAGGATTTTTGTTTCAGAAGCATAGAAAGTGACAAAATACTTGTCTGAGTAACATGACATATAAAAACATGTACTTTCCAAGGCTCATTTGCCAATTTCCTTGTCATCTACTTAATTCTTAATTTATCTATGGTGATTAAAAAAAATAACAGGGAAAATATAACCAGCTAGTTATCTATAAAGAATACATTTAATAGGAAAAATTTGCAGAAGTGTATGTACAGGGAAAATATAACCAGCTAGCCTTTTTCACATCTGTTTATAATACTAATTTAACCACATTGGGGGGTTGGTTAAATAAGTCATGCTACATCCACAAAACAGCATACTATGCCACTGCACGCCAAAAAAGAACAAACTAAATTTATAAGCTATAAATTATAATCTGTAAACTAAATTTCCATAAGGGAAGCTGTCTGTGGTATGTTATTGGTAGGAAGGTAAAAGAAACGATAAACTACTATGAACTACTTTGTTTTAACAAGCACTATTTTAATACTGTCTGTCTAGAAAGCCATCTGGAATTATGCTAAATTGTGAAGTAATCATTTCTGTGTGGTTGCCTAACAGATGATAATTGGATTTTTGCAAAGAGCACTTACTGCTTTTAAAACTTGAAAAAAAAATGTATAGTTATAAAGTGACCAAAGGCAGGCAATGCGGAGCATGGAGAAAATGACATTAATTAGAAGAAAATGACATTAATGTACACATATCGGATAATCATGACTGAATGAGACAAAAACTACAGAGACTTTCTTTGAAATAACTCAAAATGTTAATTTTCCATTTTCTCAAAGGAAACCAGTTTAATAAGCTTAAAGATATAAAATAATGTTTCTTAAATTGTAGTATATAGTGGTTACCTTAATTGCATTGTTAAAAGGTCTTTTAAAATACATTCTCAAAATGTTGATTTTTTTTTCAGCACTAGTCTAGCACTTATTAAAAATTCTTTAAAAGAGTTTCATTTGATATACTCTATAGTAGTGGAGACAACTTGTTGTCTTCAGGAAACCCATCTACATTGAAGATCAGAGAGGTTGTTATGCATGGTACAGCGGGGGCCAACACTGCCGGCAGATTCTTGACAGATATGTATTTTTGTGACTGGAATGCTCCAGAAAATATAAACTCACACATCATGCTTTACTATATAGATTTAATGTATCTTGTTTGCTTTAATTATCCCTACACTTGTTTTCTTGGAAGCAACAGTCTTAGTTATGTGATTATTCAAAGAAAAAGTGTCATAATATGCCCTGTTTTTTACAGTTTGCCTTGGTATGAGTTCTAATGTAATTTACTTGGCTATTTGAGGTAGCAATTTCTACCTGCTGTTTTTCTGTTGTGATTCAAGTGTTATAAATGTACACAAATTTATGTGTGTATGGATGGTGTATATATGAGTGAATATGTATTTATAAGATGTTTACTCAAAAAGATGCTTCTAAACCATCGCATTTGTAAAAATGTTAATATGGGTGGAGGCTCCTGTGTCCTTTACCATAACATTGACAAATGCACCAACTTTGAGAAATATTCTCTAACCTTCCAGATAGAGTGCATTTACATCTTTGATTTCTACATGTCTCTGCATGGCATCCCCCATGCCTAAATATGGTACATGTGAACCATGTACATTTCCTCCTACAGCACAGTCCTTTGCATGAGGGAGGCACGTGTCGCTCCTCAATGGCAGCCATACAGTCAGGCACACTCTAGCTTCATCTGCGTCCACAGAACAGATGTGCGCTTGTGTGACTGTCCGTGCAGGCAGCAGTGGCACCTGCAGCTGGGATGTGGCTGGTTCGTTTCAAGCCATTGCTTAGCAACATACATGCTGAAGTGAATGGCCTGATTGTTGGGTGTAACAGTGTTAGCCTTTTAGTTAAAGAAGGGGGAAAGGGAGAACCAGGGACGAGTGGGAGGAGTGGGAGAGCAGGGAGGTGGGGGGGGGGAAGAGGGAGGAGACAAAGCAAGATAAGGTCTAATCAAGCCCAGTGATAGAGCAACTTTCATTCCAAGTGAAGCAAACAAATTAATCTACATTGATACATTAGTCGCCATCCCTACTACCATCATTTAGGAGAAATGCAAATACAAGTTTGAAATCAATCAGGAGGACTGCGTGGTATTCTGTGGGCACTAGGAATGGCATGTTTAAGAGGGGCACAGCCTGGTGAGCTTCAGGCCGATGGTCAGGGCAGAGGGGGCGTGAGGAGCTGGTGCTAGGGGAAGTTAGCTGCCGAACATCTGCTGCACAGATGCTCTTTTTTTTTTTAAGCCCTGCAGTCCTGCCACAACAACCCCAAACACAAGCTGGTTAGCACCAAGCATCTGCTTTTTGAGCACTGAGCACATTCACCCATATGCTGAGTTGCAGGCAAGCTCTGGAGCTTTTATTCCTCTTGGGAAATTCGACAGGGATCAGAGTGGGCCTGGGAAACCTAGCCAGAGGTTCCTACATAGGACATACAGACTGAGCCCTACTTAAGGGAGCCCAGCCTGGGCCGAAGCCAGCTGTCCCTCTGCTCACCAAGCCCTTCACCCTTGTGCAGAGCTACACCCGTCCTGAGAAAGGACCACCTCTTTCCAATCACACAAAAGGCTACTGGTGGGCTGCTCATAGCCAGTTAATAATATTAACTATTATTATTGATTGCTGTCAATAGCCTAGGCAGGTACTGGGCTAGGCCTATGATTATCTTACTTAATACTCATAGGCAGCCCACAAAGTGAGCATTATAAATGAGGAAATGGAGGCTTGGAAAAGTAGGTGGCTTTCCCAAGGCCACTTGGTTAGTAACGGGGTAGCTAACTTCCGAAGAGAGGCTGTTAGACTACAGATAAGCATACCCAGGATCCGGGATGGGTCAGGGTTTTCTCCCATGCCCAGATGACCAAATATAAACCACTTGGATATTCATCCTGTACATATTTAATATTTGATCATGTCTTATGGAGCTCCGTACCTCTTACAGTTCCTACCACAACACATTTAGCATAGTAGTGTTTCAATAAATATGCACTGAATTGACTAACAGAAAAAGAGATGATAAATCCTAGTCCAAGGTTTAGAGATTGTGGATTCAATGACCTTTGACGTATTTTTCTTTTGGGAGATTTTGAAATTACCCAAATGTAGAAAAAAATAGTATAATAGTATAATGAACCTTCATGAATACAAACCCATTGTCTACAATTACCAACATTTACCAACCTTGTCCTTCCCCCTCCCCCAATTTTTTATGTTTTGTTTTTTTGCTGATATGTTTTAAAACAAATCCCAGATATGTCCTCTCACCTATAAATACATCATTGTGGATGATGGACAGACAAGGACTTAAAAAAAAAAGCCAAACATAACTACCATGCAATTATCATACCTAACATCAACAATTTTTAAATATAATCTAATATCTCATCCTATTTAAAACGATTGTCTCAAAAGCATTTTTTATACTTAGCTTGTGGAATCAGAATGGAAATTATGTACACATGGGATTGGGTTATGTCTCTCATATTTTTTTCATGGTCCTACCACCCTTCTTTTTTTAATGACTGACATTTTCCCTCCCTTCCTTCCTCCCTCCCTCTCTCTTTCCCTCCCTCCCTCCTTCCCTCTCTCTCTCTCCTTTTCTCTCTCTCTCTCTCCTTTTCTCTCTCTCTCCTTATCTCTTTCTTTCTTTCTTTTTTGAGAAACCAGGCCATTTGCCCACTATAGTGATTTTTAACTGACTCTGAAAACATTTTTCTGGAGGAAGTTGAGATACCTGATTTTCATGGGATTTTTCCCTCCCCGTATCCTATGGAACGGTGTCTGTGTTGATGAGATTCTGGGTTAGATCATAATTGTTCCTTCATAAAATAAATGTGTGTTGAATCCCTGCAGTGTGCCAGCCCTGCGTCCAATTCCAGAGGTACAGTGACATTCCAGTGCCCACTATGATGGAGAGAGACAAGTGGCCAGAAAACATAGTAAGGGCCTAGGGAACCTCTTGGGAGGGAAAGATGGGGCTCTTTAAGTGGCATAGTCTGAGAGGTAATGAGGAGATGACATTTCAAAATTTAAGTAGTGGTGATCCAGAGAAGAGTGTTCCAGGAGGATAGGACTGGGAGGCAAAGGATGGAGACAGGAAGGAGCTTGTGAGTTAGAGCAGGAGCAACGAGGAAGTCGGCGGAAGGCAGGGTGGGAGGAGGCCTCCTTGGGGCCATTGCCTAGGGGCTTGGGGGGAGGACAGATTAACCAGAGCACAGTGGAAAATGAATCTTGGCATGTTGTGACCCAGATTAAATAAGTTTTAAAAACATCCTGGCCTGCTGATTCCATGGGGATATGGCGGGAGCGAAGAGGGACGCTCCTCAGGTGGCCATGCTACAACACCCGGATTCCTTGGTAGCTATTTCCTGGGAGCAGGGAGATTATTTTAGTCATAGAGTCACCTATTCTTCTTAATACATTTCATTAATTAAAAAATTATGTTTCTTTCCCTGTAAAAATGCAAGTAACTGGCCAGTGCCTAAAGAGAATGTTCAGTGAAGATGTAGAGAGCTCTGCGGTACATCAGCAAGTAGGCTACTGGCCAGCCTGGTTCTTGCCACCAAGGCAGATAAGAACTAAATAAACTCTCAAGGCTAAATCTCATCTCCTAAATCACCTTCATCAAATGTATTATTGCAAGATGCTGATTGCTACTGTGTCTGACCAAAACTCAAACAACTGTTTAATGGCTGATGGCATTCAGGAGCCTTAAATGATTCATGTTCCCATCTCTTTGTCAAATGCCTGTGAAGTTTTTTTTTAGTATATTGATTCTATCAGGCCATTATTGGAATTGACATATGACGTAAGGCCACTCTTGCCTGATACATAGGTGAGAATTTCTAACTTTGTAAAAATGATGGCCTCCCTGTGACTCTAGGTAGAACCCCAGGAAGCCGGATGGGAGAATAATGGAAGGAGGGGGTTATATGATAGATCTAGGAAAACACATTGGGCCAAGCTGCTGCATTCAGGGGCCTGGAATTGAACTTGATAGCTGGGGAATGGCTGACTCAAGAATTTTGAAGAATCAATTTTTTTTTAAGAAATATCCTATTAAATATTGATATCTGAGACATGACAAATAAGTGTGCTTCTGGTTGGGTCGTGGGCTGGACAAGACATTAATGGACAATTGGTTAAATTGGGAGATGAATTATAGATTAGGTACTAGTATTGTGTTAATGATAAAAGTCCTGAATTTGGCCACTGTGGTTTTGTGGGAGCTCTTCAAAGTTTGCTCTCTTGGAAGTATTCAAGAGTAAAGGCATTTGAGGTATGCAGTTCCATCTAAAAAGGTTGAAAAATGTATAATAAAAATGAAGAATGATAAAGCAAATATGGCAAAATGTTAATAGTTGGTAAACATGGATAAAGGGTCCACCAGAGTTCTCTGTACTGTTCATGCAACTTTTCTTAAAATTCCAAATTATTTCCCAGTAAAAAAAAATTTCAGTGCTATTGTAATAAAACTTAATTCAGTTGTGACAGAAAACCCACCACAATAGCTTCATCAAGAAATTTACTTCTCTTCCAGGTAAAAGGACTCCAGAGTGTGAATAGTCCAGTTTATAAAGTTGTTAGGGTTTAGGGCTCCATCGCTTTTGTTGTTTGCGTCTCCTCAGACCTTGTCTTCTACCCCATGGTCGATGAGGGCTGCTGAAGTACCAGCCATTTTCCACATTCTAGGCAGCACAAAGCAGAAAGGCTTGAGGGAAAAGGTGAGAGGGAATAAAAAGACTCGTGGCAGCCGTCATAACACAAGGTTTCCTGGAAGTTGGCACTCAGTATTTCCGTGTGTATGTCATTAGTCAAAACATAGTCTCATGACCACAGCTAGATGCACAAGAACCTAAGAAACAAAGCCTTTATTCTAGGTACTCCTGGGCCCACTTAAAAATGAGGGGTTCCAGTGTGTGAAAAAAAGGGAGAATGGATGGTGGGCAAACAATTCGCCATGTCTACCAAATGAAGTCACCTTAAAGAAGACAGCTTCTGCCCAGGCCGCTTCCATAGACATGTGACCCAGGACCCACCTGGGATGTCAGGCCGGCTCTCCCGTGTCAATGCAGTTCAGTTAATGCAGGTTCCATAATCCTCTGCCGTTTCAAACAGCCAAATTCTGTGGATTTGTAGGAGACCCAGTGCAGAAGACCAACTGCTCTACCTGTTGAAGAGTAATCCCTCAAATGTCTTTGGTCTAAGAGAACAAACTATTTAAAAAAAAAAACTGAAGAGGCCATTGTGAGTCAGAGTAAAGGCACTCGTACCTTCTGACTGCCTTCCATGATTACAGGGAAATAGGAGTACTATTTATTTTGCAGCGGATAGAGGGTAAAGAGGCCTATTTTGTGGGAAAGTGTGCTATGCTAATAAGCCGTTTTTCTAGTTCTTTGAGGTGTTGGCTTTGAGCAAGGAGTAATAAAAAATTATTCCTGGTCAACGAATCTGAGAACCAGGCATACTATAATTTTCTCTTAGAGAGTCACAACAAATATTAATATATTAAGTGCTCTAAGAGGTCCTTCAGTAAGGAGGTCTGGTTAATTCAGAATCGCCCTGACTTATTACCACTGACTTTTTCATTTTCCTGGTGTCACTTATTTGCTTCCCTCCCATGGAGAACACTTTAGAAAATGCTGTATCAAGGTATGTTTTGGAGTCATGAAGCCCATATTGAACTGCCTTCAACTTGGTTCTTAAACAGTAATTCTGGACTCCACTCTTTCATATTTCACAGGAAATGGGGCTGCAGTCACTGGTAAGACATAATGACAAGATGTTTTCAGATGGCTGTATTTGGAAGGAAACGGAAGCTGTGGTGCTGTGGGGAAAGGTGGATTGACACTTGAGAGTTTTTTGAGGGATGTTAAAAATCAACACCTTATTTGTGGCAGTGTCACAGCAAGGCTGGGCCCAGGAGCTGTGGGGATAAACCTCAACGTGTCTTGAAAATATTCCATGTGTACTTGAGAAGAATGTGTATTCTATTGCTTTTGGGTGTAGAGTTCTGTAGATGTCTGTTAGGTCCATCTGTTCTAATGTGTTGTTCAGTGCCTCTGTCTCCTTACTTATTTTCTGTCTGGTTGATCTGTCCTTCAGAATGAGTGGTGTGTTGAAGTCTCCTAGAATGAATGCATTGCATTCTATTTCCTCTTTTAATTCTGTTAGTATTTGTTTCACATATGTAGGTGCTTCTGTGTTGGGTGCATAGATATTTATAATGATTATATCCTCTTGTTGGACTGACCCTTTTATCATTATGTAATGTTCTTCTTTGTCTCTTGTTACTTTCTTTGTTTTGAAGTCTATTTTGTCTGATACAAGTACTGCAACTCCTGCTTTTTTCTCTCTATTAGTTGCATGAAATATCTTTCTCCATCCCTTTATTTTCAGTCTGTGTATGTCTTTGGGTGTTTGAAGTGAGTCTCTTGTAGGCAGCATATAGATGGGTCTTGTTTTTTTATCCATTCAGTGACAATGCGTCTTTTAATTGGTGCATTCAGACCATTTACATTTAGGGTAATTATTGATAGGTATGTACTTATTGCCACTGCAGGCTTTAGATATGTGGCTACCAAAGGTTCAAGGGTAATTCCCTTACTATCTAACAGTCTGATTTAACTCACTTTGAATGCTATTAAAAACCCAACCTAAAGATTCTTTTTTATTCTCCTCCTTTTTTTTCCTCCTCCATTCTTTGTATGTTATGAATCATATTCTGTACTCTTTGTCTATCCCTTGGGTGACATCTATTTAGTCTTAGGAATACTTCCATCTATAGGAGTCCCTCCACAATGTAGAGGTGGTTTGTGGGAGGTAAATTCTCTCAGCTTTTGCTTATCTTAAAATTGTTTAATCCTTCCATCAAATTTAAATGATAACCTTGCTGGGTAGAGTAGTCTTGGTTTGAGGCCCTTCTGCTTTATTGCATTAAATATATCATACCACTTCCTTCTGGCCTGTAAGGTTTCTGTTGAGAAATCTGATGATAGCCTGATGGGTTTTCCTTTGTATGTGATCTTTTTTCTCTCTCTAGCTGCTTTTAAAACTCTGTCTTTATCCTTGATCTTTGCCATTTTAATTATTATATGTCTTGATGTTGTCTTCCTTGGGTCCCTTGTGTTGGGAGATCTGTGCATCTCCATGGCTTGAGAGACTATCTCCTTCCCCAGACTAGCCTGATGATTAGTGATGTGGAGCATCTTTTCATGTGTCTGTCGGCCATCTGAATTTCTTCTTTGGAGAGCTGTCTCTTCATATCCTCTGCCCATTTTTTAATCGGGTTATTTGCTTTTTGGGTGTTGAGGCGTGTAAGTTCTTTATATATTTTGGATGTTAACCCCTTGTCAGATATGTCATTTATAAATATATTCTCCCATACTGTAGGATGCCTTTTTGTTCTTTTGATGGTGTCCTTTTCCATACAGAAACTTTTTAGTTTGATGTAGTCCCATGAGTTCATTTTTGCTTTTGTTTCCCTTGCTTGAGGAGATGCGTTCAAGAAGAAGTCGCTCATGCTTATACTCAGGAGATTTTTGCCTATGTGGTCTTCTAAGAGTTTTATGGTTTCATGACTTACATTCAGGTCCTTGATCCATTTCGAGGTTACTTTTGTGTATGGTGTTAAACAATAATCTAGTTTCATTCTCTTGCATGTAGCTGTCCAGTTTTGCCAACACCAGCTGTTGAAGAGGCTGTCATTTCCCCATTGTATGTCCATGGCTCCTTTATCATATATTAATTGACCATATATGTTTGGGTTTATATCTGGACTCTCTAGTATTTTCCGTTGGTCTATGGGTCTGTTCTTGTGCCAGTACCAAATTGTCTTGATTACTGTGGCTTTGTAGTAGAGCTTGAAGTTGGAGAGCATAATTTGCCCAGCTTTATTCTTTGTTCTCAGGATTGCTTTGGCTATTCAGGGTCTTTTGTGGTTCCATATGAATTTTCGAATGATTTTCTCTAGTTTGTTGAAGAATGCTATTGGTATTTTGATAGGAATTGCATTGAATCTGTAGATTGCTTTACTCAGGATGGCCATTTTGACAATATTAATTCTTCCTATCCATGAGCACGGGATGTGTTTCCATTTATTGGTATCTTCTTTAATTTCTCTCATGAGTGTCTTGTAGTTTTCAGAGTATATATCTTTCTCTTCCTTGGTTAGGTTTATTCCTAGGTATTTTATTCTTTTTGATGCAATTGTGAATGGAATTGTTTTCCTGATTTGTCTTTCTCTGCTAGTTCATTGTTAGTATATAGGAAAGCAACAGATTTCTGTGTGTTAATTTTGTATCCTGCAACTTTGCTGAATTCAGATATTCAGTCTAGTAGTTTCAGAATGGATTCTTTAGGGATTTTTATGTACAATATCATGTCATCTGCAAACAGGGACAGTTTGACTTCTTCCTTACCAATCTGGATGCCATTTGTTTCTTTGTGTTGTCTGATTGCCATGGCTAGGATCTCATGAGTGTCTTGTAGTTTTCAGAGTATATATCTTTCTCTTCCTTGGTTAGGTTTATTCCTAGGTATTTTATTCTTTTTGATGCAATTGTGAATGGAATTGTTTTCCTGATTTGTCTTTCTCTGCTAGTTCATTGTTAGTATATAGGAAAGCAACAGATTTCTGTGTGTTAATTTTGTATCCTGCAACTTTGCTGAATTCAGATATTCAGTCTAGTAGTTTCAGAATGGATTCTTTAGGGATTTTTATGTACAATATCATGTCATCTGCAAACAGGGACAGTTTGACTTCTTCCTTACCAATCTGGATGCCATTTGTTTCTTTGTGTTGTCTGATTGCCATGGCTAGGACCTCCAGTACTATGTTGAATAGAAGTGGGGAGAGTGGGCATCCTTGTCTTGTTCCCGATCTTAAAGGAAAAGCTTTCAGCTTCTCACTGTTAAGTATAATGTTGGCTGTGGGTTTGTCATATGTGGCCTTTATTATGTTTAGGTAGTTGCCCTCTATACCCATTTTGTTGAGAGTTTTTATCATGAATGGATGTTGAATTTTGTCAAATGCTTTTTCAGCATCTATGGAGATAATCATGAGTTTTTGTCTTTCTTTTTGTTGATGTGGTGGGTGATGTTGATGGATTTTCGAATGTTGTACCATCCTTGCATCCCTGGAATAAATCCTACTTGGTCATGATGGATGATCTTTTTGATGTATTTTTGAATTTGGTTTGCTAATATTTTCTTGAGTATTTTTTCATCTATGTTCATCAGGAATATTGGTCTGTAATTTTCTTTTTTTGTGGTGTCTTTGCCTGGTTTTGGTATTAGAGTGATGCTGGCCTCATAGAATGAATTTGGAAGTATTCCCTCCTCTTCTACTCTTTGGAAAACTTTAAGGAGGATGTGTATTAGGTCTTCACTAAATGTTTGATAAAATTCAGCAATGAAGCCATCTGCTCCAGGGGTTTTGTTCTTAGGTAGGTAGGTTTTTGATTACCAGTTCAATTTCATTGCTGATAATTGGTCTGTTCAGATTTTCTGTTTCTTTCTGGGTCAGCCTTGGAAGGCTCTATTTTTCTAGAAAGTTGTCCATTTCTTCTAGGTTATCTAGTTTGTTAGCATATAATTTTTCATACTATTCTCTCATAATTCTTTGTATTTCTGTGGTATCCATAGTGATTTTCTCTTTCTCATTTCTGATTCTGTTTATGTGAGTAGACTTTCTTTTTTTCTTGATAAGTCTGGCTAGGGGTTAATCTATTTTGTTTATTTTCTCGAAGAACCAGCTTGCTTTTATTGATCCTTTCTATTGTTTTATTCATCTCTATTTTATTTATTTATGCTCTAATCTTTATTATGTTCCTCCTTCTACTGACTTTGGGTCTCATTTGTTCTTATTTTTCTAGTTTCGTTAATTGTGAGTTTAGACTGCTCATATGGGATTGTTCTTCTTTCATGAGGTAGGCCTGTATTACAGTATACTTTCATCTTAGCACAGCCTTCGCTGCATCCCACAGATTTTCCGGTGTTGAATTATTGTTGTCATATGGTTATTGATCCATTGGTTATTTAGGAGCATGTTGTGAAGCCTCCGTGTGTTTGTGGGATTTTTCATTTTCATTGCATAATTTATTTCTAGTTTCATACCTTTGTGGTCTGAGAAATTGGTTGGTCCAATTTCAATCTTTTTGAATTTACTGAGGCTCTTTTTGTGGCCTAGTATATGATCTATTCTTGAAAATGTTCCACATGCACTTGAGAAGAATGTGTATTCTGCTGCTTTTGGGTGTAGAGTTCTGTAGATGTCTGTTAGGTCCATCTGTTCTAATGTGTTGTTCAGTGCCTCTATCTCCTTACTTATTTTCTGTCTGGTTGATTTGTCCTTCAGAGTGAGTGGTGTGTTGAAGTCTCCTAGAATGAATGCATTGCATTCTATTTCCTCTTTTAATTCTGTTAGTATTTTTTTCACATATGTAGGTGCTCCTGTGTTGGGTGCATAGATGTTTATAATGGTTATATCTTCTTTTTGGATCGACCTTTTTATCATTATGTAATGTCCTTCTTTGTCTCTTGTAACTTTCTTTGTTTTGAAGTCTATTTTGTCTGATATAAGAACTGTAACTCCTGCTTTTTTCTCCCTATCTGTTGCATGAAATGTCTTTTTCCATCCCTTCACTTTCAGTCTGTGTATGTCTTTGGGTGTTTGAAGTGAGTCTCTTGTAGGCAGCATATGGATGGGTCTTGTTTTTTTATCCATTCAGTGACTCTGTGTCTTTTGATTGGTGCCTTCATTCCATTTACATTTAGGGTGATTATGGTTAGGTATGTACTTATTGCCATTTCAGGCTTTAGATTCGTGGTTATCAAAGGCTCAACGTTAACTTCCTTACTATCTAAAAGTCTAACTTAACTCACGTAATATGGTATTACAAACACTATCTAAAGGTTCTTTTTTTTTTCTCCTCCTCCATTTTTTATATATTAGGTGTCATATTCTATACTGTTTGTCTATCCCTTTTTTGACTTTGGGGATAGTTAATTTCATTCTGCATTTGCTTAGTAATTAGCCGTTCTACTTTTTTACTGTGGTTTTATTACCTCTGGTGACAGCTATTAAGCCTTAGGAACACTTCCATCTATAGCAGTCCCTCCAAAATGCACTGTAGAGATGGTTTGTTGGAGGTAAATTCTCTAAGCTTTTGCTTACCTTGGAATTGTTTAATCCCTCCTTCAAATTTAAATGATATTCTTGCCAGATAAAGTAATCTTGGTTCAAGGCCCTTCTGCTTCATTGCATTAAATACATCATGCCACTCCCTTCTGACCTGTAAGGTTTCTGTTGAGAAGTCTGATGATAGCCTGATGGCCTTACCTTTGTATGTGATCTTATTTCTCTCTCTGGCTGCTTTTAATAGTCTGTCCTTATCCTTGATCTTTGCCATTTTAATTATTATATGTCTTGGTGTTGTGTTCCTTGGGTCCCTTGTGTTGGGACATCTGTGCATCTCCATGGCCTGAGAGACTTATCTCCTTCCCCAGATTGGGGAATTTTTCAGCAATTACCTCCTCAAAGACACTTTCTATCCCTTTTTCTCTCTCTTCTTCTTCTGGTACCCCGATAATGCAAATATTGTTCCGTTTGGATTGGTCACACAGTTCTCTCAATATTCTTTCATTCTTAGAGATCCTTTTTTCTCTCTGTGTGTCAGCTTCTTTGTATTCCTCCTCTCTAGTTTCTATTTCATTTATCGTCTCCTCCACCGTATCCAATCTGCTTTTAATACCCTCCATTGTGCTCTTCAACAATTGGATCTCCGACCAGAATTCATTCCTGAGCTGTTGAATATCTTTTAGTACCTCCATGAGCATGTTAATGATTTTTATTTTGAACCCCCTTTCAGGAAGAGTCATGAGGTTGATGTCATTTAAATCTTTCTCAGGAGTTGTATTAAGAATTTTACTCGGAATCAGATTCCTTTGGTGTTTCATATTTGTATATGGTGCCCTCTAGTGCCCAGAAGCTCCACTCCCTGGAGCTGCTCAGCCCCTGAAGCAATGTCAGGGGTCGCGGGGTAGTGGTATTGGTGCCTGGGGGGAGGAAAGAGCTGTTTCCTGCTACCCATCTGCTGTGCCTGTCTCCACTGCCTGAACCAGTGGGCTGAGCACACAGGTATAAGCCTCTATGCTTTGCGTTTGTAGTTGCTGTAGACAGATCTTCCCTCTGGCTGGCCTAATGCCAGGGTAGGGTTTGCCAGTTTGCGAGCCAGGTGGGGCTGGCCGGGAGAAAGGTGCTGTAGGCTGCATATCATGGAGGGGTCCTGGGAGCTGTGTAGCCAGCCAGGGAGCTGGAGCACCTGGAGATCGTCCAAGGAGGAAGATTTTTTTTTTCCTCCTTAAATATGAAAGTCTATATGGCAAAGCTCCCAACCTGCTGTTCAGAGTGCACTGGACAATTTTGTCTACCTGTCCTCTCTCCTGAGAGGTAAGCTCTGTGCAATCCTTGCCCCTTTAGCTGCCCTCTTGCTAAGGGCTTTCTTGTTAGGAAGTCTCTCAGACTGCCCACCTTTCTTTTGTCCCAGAGCGGCCAGATATGGATCCCTGCTTTACACAAGTGGCTGGAATCTCAGTCTCTCCAGGGATTCTGCCTGTCTTAGCTTTCCAACCCCGTAATCATGAGAGTATCATGCAAGCACCATGAAATGTAGGTTTGTGCTCCCAGAGCGGATCTCCAGAGTTAGGTGTTCAGCAGTCCCCAGGCCTCCACTCCCTCCCCGCTCAGTTTCTCTTCCTCCTGCTGGTGAGCTGGGGTGGGGGAAGGGCTTGGGTCCCACCCATCACAGCTTTGGTATGTTACCCTGTTCTGTGAGGTCTGCTCTTTTCTCCAGGTGTATGCATTCTGGCGCAGTCCTCTTTCCTGTTGCTCTTTCAGGATTAGTTGTATTAATTATATTTTCATATTGTATGCAGTTTTAGGTGGAAGCCTGTGTCTCACCTCTCACACTGCCATCTTTAATCCTCCTTTATGACACTTCCTATCTCTTTTTCTCTCTTCTTCTTCTTCTTGTACCCCTATTATGCGAATATTGTTCCGTTTGGATTGGTCACACAGTTCTCTCAATATTCTTTCATTCTTAGAGATCCTTTTTTCTCTGTGTGCCTCAGCTTCTTTGTTTTCCTCTTCTCTAATTTCTTTCCCATTTACCATCTCTTCTTCTACATCTAATCTTCTTTTAAAACCCTCCATTGTAGATTGAGTGGAAATAAATAAATCTGGAAAGGTGTAAACTGGGATTTGTCCATTGAAAAATTCCTTCAGTGTATATACATAATGAAATTTCCTTTGGGATCTCTGTGGTTAGCATGCTTTCAAGCTGGGGAGTTGCTGTCAGCTAACAAGTCTGACCAGTAGATAGATTCACCAAGATTTCAGGTGGGTTTTGTAAAACAATACAAAATGGGACATTCTTAGAAGGCAATCTGGACTTCCATGAATGGCTGTGCCATGAAAGATTGCACATATATGATCCCTTCATAGGGACTCAAGATATTAATGCCAAAAGTCACATATATAACTTGTCCAAGAGCATGTGTTTGGCTGTTTACAAAGCTATGTATATGATACAGACTGGAGATCAGCCTGAATTAACAATGTGAAGTCTACCATAAAAATGCTTTCCCCTCTGTCACCACTCTAATTATTCAACAAAATAACTTTAAAAGAGTACCAGAACCAATCTGTGCTGGGGAAAGGGAAGGAAATTTGGGAGAGCTTCCTTCCACACAAAGGAACTCCACTCAAGTAATTCCCAAATAGTCAACAGCCATGCAACTGAAAAGGGCATGAGAATTGAGTGGTAGAAAGGGAGTTTGATGATTTGAAAATAAAGAAAGCTGGTCATTTAATTATGATTTAGTATATGCAATTAATATTTTATAAAAAAAAAACCCTCCATTGTATGTTTCATTTCAGATATAGAATTTAATGATTGAATCTCCATCTTAAATTCATTCCAGAATTCTTGAATATTTTTCTGTACCTCCATAAGCAGGTGTATGATTTTTGTTTTGAACTCTCTTTCTCAGGAAGATTGGTGAGTTCAGTTTCATTTGGTCCTTTTTGTGGGTTTTGTGAGATTTTGATCTGAACTATGTTCTTTTGACGTTTCATATCTCTGTGTGGTGCCCTGTATT
Source organism: Smutsia gigantea (assembly GCA_032199065.1). Lineage (NCBI taxonomy): Eukaryota > Metazoa > Chordata > Mammalia > Pholidota > Manidae > Smutsia > Smutsia gigantea. The sequence continues at coordinate 62,744 of JAVSCE010002450.1, forward strand.
GCCAGAAGCTCCAGTCTCTGGAGCCGCTCAGCCCCTAGAGTGAGGTTGGGGGTTGTAGGGGAGCAGAGCTGGTTCCTGGGGGGAGGAAAGATCTGTTTCCTTATTCCCTTCTGCCCTGCCTGTCTCCAGTATTAGAGCCAGTGGGCTGAGCACACAGGTGTAGTAAGCCTCTGTGCTTGGCATCTCTAGCTGTTGTAGGGGAGCCTCCCTATGGCTGGCCTAATGCCAGAACAGTGACTGCCCTTTTGCAAGGCGGTGCCAGCAGGCCAGGAGGAAGGCTTGGCAGGCTGCGTGTCAGAGTGGGGGGCCTCGGAGCTGAATAGCCAGCCAGGGCGTTGGGAGTGCCTGAAGCCCCCCAAAGTTCCCAATTTGCTGGGCAGAGTGTGCCCAGACAACCTTGTCCCCAATCCCTTTTCCCACGCAGCAAGCTCCATGTAAACTCCGCCCCTTCATCAGCCCTCTCACTGCTGGGAAGCCTCTCAGACTGCCTGTCTTTCCCTTGTCCCAGAGCGGCTGGGTGTGGATTCCATCCTCCACAAATGGCCGGAATCTGTGTCTCAAGCACTCTGCCTGTCCCAGCTCCCCATCCTCCAGAGCACCACACAATGTAGGTTTCTGCTCTCAAAGCAGATCTCCAGGGCTAGGTGTTCAGTAGTTCCAGGCTTCTACTCCCTCCCCCGCTCCGTTTCTCTTCCTGCTGCCTGTGAGCTGGGGTGGAGGAACGGCTCAGACCCCTCCGGATCAAAGCTTTCGTACGTTACCCTGTTTCGTGAAGTCTGCTCTGTTTGTGAGGTGTGTATGCAGTCTGGTGCAGCCTTCTTTCCTGTTGCTATTTTAGGGCTAGTTGTATTAACTATATTTTCACACTATCTGTGGTTTTGGGAGGAGTTCTCTGTCTCACCTCTCACACCACCATTTTGAATCTCCCTTGGTACATTCTTAATAACTTTGCTTTATAGTAACATAAAGTATATGGCACACTTCACAGGCTGTCTCATTCATCCTTACCATACCTCTAGGATGTGGGTGTTAGTATTATTATTGGAGACAAGAACTGGAGGCTCTAGATAGCCTGCTAATTGGGACATGGCCAGACGCAGAGGTGAGAGGTCCAGGTCCCATGTCTTAGCTGTCAGAGCACACAGCCTTTGAAAGGCCAGTTTTCAGTGTGTGCAATCTTGCCTAGAAATAGACAAAAAGAGTCCCTTGGGGAAAACACTAGCTAACCATTCCTGTTAGCCCCTTTAAGTATCCTACAGAACACTTCACTTTCATCATCCATTCATCCATTCATTCAGTAAATATATATCATGTGCCCACTTGCGCCAGACATCATTCTGAATGCTGCAGATGCCCTGCCCTCAGAGATGTGCCTATACACTTGTCTCAAGTGTCACACAGAAGCCTCTTGGGGTCTAGAAAAGTGATAAGGGCCGAGGAAGAGGAATTCAGGGGAATGAGCATGTATAATTATAATAATAATGATTAGCAAGAGCTAACTCTTGCATAATGAGCTTTGTGCCGTTCTAAGTACTAACTTAAGTAGGCTCATAACAATTCTTTGAGGTGGATACCATTATTAAATCCATTTTACAGATGAGTAAATTGAGGCCCTTAACCATTGAGCGACTTGCCCAGGTCTCACCGAATAGGTGGTATCCGACCTGGGCAATTAGCATTAACCATGAGGCTGTACTGCCTCTCTAGAAAGTCTTTAAAAGGCAGGTGAAGGAAAGGAGGTGTTTTGGATGCCCTGTGGGCTTTGATCACAAGTGTCATGCTAGGGTAGCATTCCAGCACATGAGGCAGGAACTGTGTGATGGCCAGATTGTGAGTCAGGCGGGGACAGCCATCTGAGCAGAAAGAGGGCTCGCTGCCTTCCTTGCCCCCAGCAGACACCTTAGTCAGACTTTTCACAAACAAAAACCTTCCAGACTGAGATCGTGTGGTGGCCTCGCCCTCTGCCACCTCCAGCCTGAAGTCAGCTCTGGCTTTCAACCATCCCTCAACCACTGTGGATAAGATGCATGGAGTACAGGACCAGCATGCAGAAGGTGGGGTAGCAGAAACAGAGGAGGGACAAGCAGTCTTCCTCCTCTTGTCTGGACTCAATCCCAGCACCGTGTGCACCGGGGCTGGAGGTGCCACGCTCAGGCATCCTGCTGACTTGGTGCCATCAGGTGCCTGTTGGCCCCCTGCCCCTTTCTCGGCCCAGCTCGTCTCCCTCCCTCTCCTCAGCTGATGCCGGCCCCGTGTGTGAGTGAGGGTGCTGCACCAGAGTCGGAGGAGGTGGGTATCTGCTCCCCACATGGTTGTCTGGCATCTGCTTCCCACCCTGATGGCCTGGCAATGGGGCACTTTGGTTTTAGAACTGGGTGGGCTCTAGAAAATGGTGTGACTGGATTCTCATTAGCAGACTGAATCCTGACTGACAGCTGTTTCATCCTGGCCTCTGACACTTTCTGCATTTTTGAAGGCAAAGCAAAGGAAAGGCTGAGCAAGACCTCCTACCCTCAGCCCACTGAGGACTCACAGCAGCCCACTTTATAGGTGAGAAAACTGAGGGCGCTAGTGTGATAATAAACGGTGGAAAAGGGTGAGGGAGAAGTCCTTTTCTCAGGATTAGAAGCAAAGCTAGAGGGCAGGAGTGCTGAGAAGGTGCTCCTCGGGAGGCTGCAGCCAGTCACCATTTGATCTCAGTCACGAGGCATTTTTTGAGATCACAGAACTTTGGAAATAGCAAGCGAAGAGACCGGAGTCCAAGACAGGCTTCCTGTGTTCCTGCCCACGGACTGGGCCTTGGAGAACAGAAGTCATGAGAGGCACTGAGGTGTCCAGGCTGCATGTGGCCCTGGAATTCAAGTCATGGGTTCAGCCCCCTCTGGCGCTTCTCAGCCGTGTGACCTGCACAGCATGCATCTGCGCCTCAGTTTCCTCATCTGTTGCTAGTATGAACCCCATAGGACTGCTATGAGGATTAAGCGAGTGGATTGACACATGAAAATAAAAACAGTGAGCCCGGTGCCCGCACACAGTAGGCAGCACTCGGTTAGTGTTGGGGAACACGAGTTCATTTTCAGTGTGTGGGATGTGTACAGTGAGGAAACAGTTCACTTTATGGCTTTGCACGTTTGTCCCATGACCAGGCCCTATTGCCCCAGCTAGAAGATAAGTGTTCCTTGAGGGCAGGTATTGTGCAAAGTAGAAAAAAAAAGACATCTGCTGAAGGTGTGTCTGAGGTGTGGACGAGGGCTGCGTTCAGAGAGTGACAGAGGTTGGAACAGGGACAGGGATCACGTCTAAGGCCCCCCGACTCTGCACACAGGCTCTGGAACCTGAGCTCTACCCAAGAGGCTGGGCAGGATTGTCCAGAGGGCTGTAGAGGAAGAGAGAAGGCTGAGTGGGACCAGGGCCAGATCAGAGTTAGCAACAGTGTGCGGGAAGCTCAGCCAAGAGAGGGACCTTGAGCACAGGGGCTTTGCTTGTGCGAGAGAGAGAGAGAGCGAAGGCCACCAATGAAGGAATAAACAAGGTCAGAGGTCAGTGATAAGCAAAAAGGCTCGGAGCACTGGTTCGGACCCCTCGCAGGTGCATGTCAGATGGCCGTAAGGCACTCTCACACCTGTGTTCTGGTTCCAGCCCCACCACTGAGGCCAGTCCTTTCTCAGGCGAGTTTCTTAACTATTCTGAGCTTCGCCTTCATTATCTGTGAAAAGAGGACAAGAATTGCCAGCCTCACTGAGATAAAGTGGCAGAGTCGAGGGAGAGCATGGAATGTTTACTCAGTAATGTCCCCTCTGGGACAGGGAGCTTCCAGGATGGAATGGCTGAACCCAGGGCCTTCCACCTCGGGCAGGGATTCTGGCCCCTGGGGAGAGGGAGTGTCTTAGTCTGCTCTGCTTACTACAGCCTGGGGGCTTCAACAACAGAAATGTATTTGCTCATGCTTATGGAGTCTGGAGTCTGAAATCAAGGTGCCAGCGTGTTCAGGTTCTGGAGTGAGCGCTCTTCCTGGCGTGCAGGCGGCCGCATTCTTGCTGGCTTTCCTCAGTGAGTGTGCGTGGAGAGAGAGAGCCAGAGCTCTTTTTTGTTTCTTCGTAGGACGCTAATCCTGCTGGATCAGGGACCCCCCCTATCATGACCTCATTTAACCTTAATTACTTTCTTAGAGGCCCCATCTCCAAATACAGCCACACTGGGGGAGGGGCTTCAACATACGGATTGGGCGCAGGTGGTGGGGATTTGCAAATATTCGGTCTGTAAGTGGGAGGATAAGGAGCAGCCTGAGTGACAGGAAGTCCTCTGGGCACTTCGAGGAGAGCCCTGCTCTCCCCTGTGGCCCCCTGTGGCCTGGCTGGGCTTTGATCCCAGATGTAAGGATGGAGGAGTTCAGCATTTCTCATCTGTGATTGGCCTAACAGTGATAATCTACTGCGTGCATGGCAAAGACTGCCCTTTGGAATTCAGGATGTTCTTGTCAGTACCACTGCCCTTTCCTCAGGAAGTGGAGAAGGCTTCTCAGATCTGAGAAACCTCATCAGAAGCACAGGCCCAGCTACCATCCTTCATGCCTGGCTATGCATTTCGGCCCAGAGCATCCATCCCCACCTGTCATTTTCTCCATGGTAGAGAATGCCATTCTTTCTTTTTGGAGTCAAATGGTGTCCCATTCCATTTTCAAATATCATATTCTAGGACAAATTCCCTGGCCAAATTTTCCTGTTTTTTTTGAGAAGTAATTGACATACATCACTTGTATGTTTAAGACATTACAGCATGATGGTTTGATTTGCATATATTGTGAAATGTTTGCCACAGAAGGTTCAGCTAACATCCATCTTCTTATATAAATACAATAAAAAGAAATGAATAAAAATCTTTTCCTTCTTGTGATGAGAACTCTTAGGATTTACTCTCTTTACAACTTTCACATATATTAATAAAAGCAGTGTTAGCTATGGTCGTCATGTTGTATATTACATCCCTAGTGCTTATTTATCTCAAAACTGAAAGTTCGTACCTTTTGTCTACCTTCATCCAACCCTCCCTCCCCCCACATCCTGCCTCTGGTAACCACAAGTCTGATCTCTTTTTCTTTGAGTTTGGTGGATTTTGTTTTGTTTTGTTTTTAGATGCCACATATAAGTGAGATCATGCAGTATTTGTCTTCTGTCTCATTTAGTTGGCTTAGCATAATACCTTCAAGGTCCTTCCGTGTTACCACAAATGGTAGGATGTTCTCATTTTTATGGCTGAATAATATTCCATTGTGTGTGTATATGCACATATGCATATGTGTGTATAACACACATGTATATATACATGTGTGTATATATACATGTGTGTATACATGTGTCACAAATATATACATATGTATGTATATATACATATGTATATGTGTGTGTGTATATACACATATTATATAACAAAACTTCTGTATCCATTCATCCACTGATGGACACTTAGGTTTTTTCCATGTCTTATCTATTGTAAATAATGCTGCTATGAACATAGGGGTACAAGTATCTATTTGAATTAGTGTTTTCATTATCTTTAAATACATACCCAGTAGTGGAATTTTGTATCGTGTGGTAGTTCTACATTTAATTTTTTGAGGCTTCTCTTTGCTGTTTTCAGTGTACAGTGGCTGTACTCTAGCTGGGCATTCTTGATGTCCCATTGGCAACATTATTCTACAAAGATTTCACTTTTGTATTCATTTTTGATACTTTCTTCCTATGCATATACTGAATGAATCACAAATGAATTAGTGAATGAATGAATGAATCTATTTTATTGAAGTATAAATGACATGCAACAATCATCTGTTTCAGTTGTATCACATGATGATTCAACATTTGTATACATTGTTAAATGAACACCACAATAAGTTTGCCATCTGAGTCTCTTTCATTTGGACTATAGTTATCTGAGAGCAGAATTTATTCTTTCTTTCCACAAAAACTTTTTTTGTCCAAAACAGCACCCAATATGGTTAGTTCCTTAAGGAACAGGCTCCTCATCAAAACAACTATTCACTTAGTATGTCAATTTGGAAATCTCAGGAATATTTTTGATTTCACCCCACTGGTCTTTTTATTCAAAGTTTACTCAGTTACAACTTCTCTTAACAGAAAGCAAAAAAGAATGTCCATCTTAGACACTTCACCTCCCTAACTCTGTGGCTCCCAGCACAGCCTACTGCATACTCGGTATGACTATGGGGATCTCCAGCCATGGAGGGGACTGCCAGTCAGTCATTTCCCGCGTTATGCCTTTCACAACGGCTCTGATGTTTCCTTGTATGATCTGAGCAGCTGTGCTTTTGTGTTTGAAAGGAGCCAGGCCTCACTGAGAAGTTGTGTAGCCCATGGTATTTACTGTGTTTCTACTTTGTTCCTGGCACGGTTTGCAGGAGGGATGATCCTGGGATGAATTATGCCAATCAGGGAGGATAGGCCTCCTTTCTCAGGGAGCTCACAAAGGAGTTGGGAAGACAGGACATAGGCAGAGGACATTACAGGAGGAGTATTGCAGAAACAGAAGGAATTTCTCATTCTATTAACCATGACCAGGGCTTCTCTCTCCCTGAGGAGGAGTTTGATAAGAAAGATGGGGTTTGATTAGCAGCTGACTGGGAGGAGGAACTAAGCAAGGTGCACTTGTATGGACAGCTGTCATTAAATTAATGGTCTCCTCACCTGCTGTGGGCAGGGGGCTGAGGAAATTGCTGGACCAGTGGTTCTCGTCCAGGGGTGATTTTGCCCCCCATGGGACATTTGGAAATGTCTGGAGATACTTTGGGCTGTCACATTAGGGGAGGGAGAAGAGGTGCTTCTCACACCTACTGGACAGAGGCCAGGGCTGCTGACAGACATCACACAATGCACAGGGCAGCCCTCACAAGAGAGAATTAGCCAGCCCCAGATATCAAAGTGCTGAGGTGGAGAGACCCCGTGGTAGCCTGAGCAAGAGCATGGAGTTGGGTCTGAGTGGTGGGAACTGGGTCGGGTCACCTTCTTGGGTCACAGTTTACTTATCTATAATGTAATAAACTCTTGGATTACTTTTGGCTCTAACATTCTGTGATTCAGTGATGCTAACTTAAACTGGAGACTGAAGATAGGATGTGACTATCTTCAGAATTTTATGTTTTTTTTTAAATAAACAGAAGAAATATTGAGGGTTTTTAAGAGATTTCCTAGGAAATAGTGCTTAAGCCTCAGGTGAATCTTTAAAAATGTCAATCATTTCATCCTCATAAAACCTGTAAAAGGGGCTGGAAGAGCCTCATTCTCATGCTCTGTTGCTCAGGAAGGAATTCTCGTTGGGGCTCCAGGGACAGCCCAGAGCAGAATCTCCTGGAGTTACACAGAACCCAAGATGCCAGGTGGCTGCCCCTGAGGGCTGCTTTTCAGGTATTGTCCCAGCTGCCAAGTCCCTAAAGGGTAACCACAGCTCTCCCAAGCCTGGGCCATTCTCCCCTATCCTTGGTCTGAATTAGAGCCATGCCCTGTCTGCCACATGTCTGTTCATTTCAAAAGAGCCTGCTTTTCTAGACCTTAAGAAATGACCAAAAGGAAAGAATAAGGAAAACAAGCTTTGCCTACACAGGGAAGCTGGCCTAAGAAGAACACCAGTGGTGAGGGTTGCCCAAATTATTTGATGATAGTATGTTTGTTGGTGCTTTCCAGAAAAAGCAATAGATTCTAGCAAAAACCCCTTGCCACATATTAGTAAAGGTTTTGTTTTGTGTTTTAAAACCAAATTCCAAAATTAAAAATCCAAATCATGTTTGTAAAACATGCTGTTTATAAAAAGAAATTCTATATGAAGATAGGTCTAATTAAGGATACATTACTGTGTTATAAATACAATAAATTTGAATTTCAGAATGTTTGAGCAATATTTTCATGGATGTATCAGATTTTATTTGTAGGTATTTACAGTCACTAATCATATATATATAATTAAAATGCTGAAACAGAATGCTTTCTGTATCAATGTAAACAGAGGCCCTAAAGATCAAGAAAAAATTAGTAGACTTCCGGGAAGATGGCGGTGTGAGCAGGGCGGCAGAAATCTCCTCCCAACACTATATTTATCTACGAAAACACCGAAAATACATCTATTCCTAAAAGAGAGACGAGAATACACAGGAAAGCGCACAGCGTGCAGCTACACCCGAGAGGACTCGGCACCCCAAGAGGCGGGTAAGATACGGAGCCGCGACCCGGCGGGACCCGAGCCCTCCCCCGCCCCAGCGCACCGGCGGGAGGAGAGGATCCAGAGCCGGGAGGGAGTGGAAGTGCACCCCGCGAAGTAGCCAGCCCCGGGGATCTGCGCGGGGAGCGCTGACCCACACTGCGCAGTGCAGCGGAGATTGGAGAGACAGAGGGGCAGGATCTGAGCGGGGAACGCTCCAGGGTGCTTGCAGCCGGCTCCCGGGAAGGAAAAAAAAAAAAAGTGCGTGCTTTCTTCAGCGGTGTTAAAGAGACAGGAGCCCAGCGGAGGAGCCGGATCGCCCCAGCACACTCAGCCCAGCAGGCTGGGAGTCCTGGGGAGTTTCAGACGCCTTAGCTGGCGACTGAGGAAGCGTAGCCATACTTAACCCTTCTCACTGAGATCA
>JAVSCE010002451.1:0-96320 GCA_032199065.1 Smutsia gigantea
CAAATGATCAAGGTGAAAATTCTCCCAGAGGAAGTAACTTACAACTCACGTTCGTAGTTCTTACTGCAGTGTCCTGAGGCCCCCTTTCGTTCCTTTCTCCTTTTCCTTATGTCTCCTCCTGTCCCTCTCACTACATTTTTCCTCCCTCCCTTTCCTCCCTTTCCTTCTCTTTAACTTTTTTCCCTTTCTGCTTTCTCTGTCATTTCCTTAACTGTCCATGTGTGTTATTCTAACCAACCATTTAATATATGTATTTGTATTTCTCTAGTGTATGTATATTTGTATTTCTGTCCACTACATTGTTACTCTTACTTGTTTGTAACCCAAAATTGATTTAGTTTCAGTGGCCCACTGGTTTTACAAGAAAAAAATAAAGATGTTTCCTTACCCTGGTCTAGAAGAATCATCTTTGGGTTTATTGAAATAAAAGATTTTGTTTGTTAGTGAACAATATTTCGGGGTCCCAAGGAACCAACCTACTAGTGATTTTCCTTTCAGGGACATTGAACCAAAACACCATCTCATTTCTTTTGGCTGCCCTTGCACCCTACCCTCGGGTGAAAATGTAGCTCGCATGACTCCCCTCTCTGTCCACTTTCTGAATGTTAAATGAGATCGTAGGATCTCTGATCAATGTTAATGAATCAATAAACACTTTCTTAGCATTCCTAGGATACATAGTTGTGTTAGAGTTTTGGATAGCTGGAGTTAAGAGAGATGTGGTCTTTGACTTCAGCTATCTTGCTACACTTTTATACTGGGAAAGAGTATAAATATAGTTCTATAAATAAGGGAAAAAAAAAAAATAAATAAAATAAAATAAAATAAACAGAGAGAGCCCTTTGCTGGGCGCTGTTAGACTGGAGAGGGTACCGAGAAAACTGGGAGAGGAGCCCTATCCTCAAGGCATGTATCATCTAAAAGAGAAGAAAGCAAGTGAACAGTTATATTGTAATACAATGTAATAAATATCGTGATAGTAGATTAGGGGTAACTGGGAGGTGGAAGGATGACTTTACCTGAAGGAGTGAAGGCTTCTCCGAGGAAATGTCCAGCCCAGGTTTGGGGCGCCCTCTGCTGGAACAGCAAGGGAGTGACAGCTGAGGTGTGGTTCTGGGGCCTCCCTTCCTCTGCCCACCCCTCAAATGCTGGTCATCTTCAGAGTTCCCTGCAAAGTCCGCTTTGCTTCCTACTCTGCATGCACTGAGTTCTCCACCCCAGGATTTCTGTGGGAGGACTCCCGAACCTGGGTCTTCAGCCTCAGAGCTATTATAACTGCTGCCTGAAACCTACATTTAAAGGGCCCAGAACCACTTCATACTCAACAAGTCCAAACTGAACTTACCTTTCTGTTTCTTCCTTGTAATAGTTCATCAGCCCCCTTAACTGGTCTACTCCAGTCCATTCTCAGTCTTAGGAACTGATAGATAGGTCTGAAATGCAAATTTAATCTTGAACTTTTCCTATTTAAACCTTTCAAAGTTTTTCCCTTGTTCTTAGGAAACTGTCATCAGTCTTTTCTTACACAATGATGGAATTTGCAGTCATTGCTTACCCCTCCAGCCATCTTTCTTATTCTCCTAACCTCTCATGTTACAGCCCAGCAATACTGAGTTACCTTGAATGCCTCAAATCAAACAAGTTGTCTCTCATTTCTGGGGCTTCACAGCTCGTGTGTTCTCTACTTGAACACACTCTTCTCCTATACTTTGTCCTGGGAAAGGCCTTCTCATTCTCTAGATCTCAGATTCAAGGCTTCTGCCTCTGAAATGCCATTCCTGACCCCAGAGTAAGGGCTAGATCCCAACTTCCACAGTCCCCTCCAGAGATCTTATTCCATAAATTGTGGATGCCATTTACTCGCGTGGCTACTCGGCCCCTCATGACTTCACGGTCCCCGAGAGAGCAAATATGTACGTTTTGAATAGTGTTCTATTCCTTGGTACAAAAGCGCTCAACATGTCACAGACAAGACAGACCAGAAATGATTAATAGAAGATTAAGTGAAAGAGGAAAAAGAACAAAACAATTTGAAGAACGAGTGCTGGGTGTGTGTGAGCCACAGGAAGGAAAGCTGGCCGAGGCTGAGGGTGCCCGGTCTGGGCTCCAGGCAGACAGACAGCGAGGTGTAGCACCTGGCTAGCTGATCTAGAGAAAGATGTTTACAGGCTAATCTCTAAGTCAGGGCCTGGCTTAGGCACTGCCAGTTTCACATCTAATTCTCTCTTTTCATCCAGCTACTTTCTTGAGTAGGACTATGGTCACCTAAGCGATCTCCTAAAGATTCTTGACTCCTTTGCCCCTCCTGAGAAGTGTGCTTGATCCCTCCTAGAATTGACACTATATATTGCAATATCACACAGACACGCACACACACACACACCCCTCATCTTAAGGGATAGTTCATTACAGAATCCTAATATGTAAACAGTGAATGGAAATTCCATTACATGTGGGCACAGTGTGCTTTCCAGTTTAGTGAAGATATTTATTTAAGTTTATGCTCCTATCTTAATTGATTGAAACAGATTTACCTACCTATAAAATAAAGTAAAACAGAAGTAGGAGCAGGAAAAGAGCTTCACTGTTTATTAAGATAACAACTTAAAAGTTAAGTAAGTTATTTGATGTATCTCATTGGATTCATTCGTGTAACTCTTAGAAGAGTGATTAAATCTTCTATTCAGTTTTGCTATTATTAGCAATCAGCTGATATATAAGTACAGAGCGGGGCTATAATAGCTTTAATAAGGCTTACCTAAAATATAATTACTTCTTCCATAAACAGCATTACTCAAATATGCGCCATTCTGGAGAGTGGTATGAAGCAGTCATAGCATAGTCTCTAAAATGAAACTGTTAAATTACTGAAATTTGTTCATGTAAAATAAACTCAAAATACTTCTTTTTTGGTTTTCAGGTCTGCAGTGCAAAGAGATCAATTTTATGTGTTAATATGGATGGACTTTGGGTAAGTCAATAGCTGAGAAGCTGACAAATGTTCCATAATCATGTGCAAACAGAGTTTTCAGCATTTAGGCAGAGAAAGCAAAGAGCTTGGGACCCATTTATTAGAAAAGATTTAACAAGCTGAGGAGCCGTGTTATCATCTCAAGGCGGAGAGGGTTTTTGAAAATGGGTGAAATTTGGCACAATACATGACATTCTGGGGAGAATCCAATCCCAGGTTCTAGAGAACAGCAGGGACCCCACAGAGCTTCCTTGTGAGGCCGGCGGTCCCAGGCACCCCAAGGAGCCAGGAGCAATGAGGGTGAGGCATCTGCCAGTATGAGGTAGTGGCCTCTACAGAAGCCCTCCTCTCTTTCTAAAGGATCTACAGTGGAGACAGGCCTTTTTGACTGAAAATTACCATGCACGCACACACACGGGCTTAAACCACAAAGAGAATTTGTTGCCTTAATTGAAAAGTCCAAGGTAATTAGGCTACAGGTAAGTGTCAGTCACTTAAAAACTGTGAGCCAGACCCAATTTCTTGCAGTTTCTTTGTTCTGCCTTCTTAATATAGGCTCTGTTTTTGATAGGCTCTCATTTTAAAACCCAAAAGTAGTTTCCACATCTCACTGAGCTACACACTTCCAGGTTTAAAGGTTAAGTCTGCTGCTTAGAGAGTTCAGACAAAAGTCCAGGCTTTGAGTTTCTCTGGACCTTTTGGCCAGACCTGAGACAAATGCCTTAACCCACCACTGTGGCTGAAGGGTAGAGTACGTTGATTTTCTTAAGTCCGTGAGGTTCTAACTTAGGAGTTGACAGTGGGTTTCATCTCACATAACTCACATGGCCGGAGAATGTGGGGTGCTGTTAGCAGAGGGAGAAAAAAAGGCTAGGTTCTGGGGAAGCATCCAAGAAGTAATCTATTTCATATCACTTAGTTACACCAAACATTTATTATGTACATAGAATATGCCAGGCACTGTGCTAGGTGCTGGGCTTGGGGAAGATTTGGAAGGAGATACAGGAAATGTGCAAAATACAGAGATGAATGTGACATGGTCACTGATCTCAAGGAATGTAACCCTCTGTTTGAGGAGGCAGACATGTTAATATTTCCTTGGAAGATCATGCCAGGGGAGTTGACAAAACATGGGCCCCTTATACAACCACTCTGGAGGTGACTGTGGCAATCTGGCCATGAACCTTGGTCCCTTCCTGCTTTTGTGTCCATGGTTCCCACACCCTCTGTATTAAGGTACTGCTGTATGCCATATTTTGACAAAACAGGAAATTTCCAGATTATTATGAATTTGTTATGAAGAGATGGAGAACGAAGCAAAGGTTTTTTATTTTAAATTTTGAAATGTTTTGTGAAACTAGTGATTGTCAAGGATCACAGTACTAATTTATTTAAATCATCTTCTTTGTTTTCTTTCATAGATTTCTTTCAGTTTAATTTAAACAGCTGTCATTCTTTCACCAGTGTTATGTCTTGCCTGTCTCCCCTCATGCTGGTGGTGTTTTTAAGCAATGAAAAAAGTGACATTAAAAATTCAATCAAAATGGCTATTATTTCATCACTACTTGACTAGAATTATATATTAACTGTGAAAAATAGCCTTTTCCCTCAGCATGAGGAATGATGTTAGAATCTCTCACCAAGGGTTTCTCTTAAAATGCCAAGTCTTGTTTATGTTTTATAAAGCCACATTGTCTGTGGCTGGAACATAACCTATGTATATGTTTATCCCATGAATTTCCAAAATTTTAAGATTAAAAAAAAACATAGTTTATTTATTAAAGGAAACTTGGTAGAGGGTTCTCCACTGTTAGAAGGGACACAAGCCTCCTTACTGCCCCCTAGTGCCACTGTTCAGGATTGATGACAGGCCGTAGGTATCGGTAAAGTCATTTTAGACAGGAAACTAGGGATGGGGGGAAAAAAAAAAGGATTAATCAGCCCGTATAAACATCCTAAGAAATCCTTCTAAGGAAGGGCGGGCCGGCTAGCATAGCATAGAGACCCAAAATGCTAAGTGCTAACAGAGCCAGCAGCCTGTGGGTTGAAAACAAGTAAAAAACAAAAAAATTGGCTGAGGGTTTCTGGTAGAGGCTCACCGGAGTGCCGGGGCAAGAGAGCGGAGTAAGGATTTCACTTTTCTCCTGAATCTGCAGCCTAGCACACATGCAGTTTTGACAGGCTGATGCCAGAAGCCAGGAATCCCCTACAAGCTTAGTTCTGCAGCTGTGGAGTTCATGTGATGTGGCCCTGCCCACAGGAAGGTTGGTGCAGGCGGAAGAGCAGCAGTGTGAACTTGTAAATTAAAATGCACAGTCCTGTTTCATCCTCCTAATTAACTCTGAGACGCAGATTACTGAGTGACGCCTAGTTATTTCCCAGTTGGCGGGTCCAAGCTCAGAGGCAGTAGTAATAGGACCACGTCATTTTCCTTACCACCCACAACTGAAAGTGGCGTCTTATGTTGGAAGAGATGCAGGTTTTAAATGGCCACTTTCACATCTAGGGTCCAGGACATGTCAAAACATCCCTGATAACGTGCAAAGAAATTGTTCCTGTGTTTTTCTAATGTCTTGCTAAGGCTGAAGTCTCTGTATCCCATTTGGAATCTTCCTCCCTTATTTTGCTCTGAGAGTGAACTATGTCTCTTCATCCTTTCTCAACATCTCTATTTAGTTAAGTCCCACCATCTTCTGAACAGAGTTTAAGCAGGTTTCTGTGTTTTGGCAGACTAGGCCATTTGGTAGATTATTTGGAGTTAAGTGTGTTAGTGACCAATAATAAGTTTAATAAGCTTTCTAGAGCAATATATGTGTGTGTGTGTGTAAACTCTTCAAGATTTTAACAGCAAGTATTATAAGAGGCTTATAAAAGTAGCCTTTCAATATCCCTCTCATAATCCATGGCTGCCTAGCTTGTTATGCACAAGAGCCCTCCTTGCTACCAGTCCCACCAGAACCCTTTGCATTTCCTCCTGTCTCTGAAGTATCACATGTTGATTTTATACGTGTGCCTATCTGATGCTGTGCATTGGTCTGCCTACTGTTTAAATCAGTGTGCTTTATTGATACCTTAAATGCCTTAAACTGTGGGTTACCAGAAAAAAGAGAATCTGCCTAATTCTACAGCATCATATTTGGGTAAATATACTTAGTAAGTATTTTTATTACAAGAAAAATTATATACAATATCATATGAGTCATTTCCTTATGATATTTTTTGTGAGGTTCTACTGTTCACATTCCTTTACAATTGTTTTCTTTTCTCTCTCTTAAGAGTGTCCCCACTGTAGAGGTCAAGAAGCAGTAGTCTTTAAAGAGTGGGAAAAAAATAGCAGGCAGTGTCCCCTCATCTCTCGATGTGGCCCTGGTCACAGAGCTCTGAGTCCCATCAGTATGCAAGGGAGATCACATAGTTGTGTCAGACACACGTTTTCCCTGAGAAATTAGGATGGCAGCTTTCTACTCAAGCCACCATCTTCCACATCTCTTTCTATCAAAGTGTGTCTCTCTTATTTTACAAATGAGGGAACTGAGATCCTTAGAGGTTAAGTGGCTTGCTTATGGGGACATGGCTAATTAGCAGATGCAGACATCATTAATCAACCTTCTAAATGTCCTTTCAGTATGTCAGCAAGTATAACCTATTACCCTTAAGAAAGTTCCTAAGAGCCAAGGAGTTTCGTCAATACTGTCCACCTTCCTTTATAATTAACTTTCATTTTATCTCTCTTAACAGAGTCCATAAAATAGAGGACAAGCAGCAGTAGGTATTTTTAACCTATTACAGCTTCTGTAGGCTATTAAACCAACTTTAAAACAATATAAATTATTTAAAATAAGAAGCATCCATAGTCTTACCAACATCATAAAGCCACAATTATTTGATATTATGTTCCTTCCCAACCTTCTTTTTTTATCTACCAACATATACTTTTTAGAAAGCTGCAGTAGAGCATTTGTTACATGTGAATTTAAGTGTATTGTTTTTATTTTATGTATTTATGTGAATTATTATTTATATGCATTCTATTTTTTTCTCTCAACATTATGTTCATTTTTCTATCTTTCTACAAAATTCTACAAACATTTCTATAAAATGACTGCATAATCATGGTACAAGAGGCTATTATCAACCTTTCCCCTATTTTTGTATAGTTAGGATATTTGCTCACTTTCACTACTGTGAGCAATGCAAGTTGTCTTTACATACCCATCACAGATAGCCTCCTGCCACCTGAAACATCTGGTCCAGATTTACCTTCTGGGAAACAGAACATCAAATCCGCGGCAGCCATGGACTATGAGGGAAAAGTGAAATCCTTTCTTTTGACACAGAAAACATTTGTTTTGCCAAGACAGGGCTGGGATAGAATAAACTTCTCCACAAAACATTTAAATATTTGTCTGGGACAGTAGACCTTCTCATTGAACTGTAAAGTCTGTAAATGTAAATATTTCTTCTCCTTTGTTTTAGAATAGGATAAGCAATGATCAATTATACTATTGTACACCTACTATTGGCCAAGTGCCTAATACACGTTATCTAGAACTTTCCCAGAAACTCCATCAGGGAAGTGTTATTACTCTGTTTCATCAACTTACAAATGAAGAAACTGAGGGCTCAGAAGGTCCAGTGACTGCCCTGCCACTTGGCAGTTCATTGACTTCTAGTCCGTGTTCTTGACACCGGACTGTTCTACCACCTTGTGTACCGTATCAAGGCTGTACAGCAGTGAGAGTATACAACCTCCGGTTGTTTTATTCAAACAGCTGTACTGAGGTATAATCCACATTCTGTGCAATGCTCTCATTTAAAGTACCACTCAAAGGTTTTTTAGTATATTCACAGGTATACATAACCCTCACAGTCTATTTTAGAACATTTTCATCACCTCAAGAAGAAACCCCATAACCTTTAGCTATCACTGCTACCACCCCTTCACCCAAACTCTAAGCAATAATTAATCTACTTCCTATGTCTATGGTTTTCTCCATCAGGACTGTCATATGAATGTAGTCATCTAACATGTGGACTTCTATATCGGGCTTCTTTTACTTAGCATAGCATCTTCAAGGTTCATCCAAGTTGTAGGGTGTATCGGCACTTCTTTCCTTTCCATGGCTGAGTAATATTATATTGTATGGCTAGACCACGTTTCTCTCAAACAGTGATCCACTGATGGACATTTGGATTGTTTCCACCTTTTGAACAATGCTGTGATAAACATTCATATCCAAGGTTTTATGTGGACATATGCTTTTATTTTTCTTGGCTATATACCTGGGAATGGAATTTCAATATAATTGTTTAGTTATTTGAGATGCTGCCTGACTTTCCAAAGTGGCTGCACCATTTTATGTTTCTGCCAGCTGTGTATGAGGGTTCCAGGTTCTCCACACCCTCATTAACACTTGTCGTCTGACTTTTTGATTCTGCCCATTCTAGTGGGTGTTTCTAACTAAGTTAAAAACCTGGTTTCATGTTCTGGTTACTTAGAGGTGTCAGAACTGTATTCAGATGGATGTGACAACTGTATGTCACTGTTTCTCAGCTCCCCCTTTGGGGACAAAGATGATCATAGAAAACACTAAAGCCAAAGAAAAAGTCAAGGGCAGGGCAGCTGGAAAATGCCTTTTAGATCTATCAGACACATGGGCTTAAGTTTAAGGAATATTTATATAATCCACCTATCCACACATTTTTATATTTCAATATGAAGCTTTTGGAAATTTCTTTCATTAACTGGTTTCAGTTACAAAATAGTAATTATCAAATTGCCCTTTACCTCCATCCTCCACCTTTGTTTCCCACTCTTTAATCCAGTGTCACTTGTGGATGTGAGAAAGTCAATTCTCTAAAGTCTTCTGCTACTTACTTTATACGATTATTAGGCAATTTATTATTCAATTTTACTGAGCGTCTCCTACAGCCAAACACTGGCTATGGAAGATGTCGGCACTCCTGTTGTGAACAAAACCAAATATATTCCTTGTCACCTTGGGATCTATCATAGAGTGAGGAAGAGGGTATCGATTAATCAAACAAATTACTATAAATCTACACCTGTGCTCAGTACTGAAAGTGACAGATACTTAATTCAGGGATTTACAAAAATGGTAGGTACAGGGGGAGCGGGCAAGTGGGTTGGCAGAGAAACTTTATTTATAGGGGATCTTTGTGACAGTGAGATGTTAAATTTATGGCAGTGTATTAACACTGTCATTCTATTTCAATTTTTGTCGGAACCCCACTAATAAATGGCTTCCAGTGAAGCTTCTGAGAGCCCAGAAAAAAAAGTAGGATACCTTTTTTCCTTATAATAAACAAAAATAATTTTACTAATAGTAAAGCTTATACTCTAATAGATATGTATATGCCTCTCTACTAAGCCTCATCAAACATTCAAATGTATTTCCATGGACCTGATCACACAAAACCTATTTTCTTTATATTGACTTTTTTCTTTATTTCTTTTTGTTTGTTTCAAGTTCTACTTGTTTATTCAGGTGTTTGTTATTGTCCCATTTATTTTATTATTTTAGATGTTTATTTCACATAACCTGTCATCCCTTTTTTAGCATTTGAAGTGTTATTTGTTATTTTATCTACAAATAGATTTCTCAGAGATTTCCAATTGATAAAAGAAGAAATGGCTTTGATCTTTTCTAAATTTATATCAAAGCTGAAGTTGACTTCTAGTTTATATGCCTATAATTCCCTATTATTTTAACATAGTTCTTTGGAAGATTGGCTTCAAAATGAGTGGAGTTTACCTAGATTTCACCTGGCTTAAGTGTAGCTTAACATATAATGTTGTACAACTGATACAGACTTTAAGGTCAGTTCCTGATCTTGAATCCAGACTGTTATTTAGTACTGGTGTGATCTTCAACAGGCTATTTTACCTCTCTGAACCTCTGCAGGATTTTTAGCATTAGATAGAATTGATGTAAAATATTTTGTACATTGAGCAAAAAAATATGACAGAAGAGTAATGTATTAAATAATTGCTTTGTATTTCCACTACTTTAGGAGCCATTTGGAATGGAAGAAAGTGTATTCCTTTTCCCCAGGAGAGTACAAGGCATTCCGTCCCTCGGCACTCATCCCTCTTGACCTCTGAAAAGGGTAAGCAGGCTCTTTTTTGTTCCTGGGGTCTCAACCTGGCTTCTTAAGAAATCAGACACTAGCTGATAAGCCCTCAAGAAGAGAAACGTGTATGAAACGCTGGGGTTTGTTTCATTTTATTGGAGGAAAGTAACACAAAAAGATAAAGGCAGCTGGACCCCAGGTGGATCCCTGGCGTCTGAAGAAGAGTTATAGGAACACAGAGAGTGGAGCCTGGAACTGGCTGCTGTGCGGCACTTCGGAGCCAGAAGGGTTTCCCAGGGGCGGTGGGGAGGCCAGCAAGTGCTGGGGCTGCGGAGGGCCGTGCTTGGCAGACAGAATCAGCTCATCTGCTGGGTGCTGCTGGGCAAGGGCTGCAGGCAACCTCAGCAGTGGTGGCACCCACAGCCCAAAAGACCACAGCTCCGCCTTACCCGGGGACTTAGGAAAATGACCATCTTCTTTAGAGATTCAGGAATTCTTGAGAACTCCCAAACAGAAAAGATCCCCACTAAAACAACTGGTGTTTACGCTTCTTGCCGGTTTTTTGTTTTTCTGGTGGAGGACGGGAACGGAACATTTGGGGCTTTTTGTAATGAAAGCAAAAATGAAACAAAAGTGTGACATTATTTACACTCTAAGTGATGTGAGGCAATTCATAGCTATTGCAAATACATGAGAAAAAGGAAAAAGTATTAACCATTTAATAACTGGAAAAGCCTCTATGTTGTTTTGGCAACAACATTGAAATAATAAATGCCTATATGATACTGTTATTACTTCACCTTTTTGAGTCCTTTTTTCAAATAAAATCCTGGGCTTTAGAGAACAGGCATGAACCATAGGAAGCTGGTTCTCCTGTATTATCTCTTCCAATTTCTCCCTTTCCCTCCATCCCTCCTTTTTCTACCTCTCCTCTTGCCTTTTTGATTCTTCTGTTTCTTTCTCTTTCCTTTTCTCCACATTCTAGTCGTTTCTCAATCTCTTCCCTTGCCCTCTGATCTCTTATTTTACCTTCCACAACTCGCCACCCCTTTTTCCCTATCACCCCTCTGTACCTGCTTCCCGCCCACCCGTCTCCCTCTCTGCTTCCTCTTTGCCTACTCTGCCATTAAACCCACACTTTTTCCCAAACTTACATTGACTTTTTCAAAATAGAATTTTCTTTAAATAGAATCAGCTATCTAGATCTATATTCCCTCCATTTGTCCACAGGGGAAATCTTACCACTCAGACTATCACCATTATATATGTGGAAAGTTTCAATGTAAGCACTTAAGTGTCTTCTATTCTGGACAGTGATTCTGAAATCTGCATGTCTATGAAACTTTATATTGAAAACAGATGCCTAAACTATCTATGAAAGCTTTTTTTAATAGCTTATCTTTCAGGTTAAAAAAAAAAACCCCAGACATGGTCACTGGTAACAGAAAGGGTACTTTGGGACTGAATCTAAGAAGATGAAAAGGACATATTCAGATAGTGTCTGATGAGGTAAAATCATAACATCTCAGTATAATAAGATTCTGTATTAAAATAGCTAAACTAGAAAAAAAGTATATGTAATATTCCACCTCCCTAAGTAATTATGACTTACAATTTCTTTTACTGCTGTGGCTTGGAGGCCTGACCTTGTTTACCCTTGGGACTTCAGTGCTAGAGACAGAAAAGCCATTATGTAGACTGAGGAAAGGCAGTAAGATTCCTGACTCTTACAATGGTGTTGATTTGAATCCATGGACAAAGTGTTTCCTTTTGCTCTTTGAAGGACTGGGATTATTTTTCTGAGAGGCTAATCAACCAAAACAGGAGAGTCAGTTAGTGTACATGTGGTATATTTTTTCCTTGAGACTTTTTAAACAAATGCCTAAGAGGAACTTAAGAAACATTTTCTTGTAATTTAAGTGGGTCCCTGTGAACAAAGTTCCAAATGAAGAGGGTAATGCAAGCAGAGGAGGGAATTATGACAGTGGAAGGCTTATGCATTCCTAATGATTATTGTTCGTTTTTAAGATAAAAATATTATCATAACAGCCTCATAATTAGGGAAAAAGCTACAGTCTCTTACATTGTAAAATGTCCAGAGAAGGATGCTCTGACATTCAAAATGTGGGCCACCCTTGTCTGCCTGATGTTTCACAATTGGAGAGTAATTCCTTTGGATAAGTCTTTTGGTCTCCTGTTAAACTGAATATAATACATCAGAATGAGTAAATTAGTAAAGAACATCCAAGGACAATTTTCCTAAGAACTGATTCTCACCAGTGCTGTCCAAGAAAACCATAATGTAAGTCATATATAGTTTTAATTTTCTAGGCACCACATCAAAAAAGTAAATGGAAACAGAAACAGGTAAAAATCAGTTTTAATAATGTCTTTTATTTAACCCAACAGAGTCAAAATATCATTACTTAAACAAGTAGTAAACAGGAAACAAACAGTAATGAGCTATTTTATATTTTTGTTTGTGCCAGACATAAAAGGACAAATCTTGTATGAATCCCCATAAAAGAGGTACCAAGAGTACTGAAATTCATAGAGGCTAGAAAGTAGAATGGTGGGTGCCAGTGGCTTAGAATTGGAGAATGGGGAGTTATTTTTTAATAGCTACAGAGTTTCAGTTTGAGATTATGAAAAGTTCTGAAAATGGACAGTGATGGAGGTGGTGTTTCTGTAAGATCGTGAATTACTGAATGCCACTACTGCACACTTAAAAATGGCTAAAACAGTAAATGTTATGTATATTTTACCACAATAAGAAAAAAAGACAATTCACTGCTATAACCTGTGTTAATAGCCTGTTAGCTTTGAATTTATTTCCTTTGCTTTGGGAAAAATAGCTTCCCTATGTTGCTTTATGATCATAGTTTAGGGACTGTTATTATATAGTTAACTGTAAAATTACACTTTTTTTCTGTACAGTGGAGTAGTAGTTGGTTTATGCAACAATTAGTGGATTTAGCTTTTGCTTGCAGTTAGAAATTCTGAGGCCAACGGAGACTCATGAAAAAACAATGGCTAAAAACCATGTTCCTGTTACGAAGGTGGGCGTGCTTGAAAAGAAGAAAAGCAATTCAGTTTGTTGGAAGAATTGTTATTTTAAAAATACAACACATGAAATTCTGGCTTTTGATGACACAAAAAATGCCTTATAATTAGTAAAGGAACAAATGGAATTGCCAGTTTTTTCCATAATGACTCCCACCTGTATTGCACTCAGCCTATCAAGATGTGTTGGGCATTAAACAAAGAAAGAAGGGAACATTTTTCTAATTTAAAAGTCAATTAATACATGGGTATTGAGCTTAAAATTATCTTGAAATTCACAGCTCAAAGATACCTTATATTTAAGGATGAGAGAATTGTGTTCCCAACTTCTCTTTCACTGCGTGTGTCCTACGCACTGAAGCAGTGTGAGCCTGGCAAGCCCACACTTAGCTGTTGGAGAGGCTTGTGTTCAAACCAAATCCCATCACTGGCATTATTGACTGTAAGACATTGGGAAAAGTTAGACTGTGAATGTCTGTTTACTTACCTGTAAGAGGGAGACATATTTACTTTTCACAATTGCCAGGAGGGTTCATGAGACTCTACACGAGGTGCCGGACATTGTTAAGGGAACACGACTATTATTCTCCTCTTGGAAATTAGAGTAGAAGTTACTCAACTTCTATACGTTATATGACTCTGAGGAGAGCAAAAGCTTTATTTTTCCCTGTGTTTTATAGAATGATTCCAGCAGTAATTAAATAATTATTTGTTGAATTGCCTGCTAAATGCCTCTTTCCCTGTAACACGTTTTCCTTGTAACATTTCATGTGAACTCCATGAAGTCAGGGACCTCATCCGTTTGCTTCACCAGTGTATTCCCAGATCCTTGGGAAATCATGCAAATAGATAAAGATCCACAGGAGAAGAAAATCCTGGGGCAGTGATGGTAACCATAATTCTGAGACAAGAGCTTCATGTTCTAGCAGACTGAGGGAGCCTGGGTGAGCTGCTGAGCAGGTCCTCCTTGCTCAGTTGCTGGAGCACGAACTATTAAACACAGGAATGTGGCTTCAGGCCATCTCAGACACCATCTACCCTGCCGCCTGGTTCATACTTTATATCCATGAATCACCAAGGCACACATGCCTGCTTCCTATCACAGTACCCAGCATATAAGAGTGCTCAGCGTCTCTCTTTAATAAATCAATTAATTATAAATCCACCTTCTTCATGTACCATTGTGAATGGTGCTCCTTACCTTGTAAAATGTAATGGTAATGCACATAGTCTATTACTTTTTCTTTTATTGAAGTATAGTTGATATACAATATCATACTGGTTTCAGGCATGCAGCATAGTGATTTGACAGTTATCTACATTATTAATTGCTCACCCCAACTAGTGTAGTTACTATCTGTCAACATAGGAAGATGTTGCACTATTATTGACAATATTCCCTATGCTGTACTTTCATCCCCGTAACTAATTTATATTATAACTGGGATTTTGATATCTTCACCTATGCCACCCACCCCCACTCCTTCTGCCATGGTAACCACTAGTTGCTTTACCATGTCTGTGAGTCTATTGCTATTTTGTTAGTTTGTTTTCTTACATTCTACATATAAGTAAAATATGGTATTTGTCTTTCTCCATCTGGCCTATTTCATTTAGCATAATACCCTCTAGGTCCATCCATGTTGTTGCAAATAGCAAGATTTCTTTCTTTTTTATGGCTGAACAGTATTCCATTGTGTATATATGTACCACTTCTTCTTTATCCATTCATCTGTTGATGGGAACTTCAGTTGCTTCCATATCTTGGCTATTGTAAATAATGCGGCAATAAACATAGGGATGCATATATCCTTTCAAATCAGTGATTTTGTTTTCTTTGGGTAAATTCCTAGAAGTGGAATTACTGGGTCATATGATATTTCTACTTTTAGTTTTTTGAGGAACCTCCATACTGCTTTCCATAGTGCCTGCACCAATTTACATTCTCACCAGCAGTGTAAGAGGGTTCCCCTTTCTGCATGTTCTCGCCAACACTTGTTGTTTCTTGTCTTTTGGATGGTGGCCATTCTGACTAGTGTAAGGTGATAGCTCTTTGTGGTTTTTTACTTTCATTTCCCTGATGATTAGTGATGTGGAGCATCTTTTCATGTGCCTGTTGGCCATCTGTATGTCTTTGAAAAATGTCTAATCAGATCCTCTGTCCAATTTCTAATTGGGTAATTTTTTTTTTTGGTGGTGAATTGTATAAGTTCTTTATATATTTTGGATGTTAACCCCTCACTGTTTATATCATTTGCAAATATATTCTCCCATACATATAGTAGATTGCCTTTTCATTTTGTTGATGGTTTCCTAAATAGAATGTAGAAATAGAATATAGTTACAGAAATAGCTATGTGTTACTCTTGGCATATTGTAGAAACAACACTAGACCTAGTTTTGGAAAATGTGTTTTTTTTGTTTTTTTTTTTAGTTTCTGAAATATGGTTGATATACAATATTGTATTGGTGTCAGGTGTACAAATAGTGATTTGACAGTTATCTACATTATTAAATCATCATGATAAGTACAGTTACCACCTGCCAACATACAAAGATATAATATTGACTATATTCTCTGTGCTGTACTTTCATCCCCTTGACTAATTTATTTTACAATGGGATGTTTGTGACTCTTTATCCCCTTCACCTATTTTTAGGCTTGTAAAGCACTTTGACTTTTGTTTCTTTATCTCTAAGACAAGGGAGTTTGAATGAGTGAACTCTTTCAGATACACTGTTATTTGATTTTTAGATATGTATACTTCAAAAAAAAGAAAAAATAGAAAAAGATGTAATTAAAACAGTGTGGAATTTTTTTTTTTATTCAAAGCAGTGCAGTAGCTTCTGATCACCGCAGTGTTCTGGGCAACTTATTTATATCCATCAAGTCTCAATTACTACTTAAATCAATGTATGTTTAAGTCCTAATCACTCTAAATGTCAAATGATAACTCTTGGGTAACTTCTCCATAGTGCTTCCCGTGGGTGGAGCCTACTAGAACCTGAGCAAGCAGTCCTTTGTCTATTATGCTGAAAATTTGGATACTGGAAAATAGAGCCTTAGGAAAGCAGAACCATAAATCCATTCACCTCAGTATCCACCTCGTTGTCGACTCATAAGGACCAACTATCCTCACAGATATTTGGGTGCCCGTGTCTCTCTCCAGCATCATAGAATCTGTCCTTTCTGGAGTGTTGTTTAGCTTCACAGGTCTTTGTTTCAGCTCCCACTTGCATTGTGCCTGTCCCCTGAACATAGATGTAACATGGCGTAACAGTAGCAGCCTATTTGCTAATGTAGTGCCTGTACCCAGAGGGCCTTGAAAATGAGGATGAAACATGTTCTCTTCCTGCTCGCCTTTGTGTTCCTTTAGAATCCCCAAGATTAGTACATCAGTATGTCTACGTACAAGACAAAGTAATATTCCTAATATTTAACAACAGGCACTGCAGGAGCATGAATCCCTAAGAAAGGATAAGAGTATTTATTGCTGGAGTAAGGTCCTAGGGGCTCCCTGAGATGCCAGCAGTTAGCCATTTACTTGCTGGATCCTAAAGAAGTCAGGGGTCCTAGGGGTAAGTCTAGAGTGGCTGGCTTGATAGGTGAAGGAACATTTAAGGAATCTCAGGACAGCATAATAAGAAGTAAAGAAGAATTTAAATATTGTAACAGTTAATATGGCCATAACATTGTATCCTGACAGAAGAGCAGCTTTGAGTGTATGTGAGTTGTTCTACTAAAAACTTAAAACTATTTCAAAAGTGAATTACAATAGGAAGGAAAAGGTTAACATTAACATTCTAGATAAATTGGACTTCCCCTTGCAATTCTAAAATAAAAGCAGGTAAAAGTGTAAAACCCAAACAATAGGAACATTTCTTTTTAAGTGTAGAAACTGGCTTTATTGTTGGTCAAAAGAGGCTATAAATCAAATTCAAATTCCCCACCTCTCCATCCTCAGGATTGCATATCATTTCCCAAGTGGCTCCTTAAAGCCTTCTGTTTGAATTTCCAACCATTTTCCCTTGGGGAAACAGCTACCTCTTACTAGAGAAAGAAATCTTGTCTCATCAATCATTCTCCCTCTCACCCAATGCCTGCTTACGTGTGAATCCAGCAGACATGAGCCTCCTGAGAAGGCTACACCCAGGAGACAATGACACCCATTATGTTTAGACAGCGAGAGTGACAGTGGCCTCCAGGGTCATTGGAAAGCAGGGTGAGGATCCCGCAGTCAGAGCTTCTTTTCCATATTCTTGCCAATGTGAGCTCTTCATGTCCCAGTTCTTTAATTTAATCAAGTAGTCCTAAAGTGAGCACATCTACTTAAAACTCTCATTCACCATTTTCAGGCATAGTTGCTGGAAACTAAATTGTGTCCCCCCCAAAATTTATATGTTGAAGCCTAACCCCTAATGTGACTGCATATGGAAGAAGGAAGTTATTCAAGTTCCACGAGGGCATAAAGGTGAAACTCCAGTCCACTAGGATTAATGTCCTTAAAAGAAATGACACCAGAGAGCTCACTCTCGCTTTGCCAAGTGAGGACATAGTCAGGAGGTGACTTGCACATGCCGGAAGAGAGCACTCATCAGAAACCAAACTGCCCTGCACATTGATCTTGGACTTTCAAGACCCCAGAATGGTGAGAAATTAAATTTCTATCATTTAAGCCATCAGTCTAAGGTATTTTGTTATGGCGCTCCAAGCAGGCTAAAACGGTAATCTAATCCCATGCTGAGAAACAAAAATTTTCTCGATTAGCACAGGACTGCCATATCCTTTGAGCCAAATGGTCTCATTTATTCTGGAAAAGAGGTGTTTTGTTTTCTTTATTTGAGATTTGTTTTTAACTGCTCTGACCTAGTAGCCTCTTTGAATTATTAAAACAAGAACACCAACATTAGTGTCAATGGTTGTTTTCTAAGGTTATGAAAAGAGCCCTAAAAAGAAACCTGAGGAGGAGAAGGACAGGGTTGAGGCATTGCTGCCCATTCTATATGTCACACTAACGCTAATACCTTGCAAATCCGTGTATCCAAAGAACTGTCCCTTGAGTTTTCACAGTTTTCCTTTTTTAATTTCAAGGATGATAAAAGTGAGGTTCAAAACAATTAAAAAGTTTGCCAGAAGATATACAGATGGAAAGGTTATGATCCCAACCCCCAACTACGCCCTCTTTCTATGGGCCTAACTAACACTTTTTCCACAATGTAATTCTTTTCTTTCAGTTTTATTCTCTTTTTATTCTAATTTTGTCCCTTTTAGAAGTATGAGGTCCAAAAGTCTAGAACTGTGTCTGCCTCATCACTTTTACACCGCATCTTATGCAGATGGCTACTTAATTCAACTTATTTCAAGAGAGATTTATTGAGCACCTATAATGTGCAAAGCACTATATTAAGCATTCTCGGCAGGCCTTCAGGAACTTACACATTTGCTGACAACATTTAATAGAATTACATTGTTTTAAAAATATGTTTTTACAAACATGTCTTAATTGATTTTGGAATAAATAAGGTTCAGAAACTATAGTGAACCTCTATGGCATTACCTTCCTAGCATAATCCTCTTGTATGGCTGGCTTATTAATCCCACCCAGCTATTTTGGTAACAAAGGAGCTGGCTTATTCTTATATATGAGCCACTACTGATCAGAGTTGATAGGTCCAGGATGTATACCTGACCCAAGTTGGCATGAATCCTTTACCTGGGGTTTTGGAATCTGATATCCAGAGAATCAAAATAGGTCTCCATTTGGAAGCTAACTTTTGGGAAAGCTAACTCTTAAAAGCTCTCAAATACATGTGTCCCACCAAGAAGAGAAAGGTGGTCTGCAAGGAGTGAAAATAAAGCCAACAGGTGGAAAGAAGCAGAGAAGATGGCGGTTGGCTTGCCCGCCTGCCTTTATTCTAGAGGCTCCTGAGATCCTTCAGGAAAATTACTCCAGCCCTTCTGAAATTTGGTTTTTCACTCTTCCTTTATTTCCAAAAGCCAAGATTGTAGAGGTTCTTGGTCTTGTTTGTTTGGAGCATTTTTGTTTACATTTTTTTGCTCTTTTTGCTCAAGCTAAGTTAAGTTGGGTTTGTAGCTTCCAATCAAAAGCCTTGACTGATACAAAGATTCCACACATCATTTTAGCAGCAAAAATGGGGGAAGAAATCTCACTCACCACAGTTCTGTGAAGAAAAATAATGTATGGAAATAAAGTTTAACATTTCTTATCAAAACTTATTCTATCATTTGACCCTGAAACATTAAATTCATATAAAACAACTGAGTGTTGCTTCTGGAAGGACACCTGGACATAACTCCATGGCAATATTTAAGTGCTGTCTTCATTTTTTAATATTTGAGGAGAACAAAACTTAGCCTCTTTAAACATCAAGTCCATCTGAATCAAGAATAGAATCATTTCACCAGGTAATATGTGTCCTCCCATGCAAATGTGGAATCAGTGTCCAGGAATATATTAAATGACTACTAAGACTAACACAGTGTGCCGGACACTGGAGAAATTATTGTGCACATAATTTATGATATTCAAAGTAGGTTGGACATAACTTTAATCTGTCATTCTACTTTCCATTCTCTCTCCCCTCTCTATCTCCATCTTTCATCCTTATCATTATCCATCTAAAATTTTTACCCCTAGCAAGGTTGTTGTAAATTCCACAATACGTATGTTTATGTATCTTTTGCATCTCCCACAGCTCCAAGCACGATGCATCAAAACTGAGATTGCCTATTTGATAGTCATCAGTCTGCAGGGGATAATTGAAGGGCTGAATATCAGTTATTCTTCTAAGCCAATGTGGTCATTTCTAGATGGACATGTAAATGATAAACAACCAGGTGAACCACTATGTGAAATAAATATTCAATATTACAAATATTATAGAGAAGAAAAAAAAGAATCAGCCCAAAAGACATGCTACACATATGCTTTGCATTGAATTAGTAAATTAAAGATTTGTAATATCATTTGATATGTTTAAACTTTGCCTTCTTTTAAAAGGTATATACTTAATTTTTGTGCTGTGATGTCTGTATATAGCCCCTGAGTATTTTTTTAAAGGATTACACACCAAAATACCATGTTTTATTTGAAATATATTCAAATAATTAAAAATATTTTATATAATTTTAATCCATCAACAAATATTCATGATCTCCTGTTTGCTTAATGTTATATGAAATACTAACTACAACCCTAATTTTGGGATTAAAAAAAGTTGCTATGTAAAAATATTCTACCAGAAGGAGATGATAAATATCACATTATTCTCTGCTATTTGTATGTGTATTCCACCCCTCTAATGAATAATGAAGTGGCTGTTAAAAGTTGAGTAAACAATAAAATAGTAAGGATCCTGAACCCCAGTTTAATTAGGCTTGGGCAGGATTTATGATGAGTATACAGAGACTGTCAAGAAGTTTAAAGAAGTGAAGTTCAGTAGAGATTATCTATGCAGTGTGCATATATATTTATAACTCCACTGGGCTCTTTTAACTCAACAAATAACCTTATTTTTCTGTTGCCCAAATGACTTTCTCTTTTGGAAAAAAAATTAATTCCTTGAACAATAGGAACACTTATTTTTAAGTGTAGGAACTGGCTTTATCGTTGGTCAAAAGACGCTGTAAATCAAGTGATTCTTACTGTATACTCAAGATATCTCTGACTAGCAATCTGGTGGGTTGAAAAGCTCTTGCTATTGCTGTGCTCAGTCCTTGAAGGCACGTGTTCTGGACTGTCAGGGCTCCACTAAGTTGTGAAATTATGATTATTCCTTTTGGGGACAATGTCACTCTGCTTTTTCTCATGGTGAGATAAAGTGACTAAATTATATTCTGGGAGTTCGGCTGCTCACTCAGTCAAGAAACAGGCTGTTCTAGGACATGAGCAGTCAGGTCCCTGGAACAAAGTGTCACTTAACTAGTGGGATAGCCTTACACTTACAAATGGCCATGCACAACAACAGGTTTTCTGACATTATATTATAAATGCCAATTTATTCCATTGAGTAAGATTGTTGGACTTAACAATGCCATCTGTTTTGTTGGTACATATTTTACACCCTTTCTCTGGAGAAAAATGAACATGATTCAGCATGCTACAGGAGTTTACTGTGACTGTGGGAGAGTTCCAGGAAGTTTAAATGCAATTAATTAAATAGATACTCAGAGCTTTATAATTTTAATAGAATCCATTGTCATGTCAAAAGTGTCTTTCAATATTATGCTGAAAACCTGGAACATTACATCCTTGAATGTTCATTACAGTCACTGAAAAGAGCTAAGGGAATTCATTTCCATTTTGTTTTTTCACTCTGTTTGAACTTTAAACCGACCTGTTTTTTTTCCATCCTCTTCTCTCACCATCGCTAGGGTAGTAAGTATTTATACAGCTGTTCTCATCCCTATGCTGCTGAATAAGGGCCTGATTATTTCAAACAACTATTGTAATTAGCTTTCAGGAAGCAAATTGCTGTGTTATGTACAGTATCTGTGATTATGATAAACTGTTCTTTTTTATAACATTTCAATGTGGGCTTTCATTAGCAAGCCCCAGCAGCTTGGTGAGCATTCTGTGAACTCACTCAATATATTGAAAAAACAGAAGAATATTTGACAATCAGTAGAACAAGTGCAGTGCTTTTAGCTCAGTTTGGTTTTAAAAGGATCTATTAAAAAAAACTAAACTAAACTAAAATACAGTGTTGTTCTCACTGGGGTAATTCTGTGACTCAAAAGTGGTACTGATAATTCAGCAAGTACAGTAATTCAAGCAGATAAATCTCACAGGTTCTACCATGCTTTGGTATTTATTTGTGCACTCACTCAACAAATAGGCAAACACTTAGGAAGCCTTAGAAATATTGCTGGGTACCACCCATGGAAATGCCCCCCAAAGCTCCCCCTGATGTCGCCACAGAAGGTGATGCCATCGGGGACCCTCCTATGGAGCAGAACTTGGGGAAGTGAGGCTTCATGTCAAGGATCCAGCACCCCAGCAGGGAGGGAGGCCACATACCCTGGGGCAGCAACCATGTAGGTTGTGTTCCCTTCTCTTATTTCCAAAAGGGAAACATTTTCTGTAGTCAGAGTCCTTTTTTTCCTTCTACCCTGTTTTCTGGGTGTGTTAATGTGGCTAACTATAATTTATGTATAAGTTGATCAGCAAATTTATCTGCACCTAACCAAGAAAATTGTGTCATCCAGAAATATGGGGCCTGGAAGTGGGTGAGACTTCATAAGTGTCCCTTTTAAGGTGAGAACGAATGCATTTCTAAGTATACATATGATAGTTGCTGCATATTAATGAATCATGTTTGAAATTGTGAATGTGAGTGCATGTATTTGCTATATTGGGAATTAAAGTCTTGAGCACCCCAATTCCAATGTGTGTTGTGGGGGAGGGGATATGGTTCCCACAGCACTAAGCAATGCTGGGACACCTGCCGATGTTCCACAATTCAAGTCAATTCTGACGCTATCTACCTGGAGATAGCATAACATTCCATAGGCTGAATCCTGTACCACTTTCTGCCCCCAGCTTCAGGTGTCAGTCCTAAATCCAGGTTGTCACCTGTGCTTCTGACTAATGGCTATAGAGAAGAGGTTCCAACAAGCCCCTTCTTAGGTTTCATTAATTGTCTAGAGCATCTCTCAGAACTCAGAGACACACTTTACTTACTAGATTACATGTTTGTTATAAAATGATATAACTCAGGGACAGTCAGATGGAAGCTGTGCACAGGACAGGTTATGTGGGATGGGGCTCGGAGCTTCTGTGCCCTCTGCAGGCCTGCCACCCTCCCAGCACCTCACGTGCTCTCAACCAGGATGCTCTGGAAGGATGTATGAGGTTTCATTACATAGGACAATTGATTAAATCATCTGTTCTTTGAATGATGCCTGAAGATATACTCCAGCAGTATGAAGGAGAAAACAAAGAAATAGAAGACAAAGGTTCCCAATAACGGCAGTTAAAGGGCAATTTTGGATCATAGCCATGCCACAGACCTAGGGAACAACCAGTTCATAGTGGAGCAGGAGCCGGAGCTCCAATATCAATAGAAAGGGGGTAGAAACTCAACTGTTAGGTGTAAAAGAATGGAAGAATTCAGAGGTTTGACATGTTAATGTAGAGACATCTAAGACTGCATCAGTGTGACCAAATAGAGCTTCCAATGAGAACTGAAGTGTAAGTCAAAAGGCAGTGGGCAAGTCTGGTGATTGGGTGCATGGAGGTGGTTAGGTAGTAAAGACAATACATAAGGTGAGAATTGCATTTAGTTAAAATCAACCTTGAAACTCATTTATATTGCCCATAACGTATAGGATTATTTACAAATAGATATTCTTATGTGGTGTTCTTGTGCACAGTAAGGCTTGAGAGCCACTAAATTTCCTACAGAAAGGATTGAGTGAAATTGACATGCAGCCTAGCTGGTCATTTAAATCTTTCTACTTTGTGAGATAAGTATTCTAGGCTGAATATGGGGTAGAGAGCAATTCTCTGTTTACTTACAAAGGTTGTCAAATTCTGTTTAAGATTTAAACCTCTATAACCATAACTCAAGCTACTTAGATTACATGATGTGACTTCACTGCATTAATTCATTTGATATAGACTATATAGAATGCATTTTATGAATATGTTTTAATAAGCCAATTACAAACCCAGAATCTGTGGCAATTTACCATGAGTTAAATTAAATGTCTATCAAAGAGAAAGAATTATACAGCAAACTTATGTTGTAAACAAATTTGTTTACAAGAATAAACTTAAATTTTGAATAACTTTTACCTTAAATTAGTCTCATGCAAATGCAAAATTGTAATTAAAAATTGGCATTGAAGCCTCTACTTGAAAAATACTCTATTCACAGTTAGTTGCCAGTGTACTTGAAAACATGTATTTGTTTAAAGTTTTTCTCTATAATGTAGCTTTCCGCTAATTCACCTTGACTTTCTCTCAACGCCCCCCTCCTACTCCTGTGATGTTAATTTAGGTAGGTGATATTTTGCTGTTGTGGCATTCTCCATTTCCAATTAAGAATGATATTAGGCAAATCAAATTAAAAGTAAAGCAAAGATTGCAACACGAAGACGAGATGTATAAAGATTGCTGATGAGGTATGAACACAAATAAATAGATTGCCATGCTGTGTGTGTGTGTGTTTTAAAGGACTCACTTGGAATGATAGATCACTCATATGAGTATTGCAAAGGTGGACTGAAATCTACCAGAAGCTGTTTTTATTTTTTTTAATTAGTTAGAATATATTTAAGCTACTAATACAGAATGTAAAATGAATTAGAGGTAGACACTTTCAAATAAGGAATGTAGAGGTAAGGTATTAGAATAAATTATCTATTCTGTCTGTGTTATTTATCTTTATATTGGTGCTTTTAAATTAATTATATTGAGCTAATGGAAACACGAAATTAGCACTATAAAAAGAATTTGAGATCTATAACAAGTAAATATTTATTGAGTGCCTACCATTTAATGATACATGACAAGACACTGCAGAGGGAATATGTTTATAAGAGCATTCAAAATAATAATTTGGGATTTTTTTTAAAGAAACATTCCAGTGTATTCCTTTGAAGGGCTTCATTTTTTAATTAATATTTCTATGTATATCCCACCTTCCACTGCAAAAAATTACCAATTTCTGAAAACACTTTAAGGCATGTGTTAAATAATACGATTAAGTCAGTATTATCGTATCAACTCCCTAAGCCTGTTACAAACAAAAATGCTATTGGATTCTGAAGAGAGCAAACCACTTCTGTCTTGTGATCAGAGAAGACTTTAAAGATTCAGTGCTATTTGAATCTGGCTTCAAAGGACCAAAAAGATTTCAATAAAAGAGTTGCTGGAGTTTTAGTTTCCAGAAAGAGCTTGTTTAAAGATAGGCAGGCAAGCCCGTGATACATTTGAACAGACTGAATGCACTTGACTTTTGTTGATGATGGTTAAGTGATTTGTTGGCTGGTTGGGAAATTGGGGAAGAAATGGTCCATTCATTGTTTTTTTTTTTTTCAAGCACTAAATTCATGTAAGGGAA
Organism: Smutsia gigantea; assembly: GCA_032199065.1. NCBI lineage: Eukaryota > Metazoa > Chordata > Mammalia > Pholidota > Manidae > Smutsia > Smutsia gigantea. The sequence goes on from JAVSCE010002451.1 coordinate 25,220, forward strand.
ATGATGAGATTAGGAGTAGTGCAGATGGTGGGCTTAAAAACCAGAACAGACCAGTGATCCATATAGAGCAGGTTGCTTAACCCTTCAGAACCCCCATTTATTCCCTTCTAAAATGAGATTAATACTTGGTTACCACAAAGCTTACAGAAGATAGCCTATGTAGAACCTCTAGCCCATAGTTCTGATGTAGTTTTTACTATTGGAAAGAAACAGGATAATGGAAGTCTTGGAATATTTATAAAAATAATTTTATTGAGTGCTTATGCTATGCCAAGCTCTGTTTTAAGCATTTGACAAGTATTAATTTACAAGAGATTGAGAGAGTAAATTCCCCAAGGTCATGAGCTAGAGCCAGTATCAGGACAGCAGAGAAGTTTGCCAATGTGGGGTCAGGATGCCCCGGTGTGAACCTCCTGACCTTACCACTTTCTAGCTATGTGACATCATCAAGTAATAGCCATTTCTTCTAACAATTTCTTCTTTACGTATAAAATAAATTTAATCCCTCATAGGGGTAAGTCTGTGTTACAGTAAAATTTTATTCATAAAAACAGTGATCAGACTTGCCCCTCTGCCTCCCTCTCCCCAACATACTTTGCTGACCCCTGGGGGAGCCGGCGACCAACTGAATGACACTTGGAAAATCATTTTCTAACCTCACTTTCCCCTTCTGTTATTTCAACATTGGAGCATTATTATGAGGGCAAAATTAAATGATGTCTGTAGAAATGCTTTGTAAATTCAAACTACTGTAGGCTTTAGATTGTATAGTGATCTGCTATACAGTCCAAGTCTACAAAATATAAATTGCTCTAAAGGAAGATAACATCCATTTCTTTTGAAGAACCATCGCTCCCAGTGTCCCAGACTCTCAGAATACAGTGATGTTTGCAGTGTTTCCTTCCTAAAGTTCACAGGGATCCATCACTAGTCTCAAAAACTTCCAGTAGCTTTAGTTTGTTTTTGATCTCTCATCTCATGCCTACCCTTCCTGCTGTGGCTTTTTGTGGGCACTGTAACCCAGAATAAGGTAAAAACAGAGTCCATTGGCATAGAGTTAGTGACACATGCTGAAATCAATTACAGGAAACATTTGACCATTTTATTTAGTGACATACTGATTTGGGTCATTCTTTCAACAAATATTGATTGAGCGTCTATTATAAAGCCTAGCATGTCACGTCCTGGAGGTACAAAGATGAATAAAATGAAGACCCTAATCCCTGTGAATAGACCAGTTACATGAACTGTATTGTTTCAGAAGATGAAACTCTTCTATGTTGAGTGGGTTCAGTAAGCAAGCAACCTTTGAGCTAGATACTCAAAGATTTTTCTAAGTGGAGAATGAATGTATGTATAGTCACAAAAGGACATGTCATGAGAGGACCATGTTTCACAAACTGCACTTATTTGCACATCTTCAGGTCATTGCATATCATTTGTATAACTTTATTTAATGTCTTAATTTTTATCATGTCCACATACCATGTTCTGTTATTTACCCACAATTTTCTTTAAATCAACATGTAGTTATAAGTAAATTTATTTACAGTGAAAATTTCAGTGTTGTTCTACTAGTTACAGTTTTTCTCTGATACAAAAAATTAAACAAGTAAATTCATAATTATATAGATAAAAATGGTAATGAATAAAAAAAATCATTCTTATGCCATTAAAAGTTATTTGCTTGGCCACCACTGATGTGCATGTCACACTTCGGGTAACAGTATTTGAAGGAGTGATGAATTGAAGCAGGGATTTAAAATTACCTAATAGAATCATAGAATGTTTAGTCTAGAAGGAATCTTACAAGCTATGTAATCTAATTGTCAACATTTTACTGAGACCAAGGGAAAAATTATTTTGCTTATGACAGCAAAAATAAATCTTGAATGGTGAACTTACGGATTCTAATCTAATGTTCTCTCCAGTGCTACATGGCATTGGATTTAGCTTTCAATACTTAATGACTCTGATAAATAAATTTATAGATCTCCAATTTTAGCCTGAGTCATCCAGAAACTTGCTTGAAAAAATGGATTCAGTATGCCCTGTTCTTTGGTATGGCATTAATAACTTTAAAAAACACTAATGAGATTTCTAGTTTCACTTGATACCACTGTTAGCCTCCTGCCGAAAGATAAAAGAATAAATAATGGCATTTCTAAATAAACATGGCAGACACCAGACATGTTCACCTCTTCCCTGCCCTGTCATGAAAACTCCACCAAAGTAACAGTGGTGGATCATTTTTTTTAATGTAGCATCCAACCCCCTACAAAAAAGGGGGGGACAACAGTTGATGGAAGGTAGCAATGAAATTTTTGGAGAAAGAAAATGAGATAACAGACACTGCATTAGCTGAGTGGAGAGCGCTAAAATTAAAGGGCCAGCAAGCCAGGACGTGAGGAAACCAAAAGCAGACAGTGGAAGTTCCCAGCCCCTGAATTGAGGGGTGAGATTCAAAGTGGGAGTGAGAGCAGAAAGATTGGCTGTGAGTCTGGAGAAGGAGTGATTAGACCCTGCCACCCCCTCCTCAGTCTAGTCTCAGACAGCTGGCCTTACTGGACTTGGGACTCCAGGTATAGCCAACAACTGTTCTTGTGTGAGTGGGTTAAATGGAAGTGAGCTGAGTAGGTAGACAGACCTCACTTACTAACCCACTGGACTCCCAAGACAGCCTACACAGGCAATAAGAGGATACCTTTCAGGTGAACATCAGGCCAAAAGCAAAAAGCTTAAACAAATGAACAATTTCCCCAGTCAATTGTCCTAGAATGAAGCTGGCCAACCCTTCAGCCAAATGTGCCTCCTGCCCCCAGACTGGCTTTTTAATAACTTTATTTTAAATATGCATAGGGAACAGATCACTAGACATTTTAAGGTCGGCTTTATAATAAGAACAGTGACAAAACAAAGAGAAGAGTAAAGTATAGAGATAAAGGAACTAAATTAAGTAAAATTGTATTTAGCAACTTCTGAGAAATAGAAGATAAATTGATTCATTAAACAAGAACAGATTGCTAGAATAAAAGAGAACATTTAAAAATTAAAACAAGGTTCTTGCAATCAAATATAGAGTTGGAAGAATTTTTTTTTAATCAATGAAAGGTTTGGAATTGAAAAGAGAAAACCCAGAAAAAGTAGAACCAAAAGACAAATTAATAGAAAATAAGAGTAGGAGAGAAAAAATTTTAAAGAATGGATATCGCTAGTGAAAATGTAGAAGTTTAATTATAAAAGAGAAATTTTCCCAAATAGTTTCTTGGGTATCTTCCATTTACAATGTGTATGTTTACATTAGACTTGCTCCAAATTGGATTATCAAACATTTTTACTGAGTAGAGAATATTTTAAATGTTTAAAAATTAGTCACAGGAACATAGTATTATATGTGTGTGTGTGTGTGTGTATCACCATCCTCATATTCCTGTTTTATAAACTGAAGCCAATTTGGCTTTCATTACCTTAAGAAGCCCATGGTATTGCACAGTTGGAACTCTCATTTCCAGATATGAGCCTCTGTAGCCCTGACAGTGGGAGAACAGAGAGAGTGGGAGTATGGGTGGAGGATAGAGGGTGTTGGTAGGGGAGCGGAGTGGTAAGAGCTATCTGAGCAAATGAGCTCAGCCATCAAAGGTGATATTGGGCATAGTTTCTTCAACAATCTCCTAATAACACAGCTGCCCATAGATGCCAGGGCTTTGATCACTGTTAAAAAAAATACCAGAGCTGGACAACAGCAAAATCAGGAAAAAACAATTTTATTCAGGAACTATTGCAGTGGGGGAAAAGAAACCTCAAAATAGAACTGGGATCAGTTCCAAATACAGCATGGAAAGGGAAACTTTATAGCCAAGGAACAAGTTGACGGAGTGGGGGTTGGGGGCATGGTGGCAGTCTGTGGAAAATTCCTAAGAGGAGACCTCAGGAATAGAGGGATTCTTGCTAAACCTACTCAATAGGGCTCTTGCTGATGGCAGCCCAGGATGATCAGATGTCCCTGGCGATTATGGGGATGAAGAAATTTGATGAGATGTTGAGTTTGGGATTCTGGCTAAACTGATTTAGCAAGATTCTTGCTAAGCCTGGATTCTACCAGGATGCAGATGGAAGCCAAGGTCAGGCCTACCAAGCAGGGGGCTCAGAGGAGCCTGACTAAAGTTTGGTCCAGGAGAGAATCTTTATCATCACCGTAAAGCAAAATTAGTGTTCTCTACACTTATTGCAGTTTTCTCACAACATTTTATCAACTGATAGAGGCAAATGGCATCTAGCCAGCTAAAACCAATATTCAGAAGCAAGGAGTTTCCCCAGCCTAAATTTTCACGACCCCCTGTGCTCCCAGGTGAGCTTTCCTACGTTTTCCTTCTTAACTCAAAAACTGAGATGCGCATGCATACTCAGAAGTGCTGTGATGTAGAGCCTCAGAGTTCAGACTTGGAGCCAGAGGGTGTACCTTCAGGTTTCTTTGCCACTTGCTAGCCACGTAATCTTGAGAAAATTATCTCATGTCCCTCTAACTCAATTTTGCTATTTTTAAAATGGAGAAAACCATTGTACCTAACCTCACAGAGTTGTGAAGGTTAAAGCTGCCTAGTACATAATAAAGGCTATATAATTGTTAGTCATTACTATTACATCTTCTTGATGTTAATTATTCTTCCAGGCAATATAGTGTCTCTCCTCCCTACCACGCACCTACATTCTCTGGTCCTAAGATTTCCCCACCCGTCTTCTCATTTGAACCCAAACCAAATGCCCCTTGCTCTTCCCCTACACACAGTTCTTTCCTAATTCTCTAAATACACCCAGGAGGTATTGTGAAATAACAAATAATCCCATGTAATCTTGACAAGAGGGTGGGACAAAACAGTGTTCCTATCACTGAGACAAGTCAGTTGCTCTGGATCCTTGGAAAACCGGAAACAATATTGTTATGGGCACTTTATTTTAATTATTATTTTTAGAATACAAAGATGTGATTCTTTTTTTCTCTCTCCATGTTTTTTTTATTTTGCTATTATTAATATACAATTGCATGAGCAACATTATGGTTACTAGACTCCCCCTGTTATCAAGTCTCCACCACATACCCCATTGCAGTCACTGTCCATCAGCATAGTGGGATGTTATAGAATCACTACTTGTCTTCTCTGTGTTATACTGCCTTCCCCGTATCCTCCCACCCCACCCCCACCACCGCTACATTATGTGTGCTAATTGTAATAGCCCTTTTTCCCCCTTGTCCCTCCTTTCCCACCCATCTTCCCCAGTCCCTTTCCCTTTGGTAACTGTTAGTCCATTCTTGGGTTCTGTGAATCTGCTGCTGTTGTGTTCCTTCAGTTTTTGCTTTGTTCTTATACTCCACAAATGAGTGAAATCATTTGATACTTGTCTTTCTCCACCTGGCTTATTTCACTGAGCATAATAACCTCTAGCTCCATCCATGTTGTTGCAAATGGAAGGATTTCTTTTCTTCTTATGACTGAATACTATTCCATTGTGTATATGTACCACCTCTTCTTTATCCATTCATCTACTGATGGACACTTAGGTTGCTGCCATTTCTTGGCTATTGTAAATAGTGCTGAGATAAACATAGGGGTGCATATGTCTTTTTCAAACTGGGCTGCTGCATTCTTAGGGTAAATTCCTGGGGGTGGAATTCCTGAGTCAAATGGTATTTCTATTTTGAGTTTTTTGAGGAACCTCCATACTGCTTTCCACAATGGTTATACTAATTTACATTCCCACCAGCAGTGTAGGAGGGTTCCCCTTTTTCCACATCCTCACCAACATTTGTTGTTTGTCTTTTGGGTGACAGCCATCCTAACGGTTGTGAGATGATATCTCATTGTGGTTTTAATTTGCATTTCTCTGATGACTAGTGATGTGGAGCATCTTTTCATGTGGCTGTTGGCCATCTGAATTTCTTCTTTGGAGAAGTGTCTGTTAGGCTACTCTGCCCATTTTTTAATTGGCTTATTTGTTTTTTGTTTGTTGAAGTGCATGAGCTCTTTATATAATTTTGATGTCAACCCCTTATCAGATATGCCATTTATGAATATATTCTCCCATACTGTAGGATGTCTTTTTGTTCTACTGATGGTATCCTTTGCTGTACAGAAGCTTTTTAGTTTGATATAGTCCCGTTCATTCATTTTTGCTTTTGTTTCCCTTGCCCAGGGAGATATGTTCATGAAGAAGTTGCTCATGTTTATGTCCAAGAGATTTTTGCCTATATTTTTTTCTAAGAGTTTTAAGTTTTCATGCCTTACATTCAGGTCTTTGATCCATTTTGAGTTTACATTGATGTATGGGGTTAGACAGTAATTCAGTTTCATTCTCTTACATGTAGCTGTCCAGTTTTGCCAACACCAGCTGTTGAAGAGGCTGTCATTTCCCCATTGTATATCCATGGCTTCTTTATCGTTTATTAATTGACCATATATGCTTGGGTTTATATCTGGGCTCTCTAGTCTGTTCCCCTGCTGTATGGGTCTGTTCTTGTGCCAATACCAAATTGTCTTGATTACTGGGCTTTTAGTAGAGCTTGAAGTCAGGGAGCGTGATTCCCCCTGTTTTATTCCTCCTTCTCAGGATTGCTTTGGCTATTCGGGGTCTTTTGGGGTTCCATATGAATTTTAGAATTATTTGTTCGAGTTCATTGAAGAATGCTGTTGTATTTTGATAGGAATTGCATTGAAATTGTAGATTGCTTTAGGCAGGATGGCCATTTTGACAATATTAATTCTTCCTAGCCAAAAGCATGGGATGAATTTCCATTTATTAGTGTCCTCTTTAATTTCTCTTAAGAGTGTCTTGTACTTCTCAGGGTATAGGACTTTCACTTCCTTGGTTAGGTTTATTCCTGGGTATTTTATTCATTTGGATGTGATTGTGAATGGAATTGTTGTCCTGATTTCTCTTTGTGCTAGTTCATCATTAGTGTATAGGAATGCAACAGATTTCTGTGTATTAATTTTGTATCCCGCAACATTGCTGAATTCAGATATTAGATCTAATGGATTTCAATTGAATTCTTTAGGGTTTTTATGTACAATATCATGTCATCTGCAAACAGGGACAGTTTAACTTCTTCCCTGCCAATCTGGATGCCTTTTATTTCTTTGTGTTGTCTGATTGCCATGGTTAGGACCTCCAGAACTATGTTGAATAGAAGTTGGGAGAGTCGGCATTCTTTTCTTGTTCCTGACTTAAAGGAAAAGCTTTACGCTTCTCGCTGTTAAGTATAATGTTGGCTGTGTGTTTGTCATATATGGCCTTTATTATGTTGAGGTACTTGCCCTCTGTACCCATTTTGTTGAGAGATTTTATCATGAATGCATGTTGAATTTTGTTGAATGCTTTTTCAGGATCTATGGAGATGATCATGTGATTTTTGTCCTTTTTGTTGATGTAGTGGATGATGTTGATGGATTTTCAAATGTTGAACCATCCTTGCATCCCTGAGATGAATCCCACTTGATCATGATGGCTGATCTTTTTGATGTATTTTTGAATTCGGTTTGCTAATATTTTGTTGAGTATTTTTGCATGTATGTTCATCAGGGATATTGGTCTGTAGTTCTCTTTTTTTGTGGTGTCTTTGCCTGTTTTTGGTATTAGAGTGATGTTGGCCTTGTAGAATGAGTTTGGGAGTATTCCCTCCTCCTCTACTCTTTGGAAAACTTTAAGGAGGATGGGTATTATGTCTTCACTAAGTTTTTGATAAAATTCATCAGTGAGAAGATGGCAGCGTGAGAGGTGAGACAGAGGCTTCTTCCTAAAACCACATATAATATGAAAATATAACTAATAAAACTACTCTTAAAAGAGCAACAGGAAAGAGGACAGCAACAAACTGCATACACCTGGAGACAAGAGCAGACCTCATGGAAAAGGGTAATGTACTAAAGCTGTGGTCCTGTGGGATCCAAGCCCCTCCCCCACCCCAGCTCACTGGCAGGAGGAAGAGGAAGGGAGCAGGGAGGGAGTGGAGATCTGGGACGGCTGAATACATAACTCTGGAGATCTGCTCTGGGAGCACAAACCTACATTTCATGGTGCTTGCATGATACTCTCATAATTAGGGGGTTGGAAAGCCAAGACAGGCAGAATTCCTGGAAAAACTAAGATTCCAGCTGCTTGTGGAAAGCAAGGATCCATATCCAGCAGCTCTGGGACTGAAAAACGTGGTAAGTCTGAGAGACTTCCTAACAAAGAAGCCCTTAGCAAGAGGGCTGCTAAAGGAGCAAGGATTGCAGACAGCTTACTGCTCAGGAGAAAGGACAGGTAGACAAAATTGTCCAGGTGCACTCTGCCTAGCAGATTGGTTGCTTTCACGATCTTCAGGTGCTCCAGCTCCCTGCCTGCCAGCACCGCTCCAAGAACCCCTTCCGTGCCAGGCAGACTACTGTGCCTTTCTCCTGGTCAGCCTCACTGGGCTTGCAAACCGACAAACCCTACCCTGGCGTTAGGCCACCCAGAGGGAAGATCTGTCTACAGCAACTAAAAACGCAAAGCACAGAGGCTTATACCTGTGTGCTCGGCCCACTGGTTCAAGCAGTGGAGACAGGCATAGCAGCCGGGAAGCAGGAAACAGCTCTTTCGTACCCCAAGGCACCAATACCACACCCCTGCAACCACCAACACTGCTTCAGGAGCTGAGCAGCTCCAGAGAGTAGAGATTCTGGGCACTAGAGGGCGCCATACAAAATATGAAACACCAAAGGAACCTGGTCCAGGGTAAAATTATTAATACAACTCCTGAGAAAGATTAAAGTGATATTGACCTCATGACTCTCCCTGAAAGGGAGTTCAAAATAAAAATCGTTAACATGCTCATGGAGGTACGGAAATATATTCAAGAACTCAGGAATGAATTATGGTCGGAGATCCAATCATGAAGAGCACAGTTGGATACGGTGGAGACGATAAATGAAATAGAAACTAGAGAAGAGGAATACAAAGGAGCTGAGGCACAGAAAGAAAAAAGGATCTCTAAGAATGAAAGAATATTTAGAGAACTGTGTGACCAATCCAAACGGAGCAATATTCGCATTATAGGGGTACCAGAAGAAGAAGAAAGAGAAAAAGAATAGAAAGTGTCTTTGAGGAGGTGATTGCTGAAAACTTCCCCAATCTGGGGAAGGAGATAGTCTCTCAGGCCATGGAGGTGCACATATCTCCCAACACAAGGGACCCAAGGAAGACAACATCAAGACAAATGGTAATTAAAATGGCAAAGATCAAGGATAAGGACAGACTATTAAAAGAAGCCAGAGAGAGAAATAAGATCACATACAAAGGAAAGCCCATCAGGCTATCATCAGACTTTTCAGCAGAAACCTTACAGGCCAGAAGGGAGTGGCATGATGTATTTAATACAATGAAGCAGAAGGGCCTTGAACCAAGATTACTTTATCCGGCAAGATTATCATTTAAATTCAAAGGAGGGATTAAACAATTCCCAGATAAGCAAAAGCTGAGAGAATTTACCTCCCACAAACCATCTGTACAGTGTATTTTGGAGGGACTGCTATAGATGGAAGTGTTCTTACGGTTTAATAGCTGTCACCAGAGGTAATAAAACCACACTAAAGAAAGTAAAACAGCTAATTACTAAGAATATGCAAAATTAAATTAACTATCCCCAAAGCCAATCAAGGGATAGACAAAGAGTACAGAATATGATACCTAATATATAAAGAATGGAGGACGAAGAAAAAAAAGGAGAAAAACAGAAAACAAGAAAAGAACCTTTAGATTGTGTTTGTAATAGCATATTAAGTGAGTTAACTTAGGCTCTTAGATAGTAAGGAAGTTAACCTAGAACCTTTGGTAACCACGAATCTGAAGCCTGCAATGCCAATAAGTACATACCTATCCATAATCACGCTAAATGTAAATGGACTGAATGCACCAGTCAAAAGACGTAGAGTTGCTAAATGGATATAAAAACAAGACCCATCTATATGCTGCCTTCAAGAGACTGACCTTTAACTCAAAGACATAGACAGACTAAAAGTGAAGGGATGGCAAAAGACATTTCATGCAACTAATAGGGAGAAAAAAGCAGGAGTTGCAGTACTTATATCAGACAAAATAAACTTCAAAACAAAGTCACAAGAGACAAAGATGGACATTACATAATGATAAAGGGGTCAATCCAACAAGAAGATATAACCATTATAAATATCTATGCACCGAACACAGGAGCTCCTACATATGTGAAACAAATACTAACAGAATTAAAAGGGGAAATAGAATGCAATCCATTCATTCTAGGAGACTTCAACACACCACTCACTCTGAACAACAGATCAACAAGACAAAAAAAGTAAGGAGACAGAGGCACTGAACAACACATTATAACAGATGGATCTAACAGACATCTATAGAACTCTACACCCAAAAGCAGCAGAACACACATTCTTCTCAAGTGCACATGGAACATTTTCAAGAATAGATCATATACTAGGCCACAAAAAGAGCCTCGGTAAACTCAAAAACATTGAAATTGTACCAACCACCTTATCAGATCACAAAGGAATGAAACTAGAAATGAATTACACAAAAAAAAATGAAAAATCCCACAAACACATGGAGGCTTAATAACATGCTCCTAAATAACCAGTGGATCAATGACCAAATAAAAACAGAGATCAAGCAATATATGGAGACAAATGACAACAATAATTCAACACCACAAAATCTGTGGGATGAAGAGAAGGCCGTGCTAAGAGGAAAGTATATTGCAATACAAGCCTACCTCAGGAAAGAAGAACAATCCCATATGAGCAGTCTAAACTCACAATTAATGAAGCTAGAAAAATAAGAACAAATAAGACCCAAAGTCAGGAGAAGGAGGGACATGATAAAGATTAGAGCAGATTAAATAAAATCGAGAAGAATGAAACAATAGAAAGGATCAACGAAAGCAAGAGCTGGTTCTTTGAGAAAATAAAATAGATAAACCCCTACCCAGACTTATCAAGAAAAAAAGAGAGTCTACTCACACAAACAGAATCAGAAATGAGAAAGGAAAAATCACTATGGGCAGCACAGAAATACAAAGAACTATTAGAGAATACTATGAAAAATTATATACTAACAAACTGGATAACCTAGAAGAAATGGTCAATTTTCTAGAAAAATACAGCCTTCCAAGGCTGACCCAGAAAGAAACAGAAAATCTCAACAGACCTATTACCAGCAATGAAATTGAGCTGGTAATCAAAAACCTACCTAACAACAAAAACCCTGGCTTCACCGCTGAATTTTATCAAACATTTAGTGAAGACCTAATACCCATCCTCCTTAAAGTTTTCCAAGGAGTAGAAGAGGGAATACTTCCAAACTCATTCTCTGAGGCCAGCATCACTCTAATACCAAAACCAGGCAAAGACACCACAAAAAAAAGAAAACTACAGACCAATATCTCTGATGAACATACATGCAAAAATACTCAACAAAATATTAGCAAACTGAATTCAAAAATACATCAATAGGATCATCCATCATGATCAAGTAGGATTTATTCCAGGGATGCAAGCAAAACTGAAGGAACAAAATAGCAGCAGACTCAGAGACTCCAAGAAGGAACTAGTGGTTACCAAAGGGGAGGGATGTGAGAGGGTAGTTGGCGAGGATGGGAGAAGGGGATTGTGAGGTATTTTGTTTAGTACGCATGGTGTGGGGGATCACAGGGAAAACAGTGTAGCACAGAGAAGGCAAACAGTGAATCTGTGTCATCTTACTACACTGATGGACAGTGACTGAATTGGGGTATGAGTGCGGACTTGATAATACCGGTAAATGTAGTACCCACATTGTTTTTTCATGTAAAACCTTCATAAGAGTGTATATCAATACCTTAATAAAATTTAAAAATTAAAAAATTCTGCAGTGAAACCATCTGGTCCAGGAGTTTTGTCCTTAGGTAGTTTTTTGATTACCAGTTCAATTTCTTTGCTGGTAATTGGTCTATTCAGATATTCTGTTTCTGGTTCACCCTTGGAAGGTTGTATTTTTCTAGAAAGTTGTCCATTTCTTCTAGGTTATCCAATTTGTTACCATATAATTTTTTATAGTATTCTCTCATAATTATTTGTATTTCTGTGGTGTCCATAATGATTTTTCCTTTCTCATTTCTGAGTCTGTTTATGTGTGTAGACTCTTTTTTTCTTCATATGTCTGGCTAGGGGTTTATCTATTTTGTTTATTTTCTCAAAGAACCAGCTCCTGCTTTCACTGATTCTTTCTGTTGTTTTATTCCTCTCAATTTTATTTATTTCTGCTTTAGTCTTTATTATGTCCCTCCTTCTACTGACATTGGGCCTCATTTGTTCTTCCTTTTCTAGTTTCATTAATTGTGAGTTTAGACTGTTCATTTGGGGTTGTTCTTCTTTCCTAAGGTAGGCCTGTATTGCAATATATTTCCCTCTTAGCACAGCCTTCGCTGCATCCCACAGATTTTGTGGTGTTGAATTATTGTTGTCATTTGTCTCCATATATTGCTTGATCTCTGTTTTTATTTGGTTATTGATCCATTGATTATTTAGGAGGATGTTATTAAGCTTCCATGTGTTTGTGGCCTTTTTTGTTTTCTTTGTTTTTATTTCTAGTTTCATACCTTTGTGATCTGAGAAGCTGGTTGGTACAATTTCAATCTTTTTTAATTTACTGAGGTTCTTTTTGTGGCCTAATATATGATCAATTCTTGAAAACGTTACATGTGCACTTGGGAATAGTGTATATCCTGTTGCTTTTGGATGGAGTGTTCTGTAGATGTCCATTAGGTCCATCTGTTCTAATATGTTGTTCAGTGCCTCTGTCTCTTTACTTATTTTCTGTCTGGTTGATCTGTTGTTCAGAGGGAGTGGTGTGTTGAAGTCTCCTAGAATGAATGCGTTGCATTCTATTTCCCCCTTTAATTCTGTTAGTACTTGTTTCACATATGTAGGTGATCCTGTGTTGTGTGCATAGATATTTATAATGGTTATATCCTCTTGTTGGACTGACCCTTTTATCATTATGTAATGTCCTTCTTTGTCTCTTGTGACTTTCTTTGTTTTGAAGTCTATTTTGTCTGATACAAGTACTGCAACTCCTGCTCTTTTCTCTCCATTAGTTGCATGAAATATCTTTTTCCATCCCTTTACTTTCAGTCTGTGTATGTCTTTGGGTTTGAAGTGAGTCTCTTATAGGCAGCATTCAGATGGGTCTTGTTTTTTTATCCATTCAGTAATTCTGTGTCTTTTGATTGGTGCATTTAGACCATTTACATTTAGGGTATCGATAAGTATGTACTTATTGCCATTGCAGGCTTTAGATTCGTGGTTACCAAAGGTTCAAGGGCAATTCCCTTACTATCTAACAGTCTACTTTAACTTACTTCGTATACTATTACAAACACAACCTAAAGGTTCTTTTTTTTCCTTCTTTTTCTTCCTCTTCTATTCTTTGTATGTTATGAATCATATTCTGTACTCTTTGTCTTCCCTTGGGTGACATCTTTTTAGCCTTTGGAATACCTCTGTATATAGGAGTCCCTCTAAAATGCACTGTAGAGGTGGTTTGTGGGAGGTAAATTCTCTCAGCTTTTCCTTATCTGAAAATTGTTTAATCCCTCCTTCAAATTTAAATGATAACCTTGCCTGGTAAAGTATTCTTGGTTCAAGGCCCTTCTGCTTCATTGCATTAAATATATCATGCCACTCCCTTCTGTCCTGTAAGATTTCTGTTGAAAAATCTGATGATAGCCTGATGGGTTTTCCTTTGTATGTGATCTTTTTTCTCTCTCTAGCTGCTTTTAAAAGTCTGTCTTTATCCTTGATCTTTGCCATTTTAATTATTATATATCTTGATGTTGTCTTCCTTGGGTCCTTTGTGTTGGGAGATCTGTGAACCTCCATGGCTTTAGAGACTATCTCCTTCCCCAGATTGGGGAAGTTTTCAGTAATTACCTCCTCAATCAGTTTCTCTCTCTTTTTCTCTCTCTTCATCTTCTGGTACCCCTATAATGTGAATATTGTTATGTTTGGATTAGTCACAGTGTTTTCTCAATATTCTTTCATTTTTAGAGATCCTTTTTTCTCTCTGTACCTCAGCTTCTTTATATTCCTCTTCTCTAATTTCTATTCCATTTACCATCTCTCCTACTACATGTAATCTGCTTTTAAGTCCCTCCATTGTATGTTTCATTTCAGATATGGAATTTCTTAATGATTGAATCACCAACTTAAGTTCCTTCCTGAGTTCTTGAATATTTTTCTGTACCTCCGTAAGCATGTGTATAATTTTTATTTTGAACTCTCTTTCAGGAAGATTGGTGAGTTTGGTTTCATTTGGCCCTCTTTCTGGGGTTTGTGAGATTTTGGTCTGAACCATGTTCTTTTGTCATTTCATATTTCTGTGTGCTGCCCACTAGTGTAAATAAACTCCAGTCTCTGGAGCTGCTCAGCCCCTTGAGTGATGTTGGGGGTTGTAGGGGAGCGGAGCTGGTGCCTGGGGAGAGGAAAGATCTGTTTCCTGATTCCCGTCTGGGGTGCCTGTCTCCAGTGTCAGAGCCAGTGGGCCAAGCACACACATGTAAACCTCTGTTCTTTGCGTCTCTAGCTATTGTAGGCGGGGCCTCCCTCTGGCTGGCCTGATGCCTGTGCAGTGACTGCAGTTTTGTGAGCAGGTGCCTGTAGGCCAGTAGGAAGGCACCAAAGGCTGTGTGTCATACTGGGGGCGCCTTGGAGCTGAGTAGGCCGCCAGGGGGATGGAGCACCTGAAGCTCCCCAGAGTTCCCAACCAGCTGGGCAGAGCGCACCCAGACAACCTTGTCCAGCTCTCCTTTCTCCCGCCCAGCAAGCTCTGTGCAAACCTCGCCCCTTCAGCGGCCCTCTAGCTGCTAGGAAGCCTCTCAGACCGCCTGCCTTTCCTCTGACACAGTGGCCGGGTGTGGATCCCCTCCTCCACAAACGGCCCAAATGTCAATTTCTCAAGCACTCCGCCCATCTGAGTTCCCCAACATGCAGAGCACCACACACTATAGGATTCTGCTCACAGAGCAGATCTCCAGGGCTAGGTGTCCAGCAGTCTCAGTCTTCCACCCCCTCCCCAGCTCCATTTGTCTTTCTCCTGCCCGTGAGCTGTGGTGGGGGAAGGGCTTGGGTCCCTCCAGATTAAGGCTTTCCTACGTTACCCTGTTTCATGAGGTCTGCTCTGTTCATGAGGTCTGTTTGCAGTCTGGTTCAGCCTTCTTTCTTGTTGCTGTTTTAAGGCTAGTTGTATTAATTAACTATATTTTTGTACTGTTTGTGGTTTTGAGAGGAGCTCTCTGTCTCACCTCTCATGCCACCATCTTGAATTCTCCCCGAAGATGTGATTTAAAAAACGATTTTTTACTTAAAGACTTTAATGAAGAGCAAATCCTTTGCCCCCAACTTGCTAATCCTCTAACTTCTTTCACAATAAGCAAAGTTTTTTAACTCTTTAATTTCTTTCTTCTTGTAGTTATCTCCCTACTTTGTATAATATGCTTATATTCACCTCTCTTATTTTTTTCCATTTTATGCATTATCCTTTGATTTTTCTGCTATGATATATGTAATTCATGTAACAGTACTTCCAGCTCCCTCCCCCAGTCCACCTAACATAGTAATATCATTCTTTAGGTTACATCAATGAACCCTGGTTACAGTACTATAAATATGTGCTATGTTTACTACAGATCAAAGTAGTGTATTGTGACTATCTTTCCATTCTTGTATAACCAAGTGTTCCCCTGGAATTTCAGACTGATCCTTTACCTGTTCTTCCAGTGCTTGTCTTTTTCACTTTTGAACATTTTTCCAAGTTCTCTGTCACAGCATATATTTTATCAAGAACCAGTCACTCATTCAGTAGTTTCTATTTTGGTTGCAACATCCTCTCACGTTTTCATTTCCTTCAATTTCTGAACTGTTCAGGAAGGTGGAGTGACTCGCACTGATTTTTGTGACCTATCCTTCTCAGGTCTCATCAGGAGCCATCTTCGTCTCTTTGTGGCCTCAGACCACCTTGCACCCACCACCTCTGACTTATGATCATTTATTTCTTGTGGCTGGCATTCACTATTGAGCAGCAGGAAGGACACAAGCTTAAAATCAGTAAGACTCAGATTTAAAACCTAAATCTGCCACTCACCAAATAAGTGATCTTGTGCTATATAATTCCTCTGGTCCTTCAGTTCTCCACTGTGCATTAGGAAATGTGCATTTCCTCATGGAGCACACAACATGTCCCTGGGCACTATTCTAAGTGGTCTATGTGCATTTTCTCATTTAATCCTCACACCAATTTATGAAGTAGATAATATAATCCTTACTTTATATCTGAGGAATCTGAGGCATATGGAATTTATGGTATTTGCCTAAACAGCAGCAAGGAGTGAGCCAGGAACAAACTCAAGAGTCTGACTTCTGAGCCGAGATTCTCAGCTTCTACAGTATGCTTCCCTTTGGCATGGAAATGCATTGGGGCAAACTGATCACTATGATAATAAGTCATAAGACTTGTCATATGCATTCCATGTCCCAGGATTTATCTGTAAAGGATGGTCACTCTAATGAAACATTCTTTAAAGAAAATGATTAGCTGTAACTGTTCTCTAGGCAGAGCCCAAAGCCAGCAAAGCAAAGGAGCACATGGAGTGACTGAGTGCGCCACACGGCAGACGCAACCCGCAAGCCGAGCTTTAATGAGCCTTCTCCACTCCATTTTTCCACTAACTGCCAACTCCTTATGCAAAAAGTTCACTTCACACCCTCAGAAGCCCTGCATTGCAGCTTCCAGCTCAGTCTCTATCATCATCAAGAAAAAAGCCTGTCCTCCTTAACCTACCTCCCTGGTTTATTAGAAAGATTCCATGAGAATGTTAAGTGCCAAAATCACTGGCTCCTGAGTCACTTAAAATGCAGCTCAAGTGGTTGAGGTGACCATTTCATAAAAACACACATATATATTCGTGGGCCTCACATCTATAGGCCCAGGGAAGTGATGCTGGGGTTCTTGTTCACGATGCTTAGCAAACAGGCAACGTAGGAGAGCAAGGTACAGGCTTTTATTTAGAGATAAAGTGAAAGGACAGAGCTCCTGGCTCATGCCAGGAGGGGACAAGAGAGTTCCGGTGTGGTGCGTTGTCTAGGGGTTTTATAGGCAAATGAGGATTTTTCAAGAACATGAAAAAAAAATGCTTAGGGGTGTGGACTTGTACCACTTGCCTTGCCCTCAGGGTGGGCTGGGCTGTTCTCTGCTTGCTAGGGTTGTTTACAGTAAAGTCACAGGTTATGCTGTGATACCCTTCCCTATTTGTAAAACCACTCAATCATTCTAGGCCAAGTTGCTCCTGGCCTTTTGACTTTTAACTGACCTTACTGAAGATGTCTATATTCTTAGTCTGGTATCTTGATCCTAGAGAATTAGTGTGACCTTGACTTTGCATAACGCTTAACACAGAGTTTCAAAAGGGACTTCTTTGCCCATTGTTATATTGCTGACTGTAAATATCCTGCCCTGCTTTTTCCGGAGGCCCTCTCCCTACTCTGACTACACCCATGGTCCCTGTCCCAGAAGGACCATATATGTTTTAGAAGCTCCTCAGATGACCCTCAGGATCAGGCAGGGCAGGACCCACTGCTCACAGCACCAGGCTCAGGTATCCCCTGGGAAATGTTTGTCCTCTGCCCCTGCTTTTCTTCTTCTCTGTGGAACACTGTGTTCAACTGGCCTTATTCTTCAGTTTTGTTGTTTGCATCTTAAGGATGTCTGTCCAAATGTTAACCTACATGTTCTTTAGTTAAGTCACCACTGAACTAAAACCACAAGTTTTTACCTCAGCGGACATTTCATTAACCTATAGTATTTGCCTTTAAAATTGATTTTTCAGTAGCCCTATTTCCTTCTGTTGATTTTCCATATAAATTCCCACAGAAATATCCCAAATTCTCATGTCACTATTCACTTCACTCAGACCTTTCTGTAACTCTGGGGGTAAAAATCCTGGGGCAAAAAAACTTTGAAACCGAAATCAGTCAAAGGGAGAAATAAAGTGCGAGAAGCCTGTTTACTGCTTACAAGCAGCCATCCACTTCTGCTTGCCTTGTCTCTCACAACCTGGCTGCAGAAGGGGACCCCACCCAACCTCTCTGGTCCAGACATGCCCTTGCTCCCCCTTGTAATCACCTATTGATATGGAGATGGCTACTTCTCTCCACCCCTTGGAAACACCTATTGATATGGAGATGGACTAAGGTCAGACCAAAGATTCTGGAAATATTGCAACTTTACCCACACTTTCCCTTGGCCCCTCTGCTGCCTCTGGTTTCTTTGAGGTTCACTCATGCTGAGCTGCCTGGCTGCCTGGACACATGCTGAGGGAACAGCCCAGAAGCAGCCAGAGACACGTGTTTACTTGGAGGAAGAAGAGCAAGGAAGAGAGAGTTAAAAAGTCACCCAGTTACCTGCTCTCTGCTGCTTTTCCCCAGCAACAGTGGCTGCTGCTTTCTCAGCAGGAAGCAAGCCATCTGAAGATAATGGGGGGAAGGTTTTATGAGAGCAGGAGTGGGGAAGAGACAGGGCACAAGTAGAAAAGATACCATTATCACAAGATTGATGTCATGGACTCTAAGACTTGAGAAAAATATATGTGGAGAGAGATCTGTTGACCTGGGTAAGAGCATTTCAAGGGCTTGTGCCAGACGGTCAGGAGTAGGGAAACTGGGACCAGGAAAATAAGATTATTTGCTGTGCTGAACTAGTGCAGGATTAGGTGTTTGAAATAAAATTCCTCATTTGCAAAACAGACCAGACCGGTACCTGATAACCCTCCAGCTGATGTTAAGTGACTAGAGAGTGACCTGGAGAGAGGGCTTTCGTGCTGGGTGGGTGAGTATTTTGTCCTTCCCCTCAAGGAGGAGCCATGGCAGGAGGGATCCTGATTTGACTTCAAATCACAATGTTGATTCAATAATATAATAATTATGATACTTTTATTTTTGATGTCTATCTGTTCATATATATTTTAAGTAAAGAAAAAGTATCCGGTGGATTGTTACCATGTGGTAAATCTAGTTTAAGTAACCCTAAGTTTGCCAGACTGTTTAGTTATCAAATACCCAGCATCTTATTTTCATCTGCAGGCCCTATCTGCAGGCTGGGGGAGTGAGGAGGCAGAAGGGCAGGGGCTAAGAGGCATCATTTCTTTTTAAAGACGGTAACAGAGCAAAAACCACAGTTGAACATAAATACCATAACATAGAAACGTGCTGGGCCCAATCCTGGAACACCTTCTGCTTTGCACAGCAAACTCATCACCTTTCACTTAGGCTTCAAAACTACTCCATAATCAACTATTTCATGGCTCTTCCAGCCATTTCTATCTATTTTTTTCTATGCTATCACAAGACTTTGACCTGACTGCATAAAGTACCCTGTTCGTCATGATGTATTCTAAATAATTGGAGACTTCTATCTCCCAATTACATTTTGAGTTTCTCCCCGGAACACTGTTTTATTCATTTTCCTAGTCCTTCCGGGGCAGTGCAGTGACAGATGGGGAGAGGAAAGCATACATATGAGCAGTGCAAAACATAATGGAAATAAGCAGTCTGAATTATTTTAATGTTGTATAAGCATGAGACCTTACTAAGTACCCCACCCACTCAGGGATAGGATGAAAACGTAGCTTTGAGAGTGAATGGACTGAAAATCCAGTTGCAAGATAAAGATAGAGGAGATCTGTCAGGATGCTCAGCATCTTGTCAGTGTGTTAGACTTCCACTGTATTGAGGTTAAGAGCTCTGGCTTTTGGGTCAAACACCATGGAATTTACTAGCTATGGGGCCTTGGGCAAGTCATTATCTATCACAGCTTATGTCCTCATGTGTACAGTGGGGAAGTTAAGGAAAGGAAATAAGCACAGTCCTTAGTACTCAAATGTTATTACTATTATTATTATTGTTATTATACAACCAGACTTGTACAATGAGGAAAAACATTCTCCTAGAGAAATAAATCACCAATCATGAGCCATGAATTATGTCAGAAAATCTTGTATAAAATTCAGAAGTAAAGACTAAGTACTAAGCCAAGGCTGTGTGTGTGCCTGTGAGGGAGGCAGGGATGTGTGTGTGTGTGTGTGTGTGTGTGTGTGTGTGTCTCGGGGGGAATGCATGCACACAAGCATGGCTGAGAAAGAGTGACACTGGCAGGAATGACTATGGATCAATCATTATTGGTAGGTTACAGTTCAACAGGTATCTTATCGAGAAGAAAAAATAGATTTCTTGAATTTTACAGACTGAGCTGTGTCCCCCATAAAATTCATGTTGAAGCCCTAACCCCTAGTATGACTTGTATTTGGAAATAGGGTCTTTAAGGAGATAATTAAGGTTAAATGAGGTCTTATGGGTAGAGTTCTAGTCCAATAGGCCCGGTATCCTTAAAGAAAAAACAGAGATATCAGGAGAGCATGCACCCAGGAAAAAGGCCACATGAAGTCCCAGCAAGAAGGCAGCCCTCTGCAAGCGAAGAAGAGGCTTCCCCAGAAACTGACCCTGCTAGCACCATGATCTTGGACTTCCCATCTCCTGAACTGTGAGAAATTTTTTGTTTAGGCTGCCCAAAGTGGGGTATTTTGTTGTGGCAGCCTTATCAAACTAATACTCTGAATAATAGCAGTCTTACCTTTCTCACAAAAATCTCTCTTTCTCAGGAAGCAGGGAGTTGGAGACCACATAGTGTGATCCCTCACGCCCAGTGGAGTCCACCACTTTCTGTACACAAGCGAGCTTTCTTCCTCCTCAGGGGCAGGCAGGAAGCTCCTACATCGGAGTCCTTCTCAGTGCTTCTCTGGAGATATTCATGGCAGGTTCTTTTATCTGCTAAAAAACCTTCTATCTAAGTAATGCCAGGGTTCTTGTTCTTGAAGCCAAAGAATGAGCTTAGCAAACAGCCAAGGTAGGAGAGCAAGGTACAGGCTTTTATTTAGAGATAAAGTGAAAGGACAGAGCTCCCGGCTCACGCCAAGAGGGGACAAGAGAGTCCAGTGTGGTGCGTTGTCTAGGGGTTTTATAGGCAGATGAGGATTTTTCGAGAACATGAAAAAAAGGTTTAGGGGTGTAGACCTGCTACATGGTGTCTGAATACCCCAAATTAACTTAACACAAGGAATTCCCCACACCGATCTCTCTCCAGAACACCTGCATCATGGTCTAGGAGCATATCAAAAGGCAGCCTGCCCAGCCCCCAAGGTGGGCTGAGGTATTGTCTGTTTGCTAAAGAGTAAGTTAAAAATCCTGCTTCCCAAACTTTCTGGGTGTTAAAATGCAATCTTATCTTTAAGGTGGAATCTTCCCTGCCTTTTCTATGTTGTTTACAGCTGGGTCTGCATGCTAAATTAGTTGCCCAGTTTGCAGAACCACTCCATCAGATCTGAAAGAGGAAAGACAGCACATAGGCCTGGGCCTTTTAGCATGCTAAAGTGAATCTAACAAGTAATTAGCATAATAACAACATGGGGAACACCAACTGATCTTACTGAAGAATGACCCTAGAGCTTAATGTTTAACACAGAGTTTTGGTAGGGGGTTTCCTTGCATGTAGTTACACTGCTCTGACTGTAAATATCCTGCCTTGCATTTTCCAGAGGCCCTCCCCCTACTCTGACTACACCCACAGTCCCTGCCTCATAAGGACACATGAATAGCTGATATAAAGCCTGCAAGCCAAAGATGCCCAACTCATACCTGTACCCTTTCTAGAAACACTTCTTACCAGAGTTTCCGCAGCCTGGCATATAGAGAGTCATAACGCTTGGTTGCATGCTTAACTGAAAATTGGACAGTATGTCTATTTCTCTTATTCACAGTGGTTTATTTTATATATATAGATAGATAGATAGATAGATAGATAGATAGATAGATAGATAGATAGATACACACACACACACACACACACACACATACATACACTTTAGTTTATGGTACTTGACTTTAGACAGGAGGAAACATAAAGCTAAAAAAAACTGGAGGATAAATTTGCTTAAAGTAGCTGAAAAATAAAATTATTGGGAGCCTGCACTGAAGTGTTTAAATTTACTAATGAAATCTTAAGCATTACCTTCCTAATGATGGATTTAAACACACAGATGTATTTTTTATTTTTATCTTTTTTAGCAGCATCAGTTTTTACTTTCTCCCTTACAGTTAGAAAAAGCATCTGTTTGGGATTCTCATGTTCCCAAGACTGAAGCTAGAGCATGAAATTAACTGATGCCTAGAAGGGGTTGCCTTGTGCTTGCACCTGCCACCCCTACTCCCAAACTATTAAGGTCTGCTGACTGGGCTTACAGTGCAGCTAGGATGTACAGCAAGGACGAGCAAGCAGTCTCAGATTCTGCTTTGGTTAAGAAACAGAGGAAAAAAAAGGAATTGGATCTGTTTACTCCTCTTGAATACACAGAAAACTCACTTTTTCCCAAAGCTCTGAGGAACACTGGGGGAGTACAAGTCATTAATGCCTTCATATTTTTAGAAAACTTTATATTTCTGGAGATTCAAATTGGTCCATTAGTCATTTTCTTTATGTTTAAGTAGCAACTAAATAAACCTGAATACCATTTCACTCATTGCCTAGTAATAGATCACTATCCCTAATTTTCATTTCCTGAACATTTGAAGACAAAGGAGGGAGGAAATTATAACACCTGACATTATTCCAATAATGGGATTTTCACAGGTTAATTTTGTCCATCTTTTTAAAAACACTTTTTCTTCAGATTTTCTCTTTTGAGCATTTGCTTTCTGTAGTCTCTGATGGCTGCGCTGAAGCTCAGACCTTCTTCCATTCTATCCCAGCTCATCCTAGGCATTTTTAGAAAGTGGGAATAGAGAAAATAGTTTGGGATACTGTATAGTAGCCTAATTCTTTTGAATGTATTACCAGTTTAGTAAAACTTTTAAGGATCCAAAAGAAAAATGGTCACTCCACAATCAAGTTGTCTATTCAGAAAAAAAAAATATTTTAAATGCTGCAAATGGAATTGTATATGTGCTTATAAATTTGATAAAGAATATTTTTAAAGAATTAGAGTTGATTCCTAAGATTTAATTAGGGAAAAAGAGAGGACCAATAAACACTTTTTCAAAGTAATTACAACTAAATACAAAAATAAGACATTGAAGCAAAAGCCATTTTTAGCAAACCACAGTTGCAATATGAAGAAAATTTGTTTCAAGAGAATCAAATAGAAAAGTAGAATCTGACACTAAAAATAAATACATGGAAAAGAGTCATGATTACCTATATGTCCCATTGGCAGATACTGTACATGAAGGAAGCTGGGAGAATAGAAATGATGCTGAGAAGCTAACGCACAACCTTAGAACCAATCTGATTCTTCATTCTCGATCTTCTTATTAAGGAATAATGACCAATATTACAATGTGAGTAATAAGTAATAGCTAATAAAAATTAGGCAGCCTTTTTCTCTCTGGAAAGCAATACTTGCTTCAGAATTTTCTCCATTTGTGTCAGAGAAGCAAAGGATATATAAATGTCTGAAATGTGAAGTTTATAGTCAGGGTTTCTTTTTCCTTTCTTTTTTTATCAATTTTAATTTAGAAACCAAATGTCCCCCATGTGGATACAGAAGATTCAGGTAACTGCTATGAGCTGAGTTAACACTTAAGTGTTTGGGAAGGTTGGTTATGGATTAGGGTGCTGAGAACTTGGATGCCATCTCTAGTGAGGCAGGGAAGGAGACACAGGCCCGAAGGACAGATTTTGGCATAGGTATAGTAAGTGTGCCTCTTTCTCCTTCCCACACAAGCGTCTTCAAGCAGGAAAGCAACTCTTCCTGTTTTTGTTCTTTTATATCAGGGTACAGTGTAAATATTAGAACTAATAAATTAGTTTGGCAAGGTTGCAGGACACAAGATCAATATACAACAATCAGCTGTGTTACTATGCATTTGCAATGAACAATCCAAAGTGAAATTGAGAAAAGAATTCCTTTTATAATAACATCAAAAAGAATAAAATATGTAATAATAAATTTGACAAAACAAGTGCTAATTTATCAAAACTGTAAAACACTATTGAAGTTAAAGAAGATATGAATAAAAGGAAAATATCAGTACTCCCCAAAGTGATCTACAGATTCAATGTAATCCCTATCAGAA
This sequence comes from Smutsia gigantea, assembly GCA_032199065.1. NCBI lineage: Eukaryota > Metazoa > Chordata > Mammalia > Pholidota > Manidae > Smutsia > Smutsia gigantea. Next base: position 49,438 of record JAVSCE010002451.1, read on the forward strand.
TCTCAGCCTACTTTTTAGTAGAAATTGACAAATTGATTCTATAATACATATTGAATTACAAGGGTAACAGAATGGCCAAAACAATGTTTTAAAAGAATAAGAAAGTAGGGAACTCATACTTCCAGACTTCATAACTTACCACAAAGCAACAGCAGTCAAAGACAGTGTAGTACTGGCTCAAGAGTGGATATGTACACCAATGAAATAGAATTGAATGTACAGAAGTGAAATCATGTGTCTATAGTCAACTGATTTTCAACAAGAGTGCTCAGACCATTTAATAAGGAGAGAATATCTTTCCAACAAATGGTGCACTAGGGTAAGTGGATAATCACATGCAAAAAAAGAAAGAAATAAAAGGAAACTAGATACTTATGCCATACACACACACACACAAATTAATTCAAAATGCATCAAATGTAATGAACCTAAATGTAAGTGTTAAGGATATAAAACTCTAAGAAGAAACATAGGGGTAAATCTTCATGACCTCAGATGTGGCAAAGGATTTTTAGACATAACATCAAAAGAATGAGCAACAAAAGACAAAAATAGATAATTTGGACTTCTTCAAACATGCAAACTTTGTGCTTCAAAAGAAAATGATACCCCACAGAATGGGAGAAAATGTTTACATGTCATATATCTATAAGGACTTATATCCATAATACATAGAGAACTTAAAACTCAACAACAAAAAGACAAGCTGACTTTTTTAAATAGGGAAAGGAGCTGAACAGACATTTCTTCACGGAAGATACGCAAATGGCCAACAAGCATGTGAAAAGATGCTCAACAGGAAACTACAAGTCAAAACTATAATGAGATACCGCTTCATATCCACAGCACGATTAGAATAAAAAGGACATACAATAACAAGTGATGGCAAGGATGTGGAGAAATCAGAACCCTCATACACTGCTGGTGGGAATACAAATGGTGCAAATGTTTTAGAAAACAGTTTGACAGTTCCTCAAACAATTAAACATCGAGTTACAGAGCCAAGAGAAATGAAACCATTTGCCCATAAAAACTTGGACATGAATTATTACAGCATCATTATTCAAAATAGCCAAAAAGTGAGAACAACACATATATCCATCAACTGACAAATGGATGAAGAAAATGTAGTATATCTACACAACAGAATATTTTCAGCCATAAAAAGTCATGATGTACTGACACATGCTATAACACCAAGAAACTTTGAAAACAGTACAGCAAGTGAAATAAGCCAGATGCAAAAGTCCATATACTCTCTGGTTCCATTCATATGAAATTCCAGAATAGGCAAATCTATAGAGACAGAAAATACTTGCTTAGAGCTCAGTGGTTGCATGGGGTTGGGTGATATGAGGGAAAAGAAAGGTGATAAAGGGCATAGGGATTCTTTTAAGAGGCGATGCAATGTTCTAAAATTCACTTTGGTGATAGTCGTATTTATCTGTGACTATATGAAAAAAACATTGAAATGGTACATCATAAATGGGGAAATTTCATGGTATGTGAATTATATCTCAGTAACACTGTCTTTGAAAATTTTTAAGTGCACCATATCAGGAATCTAAAAGTAAAAAAAGTTATAAGACAAAATGTCTGATATGTTATACATTTTCATTTAATCTTTCATTGCTGCAGTATTTCCAGAATTACAGCATAATTATTTTTTTATAATGTTAAACACATCAAAATCATCTTTGTGCCTCCAGGGCTTGCATAGAAAAATGATAACACCTTAGTATGGAATTAAAGTTTCTTCACATCCTTAGCTTTATACAATCATCAGAAAAAAATATTTAAACTTAAAAAGTTATATGAGCACAAGTAAATAATTAAAATCATACAAAAGGGCATATAGTGAAAAATGTAAATCTCTTTCCTACTTCAAATTCCTAGCTTTTCTCTTTAGAGGCATCCGATTGCCAATTTCTTGTGTACATTCCCAGATGTTTACTATGACTGCACCAACACACTGCAATCACTCCATTCATGTTCTACTTAATCAGCATGTAAAATGTACTGCCTTCATTATTAATTATCATTTCAGGTGCATAAAAAATTATTTCCCACTAAAAATACAACTCTGTGCTATACTTTATAAAACTTCACTACAGCACGAGAAACCCAGGATCTTCTCTATTGTAGATATCCCAGTAAACATTTGTTGATGGGCCAAGATTAGAGAGAACTGCACAGAAAAACATCTCTGCTCTCTGCTCACAGTAGAGATTAACAACTTAACAAGGAAAAAAGAAAAGGACAGAGATAGAGGCCTAAGGAGGAAATACATTCTGGAGTGTTTTCACAAATGCACAGGGGTAAAAACAATATACTAACTTTCTATGAAAATAAACAAACTTGGTTTTTTGCTCTTCTGATAATTTTACCTGTTGGCTGAGAATAAATCTCACATGGAAATTTATGGCCCCACGTGGAAATTTTTGGCTAAATAATTGTGCTCATGAAATGTTAAAATTACACCCTATAAAGCAATATTTTTTTTGTCTTGAGGTCAGTGGTATATCTTACTAGATTACAAGTTCATTTCAAGTAACATAAAAGATTTTCTAAGTATGTTTACTGAAGGAGCCTACAAAATGCTAGTTAACAAATGATAGAATGTTATCTTACACCTGAATACCTTAATATTATTAACTCATGCTCATTACAGACAGTGGAATGATCCATTGGTAGAGCTTCGACAATAGACCCAGAAATGACAAGCTATTCAGTGGGCAATTTACTGAGCATCTCATTACCTTTTCCTCAACCACAGACATTGTAAGTTCATTCTATTATCCTTAATAAGGTTGCTTTGAAGCTCTTTCTTCTAAGATTTAAGTGGGGGCTCTGTCATATGTCAGCCTGAAACTGAACTTAAATAACCAGACCAATAAAGCAGATGCAATGTGCTAAAGATTTCATCTGCTACAGATGAATTAGGATGCTCCCTTTTGCTTAAGTGTAGCTATTTATAGCCTGTCAGAAAATGAAAACTTGAGCAAGGAATAAATATCTCTATCCTCTCAGCATGGATGTCCCTTCATCCTTTCAAGTTAGTGAAGCACAGCTCTCTCTAAGGCTGACCTATATAATCCTCATCCCAGAAAGTTATTCTAAACAGAATAATTTTAAAATCCATGAGGTGTGATACATTAAAGTTTAAGTTTCAAAGAACTCATGTCTCTAACTGGGCCAAGACAATATTAGACAAGTGATTTTCTATGACCAACACATCCAAGGATTTGGTCCTTCATACAGATGGAATAATCGCATTTTAAATGCATTTACTACAGAATGAAACCAAATGGTGTTCAAAAGATTCATCATTTTTTGTTTGTTTTACAAAATAATGGGAAAACACCAGAGTCTTAGCGGTTAAACCATTTTAACATTCTAATCCCAGGGGGGAATACTTTCCCATGAGGCAAATTACCTTTGAAAGTGAAATCAGTCAAAAGGAGAAATAAAGTAGGAGAAACCCATTTGTTCCTTAAAAGCAGTCGTCCACATCTGCTTGCCTGTATCTCTCATGACTGAGCTGCAAAAAGGGACCCCACCCAACCTCTCTGGTCCAGAAATGCCCTAGCTCCCCCATGTAATCACCTACTGATATGGAGATGGACTACTTCTCTTCACCCCTTGGAAACACCTATTGATATGGAGATGAATTAAGGCCAGGTGAGAGATTCTGGAAATATTGCAATTTTACCCACAGCCCACCCTTCCAGAAATCTCACCTCACAATCTACTCACTTCGCATCTTCTGCAATGGCCCCTGTGAGAGAAAACTGGAGCATTGTAACCAGACTAATAGCATACAAAACCACAGCAATAAAATCGTGATAATCCTCAAGTCGGAGGCTTCAGCTAGGTTCAAAGTCCTATGAAGATTTAATCTGTAGTTCACCCATTCCACGGGCAGTCAGTAGCTGAACAGGTAGGGAGTTCAGAGCCATCATCACACAGCAGCTGCAGCCAGGGGCAGGTCCAGGCCTCAAGGACTGTAGAAGAAAATAACCTAAAGGGCCATAAGATTCATGTTTTAATGACACCAGCATAGGCAAATCTTACCCATCAGGTAGGTTGCATGCAAGACAGTGGTCCTGTGATAGGACAGTGGCAGGAATGGGATCTCATCGTGGTTTAGTATATCAGACTTTCACCCCCCTCCCTGTGGGACTTGCAGACAGGTCAATATAAAGGGCTATGGGAGGTACATGCACTGGCCATAAAGATAAAACAAAACTTCTCCATAAGATGCTCTTACCTCCCAGATGTTTTGGGTACACTACTATGATCTTTGGGGGGCCACTCTGCTGTTCCTCCAGGAATACACACAAGGCCAGCTTCCAGGCCCCTTCTCCAAGGTGCCAGAAGAGCCAGCCATCACTGGTCCATGTGTCAGAATGTCCAGGGCCACATCTGCTCAAGGTTATCTCCAGGGTTTAACACAGGTGAGGCTTGAAGCAGGATGTTACTCTGCTGGCCATATTCTGGCTTCAATAACTCCTCTTTGGTTTGTACATACAGTTGTATAGGAGAGGCAACAATGTGTGTTAGCATATCCACAGGGCTCAAGGCTCCTTTTCAGAGCTTCTCATTCAAGCACCATAGCACTGTCCATAAACAAACTGACCAGCCCCATAGACTATTGGTGTCTAACTTCAGGCCAGATTTCAACAAACCACTGTACTCTCTATCATGCCTGCCCCAGTACATGAAATTTCCACTTTATTCTTAATTGCTGCACCCATTTGGCCAATGTAGACATCTGTGCCATGCCATTCCATGGCCTTTGGGTCCAGTCTCGCACCCACCCCAGGATGGAATAGCTGGTTATTACCTTGGTCAGAGCTGTTCTGGTGATGGGGCTCCGTAGCCAGCAAGGTGTCGTGCACAGCAGCCAGTTACTTCTCTATCAAGATGTACCAGACCTCTGCTTCTTTCCGCAGTTGTGACCAGAATCCAGTAGGTTGCCATGGACATTCAAGCCACTGCCAAAGACCCCATCCATAACCATCTTCTGTTACATGAGCATCTAGCTCACAGGGCTTTGATGAGTCTATTACACTCAAGGGCTGTACAGCCTTGACTGCTTACTTAGCAGCAGTAAAAGCAGCTGCACATGTCTCATCCCAGTCCCGCCTGACTCCCTTTCATACCAACCAGCATAAGGGCTTCAGAATTTGTGCCAAGTGCAAGATAAACACTCTCCAGTAGCACAAAAGAAACAAAAACTCTTGCAATACTGTCACAGTGGTAGGGGTGGGGAAAGCCTGGAGCTTGTCTATGACTGCTTCTGGGATAACTTTGTTTTACCCAACCAGACAACCCCCAAGAACTTTAATGAAAAACCAGGTCCCTGAACCTTGGTGCTGTTCACAGCCCATCCTTTCTCCTGTAGATGTTGCAGCAGTCTAGGAACTGCCCCTTCTAAATCTGCAAGAGAATCAGATGTGAGCATGATGTCATCAATATAGTGATACAGCTGCATTGTTTGCAGTTTCTTCCATGTAGCCAAGTCTTGGAGAATAAGTCTGTAACAAATGGTGGGACTGTAGAGATATCCCTGTGGAAGGATAGTAAATGTTGAATGTTAGCCTTCCCATATGAAGCAAATTGTTCCTGACCTTCCTGTGCTATGTCAATAGAGAAGAAAGCATTAGCAAGGTCCACAACATAATGATACGTCCCTAGTTCAAGACTGAGGGTGTCCATAAAGTTGTTATTGAGGGCACAGCAGCATGCAAGGGGGTATAACTTTATTCAGTTTCCTGTAGTTCAGGATCATACTCCAGGAGCCACCTGGCTCTTTCACTGGCCGCACTGGGGAATTAAAAGGACTATGAGTGGGCTTTATGATGCCCACCTTCACCAATTCCTATAGAGTTTCTCCAATTTCCTTGTGCCACCCAGGCAATTTATACTGCTTAGTATTTATCACCCACCACGGTATAGGAAGAGGTACAGGCAGGTGTTTAGCATGTCCCCTAGGTACTGCCTTTTCCACACATACCCTCAGTCTGAACTCAACTCACCTGCAGTGGTCTGTAACCACAGGCCCTCCAGGATATCTACCCCCAAAATATATTCAGAGATGGGAGAAATGTACACAGTATACTCCTTTGGGGTTAAAAGCCCTCTCCCCAGTGGGATTGGGGCTTTCTTCCTTCTAATTGCCTTACCCCCATAGCCATCTATCACAGCAGGGGTCCTGGGAAAACATTCAGGGCTGCCATAAATCAGAGAACATTCAGCTTCTGTGTCCATCAGCACCAGGACACATTGTACATTCAAGGGCTACCAATGAATTGCTAATTCTACATGTAGCCTCCAGTCCCCACCATGTCCCCCAAGGTGGGGACCTTGACCACCCCCTTCAGTAAAACCACAATGCCCAATCATCCTCCTGTGGGGATGAGGGCCCAGGTGGAGCCTGAGTACTGTCCCCCAGGAAGTCTTGCAGGGACACAGGCCAGACATGGGGATTTGACTCCAGCTTCCATGTCCTGGACCTCAGCAGCTGGAACTGCTGCTCTGGCTTTAATTGGTGCCACAGTTCTAACAAGATCCTATGGGCTGCCCATCAAGTTTTTCTTTCACTACTCTGGCCTTTATCAAATCAACCCACATCTGAGGCCTCAAGACCTTCACGGGGCCCTTTGCACCTCTCCTTTCAGTTATGGATTGTACTTCTTTACGTGGTCTTACTGTTTCAACCTCCCCCAGATCTGCTAAAGTATGAACAGCCTCACTTGCAGGTTGCCCTGTGTGGGAGCAAGAATAGTCAGTCACTAGGGACCCAAAGAGAGATGGGGGAGCTGTATGCAGCATTGGATTTCTCATTCCTACAGTGAACAACTCCTCATCGGGGCCTGGGGGATCCATATTATAGATGATATTTTTCATGCAGAGCTCCCATAACAACTGTTGGAGCTCTGCATATGTTTCCCAGCTAGTGGGTAAGTATGCCTTGATGAGGCCAAACTGCCCTGATGGCTGCTGTCAGCCAATCCAGAAGTGCCTGATTCTCTGAGGTGTGATGGGCACTTTGCAACTGCTACTGTAGGGAAGGGTGAGTCGTCTGAGAAGCCAGTCTACCCATTTCAGAACCCAACATAACAATGTTTTCCACCCCCATAACCCAGTAGGCAGAGGTTGTGACGGCTTCTGCCAAAAACAGTTGCTCATGTCCACCAGCTCATCCTGGGTATAGGGGCAGAGCATGGAGTGCTTCACAACTTGAGGAAGGGGCTGCTCCTCCTCCTGAGGAGCCCATGGCTGTTGCGTTTTTATTTTCTTAATTACAACCCGGCAGACCTTTAATACAGGAGAGGCGGGTGCCTTGGGCGGTGGCCTCAACCACAGTTCTGCCCTTGACTCCACACCCTCATCCTCTCCCAACATCTCGTCTACCACCTCTGGGCTGAAGGCACCGCTCTTTCGTCCTCTCCCATGGCCTCCTGCACCGCAGATTTGCCTGCTGCCTCCTCCCTCACTGCTAGCGTATCTTCCAGTAGTATGACCTGTCTTCTCAATAACTGTATATGTTTTCTTCATTCTTCCCTTCAAAACTCTTTTCCTCTGGGTATGATTTCAGCTGGGTTGCTTTTTGATTAAAGCAAGTGACATTGTTATTCCAAGGAAATGTTCATAGAATGAGTGAATATCTAATTGGTGACATATTTTGGTGCTTTTTACCTCTCCAAAGAACCATTTCCCTCTCCATTTATCCCAAGTAAGTCACCAGGAAGTAAAATATACAGAGTTGTTTGCATTGCTTAGGAATGTGAAGCACGCATTATTTGCAAATAGCTCTGCACCTTGCAGGAAATGAGCCTTTAACACCAGAAGCTAATGAAGGATAGCCTCTACCTCTCCAGCAGGAAGTTATCCTCAAGGTCACATAGTAAAATGCCTATCTCTTTCAAAGGCCAGTATTCAAATTGTATTCCATTTCTGTTTGCACCATGCCAAATCAAAAAAAAAATCTCAGCTTACATAATGATGTGTGCCAACAGCACCTGAAAGTTCCTCCTTTATGGGATGTGATAAATGAGGACTGCTTCTGGAACTTGGTTGCCAGAGGTAAAGGTTAAGTGTGAATTTGAACTAGAACTAAAGCCTGATGCTTATTTGTACATTATAATTATCAGGTGATTCCTGTCTAGTACTTGTTTCTCTAGGACAATTGGCCTTCTAAGTATATTGACTTCCAAGTTTCATCCCACACTCTGAGATCTTGGAGAGCCAAGAGACATGAAATTGTTGATACAGAGGATATAATGTATGTAATAAAATATTCCATTTGTCTCTTTTACATCTATGCACTTTTTTTGAATTATAGGGTACTTAAGGATATTGTTCAGGCAATCAAATTTTGGACAGGCTTAGCATTTAAACTTTGGTATGAGTTCTAAGCAGCTTCACTCTGTGAACTTCTTATATCTGCATAGATTTAACTGTGTTAATTAAATGATTAATAAAATGAACCTTTTAATTTGTAGTTTTTTAAGCATCCATTTTCTGTGACACAATAATATCATCGTACTAATTGCTTCTTTTGTTCTTAGTAGGCATTCTGGGTTCTTTTAAAAAAATGTATCTATTAAGGCATAACTTTCTTTTTATATTAATAGTTGTAAATATAACCTCATTAACAACTTGGGAATGAAGTTTTCATTGGGAAGGAAGGTAAAAATGAGGAGTGAAATTGTCACTTTTAGTCTTTCTCTCTATAATATGTGGCAACTTGTGATAGATGGGGAACTATGCTATATTGTGTTGTTTCTTTAGAAATTTTTCTTAGACTTTCTTGGTCTCAGATTCCACACTTATAAAATGTCATATTTTATCATCTAAGACACAACTAATTGTAACACACACCATTATTTTATATACCGCTAAGTAGAAAACAAAATACTACTTAAACTATAACACACTACTTTCTTATTCCTTGGAATTGTTATTTTATGTTTATTGAAATGTCTTTACTGCCATTATTTAGACATATTTAATCATTTGTCACACAATTGTTTCTATGATTTTCTGTGTGCAATAATTCTCAATACAGTAAAAATAAGCTGTAACTGAATTGAATTCACAGGCAATGGAAACTGTCCTCTTGATATTCAATTATTATAATCCACAATCAATTACAGATTCTCCCATGGTCAGAGGCATCAATATGTGAAGAAAAAAAGTATGTAGACTCTATGAAGTATATAACTATATTATTATCAATGCAAACAATTGTTATTGTTATTATGATTACGGTTGTTATTATTATCAAAATCATTTGCATACCACAGATGGGTATGTCCCAATATGAACATCCCAAGATGACCTGTTTCTGCACTATCAAAACTGTTGTGTTAAAATTCATTTTTGAGTGTAGTAGAAAAAATAAATTCTCCTTTTTTTGGCATAACTTTTTGTGGGGGCTTCTATGACCAAATGTCATCAGTAATCTAGTATCCAACTATTTAGGTATTTCTACCCTGAGCAATCAGTCTTCCTGGTACCATGGACAATGTTGCTTTTGCCTAAGCTTCACTCTAATTAAATAGGTATGAATACCTTATAATGGTAGCTCTGTGAGACTGACCCTTAAGGATACCTAAGTGAGCAAGCCAGGCTATTCTTTCTTTCTTTCAACTTCTACCTCCTCCTGTGACAGGGAACTTTTAGAAAAATGATAGCTTCATTCTATAAGCTTTATAGACTTTAGAATTTATATAAATTCCATTGAACCAGAGTATTCTAACTTGATGGCCTTATCCTAGCTGAACACTGCACTGAACTGCTTCACAGTCAATAGAAGTATCTCTGGCATCGTTTGGCATGTGCTCCCTTTCTAAGATTCACATTCCATGGCTCATCATGCAAGGTATACAGTACTGCAGAATTTATTTCATTAAGTTCAGTAACCTTCCTGGTTCACTCAACCAAATAAGAAAAACATTAGGACATATCATGTAAAAATAAATTCCTAGGTGTGATTTCTGAAAGAATCAAAAAGTTTATAGCTCGTACTTAAACTCCTTTCATCTATGTAATGAACACAGCCCCAATCTGTTAACATTCACCACTTTTGTGTTTCCAATAAGAAGGTGAATCATTAAAGAAAAAAGTTTTTTAAGCCAGAGTCTGCTATTGCCAATAATATTATGTGTATTCCTCTCCATGAGAATGAGATATAAAATTTATCCTTTCAAAAATCAACATGTTTACATGGTGTGGGGGATCATGGGGAAAACAGTGTAGCACAGAGAAGGCAAATAGTGACTCTGTGACATCTTACTACACTGATGGACAGTGACTGCATTGGGGTATGGGTGGGGACTTGATAATATGGGTAAATGTAGTAACCACATTGTTTTTTAATGTGAAACCTTCATAAGAGTGTATATCAATAATACTTTAATAAAAAAAATCAACATGTTTAAAATCCCATGTGCTTTCCAAATTTTGAGACCCTTAGTGACTTTGTACTTCCTATATCTTCTCAACCTGTATCTTCTCAAATTGCTTGAGTCTTCCCTTAAATGACCTAGCTGTGCATCATTCCAAGGGAAGCCCTAACAAAGAGACTTTTGATGCAGCCCAATATTTTCATCCTGAGATGTGTTCCTCTACTGCCCTCTTCTGTAAATATCAATGTTTTCCACAAGGCTGCCAGAATGAATACAGTGTCTTTATTAATTGAAAAACAAAATACCAGTGAAAAGTTCTGCTTTGGAAAGAAAAAAAGCACAAAGGTAACCTAAAAAAAGAGGTGGTAATTTTCCATATTATAAATTACCCCAAAAAACTGCGTCTTCAAGTCACCGTTAATAAAGCAGTATTTCCAAAACATGGTTACTCATGCTAAGCAGAGTCGGCTGCATTTGTGATGGTGGAGGAAATTATCTCAGGTTTTTGTTTACCCCATGATAAGTAAATGACTTAAAACAAGAAGTGTTATAAGCCCATAACCTGATGTCGGCTCCCAATTTCCTCCTCCATCTGTTTCCTTTCTGCACTGAGAAAAGAGTAAAAAATCATTTTTCCTCTTTCCTCAAAACTGGAGTGGAATTTATGGAACTTACTTGCCCTTGTTTATCGTGGGATTAATTTCACTTTAACAAAACTTTATTCAAGTGAAAGCCCTTAATATTTCAATTCCTTCTTTCTGTTCTTCCTTCCTTTCTTCCTTCAACAAATATTATGGAGCACATTCTATGTCCCAAGTACCTCATTAAGAGCTGGAGTAAGACTCTTTTCTGAATTCCTGGAACTTACAGTCTGTGAAGAGATACAGATATATAACAAAAAAAATTACAGGAACAAGTATTCCATTATAATTTTCCAGAACAACTTTACAAGCAGAGCAACTAACATATGTAAAGGACGCTTGTTGGAAAGCAGCATGGCACATACTCGGGGAACTGAAAGGTCGGTGTGCTAAGAAAGCATGGTACCCAAAGCGAGAGCAAGACACTTTGGATATTTCATGACGTGTTAAGGATTTTGGCCTTTGTTGCAGTGTAATTGGAGACCATTTAGTCATTTTAGGCAGAGGAATGACAGGATCAGCTTGTGTTTAAGAGAGAACACTGTGCCTTGCAGGTGAAGATAAGACTGAATCCAGATTTTTTCAGGGTTATTGCCAAGTCCAGTAAAGATGACAGAGGCCTGAAATAAGGAGGAGGCAGTGGATGACTTGGAGGAAACTTTCAAAGGTACGATGGAAAGGACTTGGTGTGGAGTTGGATGAGAGTGTAGAGGGGAGAGGTTGTAGAGTCGGCTCTAAGGAAAGAGGAGTTCTGAAGCAGAGGATGCATGTGAATTTGTTGTTAAGTGTGCTAAGTTTGCTCTGTTATTCAATACAAAACTGCTCCTTCTTTACTTACTGCCACATGCATATAGAAATCCCAACAGTACAATGGACTTTCAGGAATGTTACAGTTATATGTCAGCTAAACTGGTATAGAAGATCCATCCTCCTATTATAAATATATTGAAATGCTAACTATATTTAAATACATGTGTACAAATATGCATACTATAAGTATTTTGTTTGATATACATATATATTATATGTATAATATATATACAATAGATGTGTATATTTGTATGCACACACACATACATATGTGTGCATGCTGATTCAGCTGTTGCTAATAGTGATTCAGACCCTCTGATAAACCTTATAAGGAGGGGACGAGAACCCTAAAAGATATAACCTTAGGATACATGTGGTGGGACTCCCAGAAATAAAATTTTGCGTCATGCTATTTCCATTCATAAACTCAGCCAAGAAAACCACAAGGAAGCTTCCTTGTAATTTATTCAATGTTCTGAATGAAAAGGAAATTTAAAGCCACCTGTGAATAACTAACCTTAGATTTCTGCCACGCCTTGGTAAAAAAATTGTAAACTAAAAATATTAAATTTAATGCAGAAATGTTGAACTGCAAAGGGTATCATCAAAGCAAACACAAAACTGCTGTGTACATATAATCAAACATTTTTAACCACATAAGGAAACAAATAACAATGTGAAAGAGTCAGTGGATACCACCAATAGAATTAAGACCTAATGACTGCAGATGACTTAACAGTCTGAAAAGGACTGTAAAATAAGCTTAGTATGACTAGAGAAATAAAAGAAAGAATGAAAAGCAAAATGATATAAAAAGATATGAATAAAAGACCAGCAGATTTGAAAATGAATGACAAAAAATTCTGAAAATGTCAAGATGAGAAAAGTAGCCTCAGAACATGGTTAAATAGCAGAAAAAATAAAATTGGAGAATTGTTGGACCATCCTAATAGAAAAATGAAAGGTTTATCTTCTAGAGACATTTAACCACAAAACATCTGAACCTAGGAATAATTGAATTTCAAAGTGAGATGCCCAAAAGAAAGTTTCTACAGATAATGGCTTTTAAGAGGGATGGAAATGGAATCAATCGCCAATTCCATCATATGGACCAACAATCAAAAACTCTCATGAACACAGAACTTCCAAAGGACTTTTGGGGACTTAAATTTTAATCTAAGATATAATGAAAAGAACTTCCTCCCATATAGGAATATCTGGTACGAGTTCTGCCTTCCTGCATAAACAACTAGAACTGCACAAAATATATGAAACAGCCAGAGCAGAACTATGATGGCTTCAAGAAGAGAAACAAAGAAGATGAGCCCTAAAATTACCTCAGCTGGAAGTAATTGCCAGACTACAGCATAGCTAGGGGAAACCCAAGTAGAACCAACTGCCTCACTCACATGAGAGACAGAGATAAAATGTGGCGAGGCCAAGTTGGCTGGGATTTTCAGAGCAGAGTGCCAGGGAACCAGGCAGAAAAAGAGCTCCAGAAATCTGCAGAGATCTTTTCAAGACTTTGACTGGATTCAATGCAGGTCATACTTAAAGAACTCTACAAGTCCAGCCAAAGTATAACATCCAGAAAACTATATACTAAACAATTCCTTGAGTTCAAACCATTTGGGAAATATTGGAATTCCTGTCAGCCAGAGAGGAAGGAACATTTATGAGACACCTCAGAAGAGTCGTGCCTTAGTACTAGGGCTAAAGAGTCCTGCAGTTTGGGCTAATGCAGATCCGTCCTAACAAAGCCTTAAGACAAACCTCGATTCAAAAAGATAAAGCACATCCTCAAGTAACTTAACTTGTCAGCCCAAACAAGCACCAAGATCTTTAAAAGAAAACAAAATTCAAGCCCTCAACCATACCAAAATCATAATGCTCAGCATCACCCAACCCAAAATTGCTAGACATGCAAAGAAAGAGGATTACTTGATCCAAACCAGGAAGAAACAATAAAGGCAATGAAGAGACCACCAAATGACAAGAAATGATGCAATTAACAGATAAAGACTGTAAAACAGCTATTATAATTGTGTTCTAGGACTTAAAGGAAAATGAAAGATTTTTAAAGTAATAAAATGTACCTTCTAGCATTGAAAAATACAATAGCTGAAATGAAAAATTCACAGTGACATCAGCATCACAAATATCCCTCATATTTGTCCTTCTTTCCCAAAAACAAAAATTCATCATCCATCCATAGACAAAGCACCTTTGAGAGAGCTGTGGGATCCAGCACAATACCCTGAAGGACCCAAGAGGAGTATCATCTCCCCATGCTTTGGGTGATGGTCAGACAGATCTCTGTCCTGGTGCAGGATTCTGCAGTATCTTGTGAACTTGTGCCAGGCCCCCTTGGCAGTGATCTAGAAGCCTATGAAAACACTATCTTAGAAATAACCCACAGATGAGAGAGCCTTTGTGTAAGTACAGATTTCCAGAGAAGTTCCAGAACACCACTGAGCAAAAAAAAAAAAAAAAAAAAATACAAGTTTGGGTATACTGGAGTAGATAAGAGGAACAACTTGACTTTTTCCTATCATCTTTCCTTCAAGACAGCACAGTTGAGTGCCTTAATCAAAACCAAAGATATTACAAGAAAAGAATACCATTAATATCTCTTCATGAACATAGATGCAAATTTTTTAACAGAAAATGAGCGAATCAAACCTAGTAGTATATACAAAGGATAATACATCGTGACTAAATGATGTTCTTTCCCAGGAGTTAAGATTGGTTTAACTTTGAAAATCAATCTATCTAATTATTACACTAACTGAATTACATAAGAAAATCACATAATCTTCCTAGATGAAAAAGAGAGTGGTTTCATAAAATTTAACACTCAGTTACAGTGAAAAATCTCAGCAGACCAAGGAATAGAAGGAAAATTCCTCAACCTGAAAAAGCACATTTACGAAAAACCAACACCTGACCTCATCGTTAATGGTAAAAGACTGAATACCCTGTATCTCAGATTTGGAACCAGACAAGGATGTCTCTTCTCAGTGTTTCCTTTCAGAGTTATTCTTTAGGTCCTATCTGGTGCAGTAAGGCAAAAAATGTATGAATAAATAAAAGTCACAGATTGGAAAAAAATATATTGCAGACAATGATCACTGGGTTTGCAGACAACATGAGCTGTAGAGTATAGGAAGTTCCTACAAAAAATTAAATGACTAATAAGTGAATTTAACAAGATCACAGGTTATGAGACCAATATGAAATATAAACTGTATTCTGAAGCAATATAAATTGTATCAAGTGAAATATAAATTGTATCAAGAAGCAATTGATGTATGACAGTTGATGTATAAATATTTCTTAAATGGGATAACCCTGAAGTGTGTGTGTGTGTGTGTGTGTGTGTGTGTGTGTGTGTGTGCTGCAGCACTTCCCATGGGATTCAACACCAGTCTCCCACAGTGGTGCCTGGTTTATGAACTCTTTCTTAGCTACTTTCTTTAATAACTCTGCTCTCTAAAAGTGGTTCTGCACCTCCAAATAAACTATGCACACTCAAATCCCTGTTTTAGCTTCTGCTTCTGTTTCTGCATGGAACAAAAACATGTGGCAGTATGGTATGGCCTGGACTTGAGGAAGGATTGGCCAAACCCTTGAGTGACTAGTTCCTAAAAAGTGCAGAAAATGGATCCTCTGTCTGCAGAAAGGCCAGAGTGTGAGTAAATAAAATTAGGGGCCACAGGCTTGCAGGGGTCTCCATGTTGTAGGATAGCATGCCTGCCAGCAATCAAAAAATCTATGATGACCAATGGAAAGGGGTCATCAATGTCAGCTCAGCAGCCTGTCTGCACTCTTCCTCTTCACACTCCAAAGCTGAGCATTAAGCCCCCAAACGTTATTGGGAATTATAGAAGGGAAAGGTGTGAGCCAGCAGGTTGCTTTTCTCCTCCACTCAAAATTGCTAGCCCCACAAATCTAGTCTGGGAGGTGAGAGAGGAGGACGGTCTGAATCAAATATGAGATCTAAGTTTCGCAATGAACAACCCTGAATTTTAATAGCTGGGCCAATTTTAATATTTATTTTTTAATTTAATATTTAATTTTGGTTTTAAAGTGAGCATGTTTTATTTTCATACTAAAAAAAAACCTTATGAACTGGAGTGACATCTTAAATGAGTCTGGAAACTAGGACCTAGGATGTACTCCTTATTGCAATAGCTGTAATAAAATCATCTCCTTGATTGTCAGATGCATTTTGTCTTTCACTTCCTAAGGCTTGAAATGTTCAGGCAAAGGCTGGAGCTCAAGCAGCCTTCTTGGACCAAAAAGTGGCACACATTTAAAATAAGCCTATTTCGGACCTTGGAAAGGGCCATAAAAATATGAGATTAAGAACCGAAGTGAGATTAGTTGGGAGGGACTTGACTGAATCTCAGGGAAGACTTTTCAGAGAAGATGATACTTTAGATAGGCCTTAAAATAATGAGAATTTGACTGATGGATGAGAGAAAATGACAAGGATATTAGAGTCTTGATCCAAATTGACCTCAACAGGCTGAAATAAGTGATCAATAGGCCAAAATTTGACAACTCCTGAATTTATGGAATGAAAGAAGAGGCAAATTAAAGTTATTTCTCTAGGACTGCAGAAAAGTGATGATGCCAAGGAAAGAAGTGGAGACTCTGGGAGGAGGGATCAATGAATGATTTCAGTTTTAGCCACTTGAATCAAAGGTAATGGCGAAATACTAAGTAGAAATATCCTAAAGAGGGCTAGAAATAGTGCTTGAGCTGTTAAAGTGAGATCAAAATAGATATGCATTTTGAAGTTGAAGAATTTGGTTTTCTGAACAAAACATGCTGCAGTAGATGAGCTTATGGAAGGTGATTGGGGACTGGAAACTCCAGGACCACTCAATGCAGCAGTAGAGAGAAGAGCTGTTACAGCAAAGAGGACTTAGTACCTGGGCTCAGTCCTCCCAGCCCTTCTCCAATAGTTGGGGCAACACCGTTCTGCAAAATTTCAAAGACATG
The DNA here is from genome assembly GCA_032199065.1 of Smutsia gigantea. NCBI lineage: Eukaryota > Metazoa > Chordata > Mammalia > Pholidota > Manidae > Smutsia > Smutsia gigantea. Next base: position 66,317 of record JAVSCE010002451.1, read on the forward strand.
CTGTGAAAGCAGTGTTACATGCTCCATTGTCTTTTGAGACATTCTGGCTTTAGAGATAAACAGCTTCTTTGCTTCTGGTCTTCCTGAGATGTTTAAGGATGGATAAGGTGTTATAAATCTCACAGGAGGTTGGTGAGAGTGTGCCAGGTTTTCACAACTTATTTCACTGCAGAAAATGTTTATAGAATCGTTTGGAATAATATATCATGATTTTGAACTCTGCCAGTTCAAGAAAATGGGGATGGAGTGGAAGATAATTGGTGAGGGAGATAGGAGAGCCATCTTTTTATCCTGTAGGAAACCACATAACCTACTACCAGGACTTCCTTCCTACCCCATGGAACTCTTTGGCGTCATAAAATCCACTGGAAATTTGGCTGAAGCTATGGAATCTCTACTCTGAGAATTGCACCATGTGTTGCCTTCTCTGGAAGGCCAAAATGGACCAAAGTGTTAACAATAATGACGCCCTAATTTTCTTCTAATATGCATTTCTAAAAACTTAGATTTCTTTAATATGTTTGTTGCAAAAATATTATACAATGAAATACAAAAGTATGAAATAAAAGGTGATATTTTCCTCAGCCTACATATGACCTCCTATGTTCTCCATTCCTTTATCTCAGAGGTCACTTTTAACAATTCTCTGTCTATGGGTATCCAAATGCATTTAAAAATATAAGTGGGGTTATTCTACCATTTGCATTTATAAGATTTACCGTCATGGACATTTTTCCACCCGAGGGCATGTTGATTTAGCTTATTCTTTTTAAAATTCCTGGTATGCTAGTACTGTAATTTTCTGTTTTTTCTCCATTTATTAATCCATTTAGCAAGTATTTGTTGACTCTCTACTATGGATGAAGTATCCTGTTTGGATGGAGAAATAGCAATAAACAAAACAGTTATGGTTTCTCCTGTGAGGGAGCTAGCAGGAAGTGATAAATCATAAACAAGTAAGTTAAATAACTATGGGTTGTGATTATAGCTGTGCAAACAAAGAATCCTTGAAGAGACAAAGAGTAACCAGGGGCAGAAAGTGTTAAGGCTTGATGGGTGAGCTGGCTGAGAGAAGTAGCATTCCAGGCTTTTGCAAACACTTTTATTATGAGCCTTCAGTAAGTATTCACTGACGGCTTGCTCTTTGCCCACACTGTGCTAGAGTGTGAGGACCAAAGGTGGACAATTAAAATTTGCACCTTGTTCTTTTGGGGTTGACATTTTAAAGTAATTAAGTAAAATATGAAAGACTTCAGCACAGTGACTGGAACAAAATAATTGCTCAATAAATGTAAATTTGCATTATTATTTTAAAATTATTTGCAATCTGGCAAGTAAATTTATCTCATCGTTCAAAATACCTTCTCCGAATGCCAGTGATATGTTTTCCACATATTTATTCGCCACTTGAATATCTTCTCTAATTGGCCTTTATATTTCCTTGGTCATCATTTTCCTGGTCTGCCTTTTACTGAAGGGTTTGTAGTTCTTCATATGATACATGTGTAGTAACCACTTGGCTGTTACATGTGCCAATGTCCTCCCTCGACTCTAGTTTATTGTCTTTGGGTTTCACTAGTGGCCTCTATAAATACGGACTTTAGAAATTTATTGCAGTTAAATATTTCCATTTTCTTCTCAATGACTCTGAGAGAAGTTTGATGTAGACTACACATAAAAACTCTGTAAGGATGTGTGCTACAAATATAAACAGTGATGCCATCAAGTTATATGGAAGGGTCCATACTGATGGAGAGGGGCAAATGTTTGTTGCAAACCTATACGTGTGAGGCATTGGGCCAGGTGCAGTCACTTATTTGATCCTTCCAGGACCCTTTCAAAGAAGGCAACATTGTTCCCATTTTATATCTGAGAAAACTGAGGTGGAGTTCCAGTGTCCCACAGCTAGTAGGTGACATAGTTGAAATGGCCTGCCTGCCACAACTGTGGCTGCAAACTCACCATATTTAATTTTACTAATGCAAGTGTGAAGTCCCTAGCAGTTTGGTCTAAATTTGAGTGTGAGATAAGTGTACATTTGGCTCAAGACTGGTAAATGTGAAAAACACATGGAAGTTCTATTTGATCTGACAGCTAAAAAAGTTAATGAACACAGGCAATGTTGTGCTCTTCCATGGTTGGATTACTCCTTGAACATTGTGACCAGTGTCAAAGATAAACAGCCAAATATTAGGTAAAGTGGTGGAAACAGGTTTTATTTAGTACAACTGACAGTGGATAAAGAGCTGAGCTCCATTCTGATTTGTGCAGAGGTGAGTTGGATGTTTTAAAGGGAGAATAAGAGAGAGGAAGATCTGGGGCTCAGTAGAGTCAGAGAAGTGAAACATTACAGAGGACTAGTTGGTCAGTGTAAGTGCAGCTGGCTGCTGTAGAAGTTAGGATTCTATCCTCCTGCAGAGAGTAGGAAACAGAGACTGTCCTTCCTGATGACTGTATTTCAAAGGAATGGCTCTCAGGTCCTTGTGAGAGAGAGATGCTTCTGAGTTGTAAAAGCTACACATTCACAACTGTAAACACGTTCAGGGCCCATCATCACGTGTGGCTCGAAGGAACAGTAAATTCTCCCAGCACCCATGAGCTAAGGCAGGGATTTTGGTTGGGGTTTCGGGGAGTACTGGGGTCATCTTAAGCCTTATGCTGCTGGAAGCCATGCTGGAACCTGGTCAAGTCTCTGGGTGCAGGGGTTTGCAGGAGTTGCAATGTGCTGAGAATTGTATAGTTTCCATCAGTTCTTGGAACCATGATTTATGAGCAACATTACAGAGAATGGGAACCAGGGTGATAAGAGTCTGAAAATCAGGTCATGTAATGATGGAGTTTAGCTTAGAAAAAGTAAATCCTCTGCAGTATAACTCTTTTCCAATACATTGAAATTGGTTATGAGGACCAGGGATCCCTCCCACATGTGATGGCCTGGGAGGAAGGGGAGGGTCAGTAGCAGGTGGAGGGGCCAAGATTTTTGCCTGAAGTAAGAAAGAGCTTTCTGGAAATCAGGCTTCTCAGTCTTGGAAAAGACTGCATGACAGGCTGAGCTCTTTTTCTCAGAAATGTTAGAACAAGTGGAGCTGTTAAGTAGGTGGCTCAAAATTTATTCCGACTAAAACCTTGTTAACCTGAACTATAAAACAACTAGTCATTTTACTAGCAAAATGGGTTTATTTGGGAATAGCAGAGAATTGTAATTTGAAACATGCAAGCTACAGCAAAACCTCAGGCAAGTCCAATAAACAAAGGAGAGTAACTATTATTTTAATCAAATATCAGGAGGAAGTTGGGAGAGGTTGGAAGGAATGGCCATTGGAAAAAAGGTAGAGTTCAAAGTGAAGACGGTTTCTCATTGGCTGAGTTGCTGGGGTGGTAGATTTCTTACAGGAGATGCGACGCCCATCTTTCCCTGGTGGGGCCTGTAGTTGGGGATTCCTCCTGCTGGGAGTTCTTCTCTGGCGTCTGTAACCGACCTGGAGTGGGATTGCGTGAGCGTTCCCCTTTCTGGCCTCCTGGCTCCATTTCTGTTTCCCTTTTATTTTCACAACTTTATGTGATTGTTTCCCCCAGTAAAGTAAGGAAAGACATAACGCAGGCGTGCTCGTAAAGAGACCTGGGGCAAGCGGGAGATCAGAGAGAAAGGGGACCAAGAACACAGTCTCTGGAGAACTTGGGAAGTCTGCGTGGCTCTGAAGCCAGTGTGAAGGTTGACAGGAAGTTGCTGCTTGGCTGCGAGCGAAGGGCGCCTCCCGGCGGGAGTGCTGCGGGCTGCAAAGCAGAACTAGCGGCGACTGGCGGGTGCCCGGCGCCGACTGCGGGCCAGAAGGGGGCGGGGCCTCCGGGGCTCCGCTTAGAGCGCCGAGCAGCGCCCAGGCGCCTCAGCTGAGCTCCGAGCGCTCGATCGCCGTCGTCCGCTCCGGCTGCCCGCGCCGCGCGGCGCTGCGCCCAGGGCCCCACCCGCCAGTGTAAGTTCCTCTGCCGCTCGGCGCGCGGCCCGGGGCGGCGGGGAGGGCGAGGAGCGCAGCCGCGGTCCCCGGGTCGCCGCGGCTGCGCCAGGGGAGGCTGGAGGGTAGCGGCGGAGCTCGCGCCTTGCTCGCCCCGCGGGGCCTTTTCGCCCCTATTCTGTCTGGACGCGCGTCGCCCCGAGCGCGGGAGGGAAGCGCCGGATGTGCGGGCGCCTTCGCGCGCCTCAGCCAGATGCAAGACATTCTAACGTGGCATTTTTTTTTCAATGCAGAGGCCAATAGTCCGATATGGAGCGTGCCTTAACCCCGTTGGAACCCCTGCTTCCCGCTGGTACTGTATTCTTTCCACGTTGGACAGGTCACGGACATGCCCCTCCCCAGAGCCCTAGTGGTTTAAAGGGCAGGACTCTAGACCGAGAGGTTTCCAACCTGCCCGGTTCCCTAACACTGAGCCTTTAGGCCTATTACCCAGCTCTCGTGTGTCAGCTTTCTCATCTGAAAAACGAGGATAGTTGTTGGTCCTTGCCTCCTGGAGTGGTGAAGACTTGAATTGTGTTTGCATCCCACCTGGAGCGGAGTAAGCACCCCTTGTAAACGTTAGCTGTTAGGTTTTCACAGCAGTCTCAGCTAATACCTAATATAGCAGAGCATTTGACCCCCAAAGGCGTAAAGATCAGTTTCTACGGCCTGCCCATTGTACATTTTTAATCCATGAAAGTGGCCAAGATTATCCAATAAAAGATTAGTAAGGGACTATATAAGACATTTTAAAGGTAACACTCACTAAAGGATTTTTTATTAAAGTTTCAAATTATGCACGTGGAGGAAATAGATGGAAGGAATGAGTTTTTATGAGGGTAATTGTTAGTTTGTTTTCATGTAGTAATTGACTAGGGTGATCATTTTGTAATACATTTTTTTGTTTAGTTTATTGCGTTTCTGTGTGTAGAATTTCTAGTTTATCACTTCATAAGCTTAAGCAGAATGTATAATTTTTAAATCTTCACAGTTTTCGCTAAGCACATGAATTACTGGGTTTTGTTAGGGTATACTTTTTAAATCTTCACAGTTTACTCAAAACACAGGAGTTTCTTGGTTTTGTTAAGGTATCGACTTTAATTTGAACTTGTCAAGATTTTCACATTCTGAGAGTGTTGTTGGTAAAACAAAAGTGAAAGTAGACGACTTTGACTCCTTACTATCCATCACTGTTTACACGTGAAGGAGAACAGTAAAAGAACTGGAATCTGAACCCAGATAATGTTTGACTTGGTTAACAGGTTGGGTATTTATTACTGTAAACAGATTTTTAGAACAGCATTGGCAAACACTTCACAGATTCAATTTCATAGTTCTCAGTTACCCAGTACTAGTGAGACCATCTGCATTTCCAAGGGTACGTACCTGATCCAGGTGGCCTATTGATTTCCTTACTAAAACCTAAGTGCTTTACTGTCTGAAGATTTCTGGTCTTTCCTAGGTTGAGAGGAGTATGTCACAGACACAGTGCTGCACTGTAAAGCTTGTACTGAGGAATTAGCATCCCTGGGTTTAAATCCAGGCTTTGCTACTTGCTAGTTATCAGACCTTGTGTTTCAGTTTCTTCATCTGTAAAATGGGACTAATTCACAGGGTTGTTGTGAATGTGAGCTGTAACACGTTTAAAGCACTTACCATGAATGGCAATAGGCCATTACATTTTGCAGTAAGTCTAGATGACAAGTCTAGATGGCAGTTGGGTTTTAGGGTCAGGGCTGAGATGGAAAAGATTTGGAGCACTAGACTGCAGCAAAGACGGCCAGCTTTACTCCCTCGGTGCTCATCCAAGGTCTAGTGGAGAAGGCCTTGACTCCTTACTCAGTCATTTGTAAGCTTCTGGACATTTTTTGCTTTATTCTTCAATGTCTGTGACTATTTCAGTTTTTCTCATGAAGCTGTCTATTCTGAACTCCATCTGTTTGGAAGTAAAGTTAATTTATTTGAAACATTTTCATAGTTAAAATAAAAGTGAGCTGTCAAATCATACTGAGAATCATTATTTCTCATGTGCCGATTTCACAAACATAAGACGTGGAGCAGTTACACAGATTTTAATTTCTCATTTTCATAAAAATACTGATGTTACTTTAAAGTTTTCATATATTTTTACAACAGAGTGCACATGCATTATGAAACATTAAAAGAGATAAACAGAAATGAAATAAAAATATCATTTTCCAGCCTCTCACCACTATTATTGGGTAGGTGTGCATTTGGTGTGTGTATTCATATTTTTATCCCTCCATATATTTGCTGTGTATAAATGCCGGTTAGGTGTTTTTAAATCAAAGTGAGAACATGTTGTAAGTTGCTTTATTCAGTTCATAACTACTTTTTCCATATCAGATTTCGTAGTACCTGATACCTGGTGATATTTAAATTTTTCCCATTTTTCCCTAAATAACTCTTCCAGTTATCACAAACTAGGACTGACTGTCCATTCAGTCTTTTTAAATCTAGCACAGTTGTCCTTCACATTTTAAACCCTCCTTAACATTGAATATTGACATCCTATATAAAGCTTTTATATCACTTTTATATCCATTTCAATGGATCCAGTGAAATAAAAAATGTAGCAATTTGATATGGAATATCATTCATAAAAAAATACATAATAAACTCTGAGTTTAAAGTTCCATTTTAGTTTCCCTACATAATTTGATCATCAAATAAATTTTATGCTAGAAAGCCTTTTATCTATCACTATTTCTTTACAAAAAGATTATATACATTTAAATTTTAAAAAGATCCCTGTGACCATAATGTTTTTGGGAGTTATTTCTTCTGAACTGAATTACCATTGTTGAGAGTTATTCTGAATTTAATTACTGTTTTAAGTATTAGTAGTATACACTTTATCAAGTTAACATAATTCTATTACAAATTTTTGTTATAACTAATATTTACATAACACTGTGTGCTGGCATAGTTTTAATGCTTCAACAGGGTAAAGCCTGTAGAAAATTTTGGAACTAGAAGACCTAGGTTTGAGTTTTAGTCTTCTCTTCACTAGACCTTGGGCATGTCACTTAATTTCCTACTGCCTTAGTTTCTTTATATAAAATAAGAATATATCCAAACATGAAGTCCTTGGGCAAATACATGATACTATAAGGATAAAAAGCAAGTTTGGGAAGTAGAGTCCTATGCAAATGTAAAATATTTTCCTCTAGGTGAACCTTATCATACTGATTATTAAATTTTGAAATCCCTTCATTTTGTAATTCTTGAAGGAGATGGCTACTTTAGTGCAGTCCAGTTAGGCAGTCTAGCAGAACTATTTTCTCATCTTACTGAATTCTGTATTTTTCTACCATCCTTGTGAATTTTATTGTTTATAGACACGTGAAGTGATTAATAGTGGCCATAGTTTTTTAATGCCTCATGGCTAAGTAATGAATCCGGGACTTTTCTGGTCAGTATAGTATTCATGCCATGCCTTATATTCCTAGAACTTAATTTCCATTGAGAATTCCTAATTAAGTTCACAAAAGTCCTAATAAAACCTGCAGCTGGGTATTGTCATTCCCCAGTTTACCTGTGGCTGACTTGGGAATCCCTGGATAATCTGAGTTAAGAGTTCTGACTCCTTTGTAATGATAAGTGTACGTCAGGCACCTACATGAGTTCTCTGTATTTTGCAGCAAGAGACAGACCTCTCAGGAACCCATGGGGATGACATTCAAGGTACCAAACATAGAACGGAGAACTCCTTTATTTCTACTCATCAAATCACAGTAATAACATACAGGTAGATTTGAGTCATTTGCAGTTGATTTTTTTTTAATTAAAGATATAAAATGTTTAAATACATAGCAGTAACACCTTTCTGGGTCACATATCCCAACCAATTAAGCGTTCTTATCAAATTTCTGGTTCGGTCTTTTCTAGGTCTGTGCTGTCCAGCAGAGTAGCCAGTAGCTACAGGTGGCTGTTGAGCACCTGAAATATGACAAGTGTGGCCCAGGAGCTGAGTTTGTAATTTCATGTGAAAGTAAAAGCCAAAACCACTCAGTCACTGGAAAAATTTTAAGAGCTGGGGACAATGTATTAGTGTACTAGGGCTGCTGTAACATAGTACCACAGCCTGGGTGCTTTAAATGGTACAATGTATTTTCTCACAGTTCTCAGGCTAGAAGTCCAAGATTAGGGGCCTAGCAGGTTAGGTTTCTGTGGCCTCTCTCCTTGGCCTTGCAAATGACTGCCTTCTTACTACATCCTCCTCACATTGCTCCTTGGCCTGTGTTATCTGTGTTCTAATGTCCAAGTGTTAGGAGGACACCAGTCATATTCACCCACGTGACTTTATTTTACTTTAATTACCCCTTCAAAGGCCCTATTTCCAAATACATTCCAAGGTATAGGTTTAGGATTTCAACAGGAATTTGGGGAGACACAATTTGGCCCCAAACAAATTAGGCTTGTTAATTTTCTTTTTCAGGTGAAAAAATTTTAAAGTTGTTTTGGTTCATATTTCAGAAGTGTCATGATTACTAAGGGAGGTTTAAATGTCACTCTAATACAATATAACTGGTGTATAAATCAAAGAGAGTCAATTCTGCTGTTTTCTACTTCCAAATTTTTTCTGTTGATTTAACACTCTTTGAGTATCTATTATGGGCCACATTCCAATATATGCTGTAGAAAAATTAAAAAATGTATAAACCTTACTGTGAAAGAGTTTACAAAAGGTTGTGCAATACAACACGATAGAAATTTCAGGTGTAACTTATAGTTTTCCAGTAGCCTCATTAGAACTGTAAAGCAAGTGGACTTAATTTTAATTATGTTTTATTTAACCTAATACATAAAATGTTATCATTGCAACATGTAATCAGAATAAACAATTATTAATGCAATACTTCACATTTTTTGTACTAAATCCTCAAACTCCAGTGTGTAGTTTACACTTCAGCACATATCAATTCAGATGCTAAATTTTTATTAAAAGTGCTTGATCTATCCTTAGTGATCATTTGTGATATGTTTTGTGATAATTTATCAGATATTTTGTTTTTATTCATATCAGCAAAGAGCAACTCATAGACTCATAATTTTGGAATAAACTTTGCACACAGGGAACAGAATATTCCTTTTCCAAAGACAGGCCTTTGGAGAAAAGTATTGGAGATGGCCCTGGGACCCAATCTTGGTTTTATGGCTGTATATTTTCCCTAATAACAACATGCCTTTTTTTGGTTATTTAAATTAAAGCACAGTGCTTGCTTTGAAATTTGGAAAACCTGTAAGTTTTTTTTTTAAACAACTGTCATCTCTTTGTGGATGGCAAAGAAACCTCTGCTTGAGGATTGTGATATTTTTGTTATCTAGGGCTAGCTAAAATATCTAAGAGAAAAAGTGGTGGGTTTTCCAGTTTCAAGGATTAATCCTCTTACTCTACTCTCCTGCCCACTTAGAAATCCATCCTTGGTAGTTGTCAGTCTCTTGAATGTTCATGCAAAATTCACTGCTTTGACTATTTATGCTTTCCTTGTTGTATAACTCATGATTGTTGGTATCTTTCCTTTTTATTAATTTATTTCTAACTTATTAAGACTTGCTATAACTTCACTGTGTGTTTGATGTAGTTTAACTTTTCTCTGTATTTTACTTCATTTTCATATTTGCCTTAATTTTTGTTCTTTTAATTAGTTTCATTATATTTGATGACAGAAATGTTTGTTTTGTCCTCATTGTTAACGACCAATGCCTCTTTTGCCTAAAGTAATATCTCATTAACTTTATAAGCCATCTTTTCCACATCATCTAGAGAATCAATTTCCTGTGTTTCAGTGGTATTAAGTCTCTGTAGCAGCCCCCCTCATCTTTGCATATTAGCATTTTAATAGCTACATACTTTTAGAAACGAAAGCTTCTAAAGTGAGTTTAAAAATAATCTTAATTCTTTTTTAAAAATCTTGCAAATTGCTACTTTGTAGCATTATCAGAAATAATGGTGTTCTTTTAGATGAAGCAATTGAAAATATCAAGTGGGCTGTGAGGGCAGTTTCAGTATTCATAATGCTAAAATGTTATGGCTTGATCACACACACACAAAATCTTTGGGTTTTGATACATTAACACCAGATGTCTTTTGAGATTTTCTAGGAAAATGAGGTGTGTTTGTGCATTAACTTCCCATTAAATGCATTTTATTATCTTTTTTCCCTTGGTAAAATCCATCAGAAAGAATTATTCTTTGTAGGTGGCAAACAGATGCTCAAACAAATGGGTTTCATTCTGAGAGTATTCCAATATCTTTATCACACCATTGTCTTTGAAGGTATTCATTTATCACAAAGGAATAGTTTCTTTTGTTTTTATGACTGAGAATTTAAGCTTTTGATTTATTCTTAGGGTGTGTGTAAGGTTGTGGCTTTCCTCCCAAATGCTGCTGTTTATGCTGAGACAATCTCGTTTTTCTTTATCAAAGTAGAAAAACTGCTCTTCCAGTTTATTCCTGATCCAAGTAAAAATGCTGTGGCTCCTGTGCATTGGGAGAGAGCTTAGAAATCCTGAATGTTCCCAGGGCAGGTATGTTTTTGTTAGTGTCCCTCTAACATGTCTGCCTGGCTTCTTGGCTTGGACATGTTCAGGTAGCTCAGACTTTTTGAGAAAAAATTCATTATTGTTGCACAACTGATTGTTAAAAATGTGTATTTAAAAGTAGGCTGAAATTGACCTTTAATTTTATTATTTTCCAACTGAAATCATGTAGACTTACTTGCCTTTTACTTAATTGCATTCAAAATTGAAAAATCTTAACCAGAGTTTTCTTTTTTCTCTTCTACCAGGCTAAATAGGGTAGTTATTTGTTCCACAATTACTTGAGTGCCTGCCATTTACCAGGAGATGGTCTGGGCATCAGAAGACATACCGGCAGTTTTTGTTATTTCATACTTTCCAGGTCCACTTCTCCAGGATAGGCATCAGTAATCCACTCTTGGAAAATCAAATGTTCTCTGCAAGAATGCTTACTGGTGGCCTGCTTTTCGATTTTTTTTTTAAGCTTAGTTTTTTAGAGCAGTTTTAGGTAAACAACAAAATTGAGAGGATGGTACACAAATTTTCCAAAAACCCTGCATATGCACAGCTTCCTGCCTTGTCAATATCCCCCAACCAGAGTGGGATATTTGTTACAGTTGACGAACCTACCTTGACACATCATAATCACTCCAAGTCTATAGTTTACAGTAGGGTTTACTCTTGGTGTTGTACCTTCTGTGGTTTGGACAAATGTATAATGAAATATATCCATCAATATAGTATCATACAGAGTATTTTCACCGCCCTAAAGTCCTCTGTGTTCTGTGTATTATCGAACTCCCCTAACCCTAGTGATCACTGATCTTTTTATTTCTCCATAGCTTTGCCTTTTCCAGAATGACCTATAGTTGGAGTCGTATAGTATGTAGCTTTTTCAGGTTGGCTTCTTTTCCTTTATTAATATGCATTTAAGGTTCCTCCATGTCTTCTCATGTGCTGAACATTCCACTGTGTGTATGTACTGTGGTTTATTCACCCATTCACCTGTAGAAGAACTTCTTGGTTACTTCCACGGTCTGGCAATTACGACTAAAGCTGCTATAAACTTCCATGTGCAGGTTTTCATACGAACGTAAGTTTTCAGCTCCTTTGGGTACATACTAAGACACGTGTTGGCTGGACCATACAGTAACAGTATGTTTAGTTTTGCAAGAAGCCACCCAACTGTCTTCCAAAGTGGCCGTACTATTCTGCATTCCCACTAGCAATGAATGAGAGTTTGTGTTGTTCCACAGCGTTACCTTACCAACGTTGGTGGTTGTCAGTGTTCCAGAGTTTGGCCATTCTAACAGGTATACAGTAGTATCTGGTAGTGTTGTTTTCATTTGCATTTCCCTGAATGTGATGGGGAGCATCTTTTCATATGCTTATTTGCCATCTGTCTCTTCAGTGAGGTGTTTGTTAAGGTCTTTGGCTCATTTTGTAATTAGGTTGTTTATTTTCTTACTGTTGAGCCTTAAGTGTTTTGTGTATTTCAAAAACAGTCCTTCTTCACATGTGTTTTTTGCAAATATTTTCTTCTAGTCTGTGTCTTTTGTCATCATGCTCTTGACATTGTCTTTTGCAGAACAGAAGTTTTTAATTTTAATGAGGACCAGTTTACCAATGATTCCTGTCATGGATTTTGTCTTTGGTGTTGTATCTAAGGCAGCAAGCATCACCATATCCAAGGTTATCTAGGTTTCCTATGTTATTTTATAGGAATTTTATAGTTTTGCATTTTACATTTGTGTCTGTGATCCATTTTGAGTTCATTTTTGTTAAATGTGTAAGGTCTGTATTTAAATTCATTTTCTACATATGTATGTCCAGGTACAGCACCTTTTGTTGAAGAGACTATTTTTGTCCCATTGGATCATCTTTGCTCTTTTGTCAAAGATCAGTTGACTGTGTTTATGTGGATTTATTTCTGGGTTCTCTATTATTTTCCATTGATGTTTTTGTCTAATCTTTCACCAATACCATACTGGGAAAGCTTTGAGTTTCCAATCATTAAGTATGATGTTTGCTGTATATTTTTATAGATAGTTTGACAGTTTTTATCAAATTGAAAAAGTTCCCTTGTATTCCTAGTTTACTGAGTTTTTATCATGAATGGGTGTTGTTTTTTTTAAAATGCTTTTTCTAGTCAGATGATCATGTTATTTTTCGTTTTTAGTCTTTTTGATACATTACATTAATTGGTTTTCAGCTTTGCATACCTGAAATAAATTCCATTTAGTTATCATGTATATTCTTTTAGGATTCAGTTAGCTGATATTTTGTTAGAGATTTTTGCATCTATGTTCATGAGAGATATTGGTCTATAGTTGTAATATTTTTGTATGGTTTTGGCATTAGAGTCGTGTTGTCCTTTTAGAATGAGTTACGAAGTATTTCCTCTGTTCTTCTAAAAAACATTATAAAGAAGGTATCATTTCCTCCTTAAATGTTTGTAGAATTCACCAGTGAACCCATCTGAGTCTTGTGCTTTTGTTCTGTAAATTAATTATTGATTCAGTTCTTTAATAGATGTAGACCTATTCAGATAATCAATTTCTTCTTGTGTGAGTTTTGGCAGATTTTGTCTTTTGTGGAATTGGTCAGTTCAATCTAGATTATTAAATTTGTGGGTGTGAAGTTTTCATAGTATTCCTTTTATATCCTTCCAATTTCCATGAAACCTATACTGATGACCCCTCTTTCATTTCTGTGTTTTCCATTATTTTAAGTTTTAGCATATGTAGTATTGAGAATTCTGAACAGGGAAGTTTTGATAAGTCATCAGGGGAGATAGCTGGTGCTCTAGGATCCACAGGTGAATGGAGCTTGCATATCCTTCTTTGCATTTACAAATCTCCTTACATTTATAAATTTCTTTTCTATGACCTTGTTACTCAAATTGAAGTCCCCAGACCAGCACCATTGATAATACCTGGAGGCTTGTAAGAAATGCAGAATTTCAGACCCCACTTTAGACTGACTGACAAAAAGAATCTGTATTTTAACAGGACCCCCTGTGTGAGTCTTATGTTCCTTAAAGTCTGAAAAGAATGGTCTAAGAAGCATCTCAGATAACTTTTTAAAATAATTAAAAATCTCCATTACATTTAAGGGTAAAGGTTATCATTATCCGAATTTCCTTTAAGCTAATCATGTCCAGTGGTTTTCTTGTAGCTTTATTGTTGTGTGTGGAATTGTATGGTGGGATGATGCATTCAGGACACATACATAGTGGCAGAGAAGGGCTCCCTGACTGTGACACCTGATATACCTTTCTCTGCCTCTGCTGTATCTTAATTGCATGTCCTCTTTCTTGGCAGTCTGTGCTTTTCAAAATGTCTGCATGATTCTGATAACCTATTAAAAGAGTTGGGATGTAATTTGATGCTTTTCTCATAAGTAACTTTGATTTCATTATTTTTTTGTCATTATTTTTTATTTCTACACAAGAAACATATTTTCAGGCTGCATAACGTTCATTAAACCATTTGAATGTCATGATGCATGTGGCATCAGGCTAAATCCATGCAATTGAAATCCGTGGTACAAGCCTTCATGGAGGCTGTAGCCTAATAGGTCAAATGATGAGCAAATCAGAAATTAGAGTGCCGTGTTGGTAGGAGACATCACAGGGGGAGTCCTAGGTATTAAGTGGATCACATAGAAAGGATTGGGGACATATTGAAGACTTCTTTCTGGGAAGAATATTTAAGCTGGGAAAGCTACATAAGTCGTCTCACATTTTTAAAGTTTTGTAAATAATCCTGTATTTATTATCCACAGGTGATTATATGTTGAGTGAAAATTTCTGGGAATAGAATGATAGAATCAAAGATCTGAGCATCTGAAATTTCTAGTCCATGTTATTACATGGCTTTCCAGAAAACTTGTACTAAGTTAGATATCCAGCGGCATTGCCCTGGGGGGTGCCGTTTCACTGTGCCTTTACTGGCAGTGCATGCTCTGCAGTTCTTGTTGAGAATAAATACTCAAGGATTGTCCTGCCCACTTCCCTTTCTCCCACCTCGTATGATTTTTGCTTTACTCCTTTTAGAACCAGCCACAATCTAAGTTGGGACCATTGTCCAAGACTTAGTAATGAATGAGATTACTGGGTGTCCTTTCAGTAAAATGCTGGGCTTGTCTAGTGGGCCCTCTAGTTAGACTATATGGGTTGTATGCCTTTTCCTCACTGTTTTTATTAGGCTGTTTGGCAGCACTGTGAGGGTGGAAGTCAACTGATTGGCATGCAAATAATTCTTGCATCCATAATAATGCAAAAAATTTGATTTCCACTCTGCAGAAGAGATATCCCCAGCTATTTTATTGCCCTATAGAGGAGATACCTAAACTTCCTTTCTGTTTTTGGTATTTTTAGTGTTCCAGGAATTTTTTCATGGTGCCACTAGGCCAAAAGGAAGACCTAAGAGTTTCTTTTATTAAGCTAGGTCCAAACAACTTAGTGGTGGTTTGTGCGCTGTCCCCATTAGTTCATTGAGGCACTTTGAGTGCTCCCGTGCTCATTTTGCAAAGACTTCTTATGCTAGATTCTCCATTGTTGCATCTATTAGCAAATTCATTTCAGTAATCCTATTTGCCAGTATTCAAATTCATACTGATATCCTCATTAATAAATGAACTGAATAATATCTTTGGCATTTGTTCATTTTATATTTTCATGAAAGTAATGTTTTTAAATTTTTTGAAAATTATGCTTTAGCACCAGTTAAAATTTTTTGTTAATTTATTAAGTAAGTAGATAAATTTTAATTTATTTGCACTCCATTTCCTTATCTCTCAGTGCTTTCTCAAAGGCTGTGAGAATTTAAAGTAAAAACGCATCTGGAGAAACAGCACCAAGCTTTGCAGGGGAATGGGCAAGGTGGGCAGGGATGCACAAGCCTCAGACTATATACAATGCTATTGTTAAGGAGTGTTTTTGGAGGAAAACACATACAAACAGAGAAGTAGCACAGCACACACAGTTCCCCAAGCTCAACCCCAGAGAAATGCTTAGCTAGGCACACTTGGTTTGGGATGTGCCTTGGAAATGGCTCCAAGAGAGGCATTTCACCCCATAATGTTCAACATATTTGCTGGAACCTCTGGGTGACTGCGATACTGGGAGCTTCCAGCTGTTAGCCTGGGAGCCTCTGTTCCCTGGCAGCTTGTTTTAGCTTATCCTTCGTTCTTAAGTCTGACCTGCTCAGCTAGCTCCTTGGAAATGGGGTAAGGGAAACAGGAGAGTGAGCCTCCAGGGCCATGTGGGTATTTCTTCGCTTGTTTTCTAAGAAGATGAGATGGATGTAGTTGTCAATAATTTTTTTTTATGATGGCAAAATCCATTTAATTTCTAAAATCCACTATCCATACACTAATATTTTGAGTACAAAACAGATTCATTTTTCATGGCTAGTAATACTTCACAATAGTTTGAAAATATATTCATAGTTTGATGGGGGAAAATTCTCTTCATCTTATAAAATAAGAATATAAAAAAGGCCCAGTATTTTCCAGATGTTTAAACATAAATTCCTATATCTAATTTCAGATGGCAAGCAGTAGGTTTAACAGCTACAGTATTCTTGTCACTCCAGAGACAGAAAACAGAGGCTGTGCCTCTTAAATAAACTTTTAACGTGATTAAACCTAAAAGAGCATAATCTGTAACAGCCAAAATGACAAAATGTCAAAGAAAATTCATAAATTCCAAAGCAACCAGCTAAATGAATTGGAAATAGCATATATCCAAGAGCACTGCAATGAGAGCAGTTTCCTTACTGCAACCAGCTATGGTTGTCTTAATAAACTTAATTTGGTCCAGTAAAATGTCAAGCCACACAAACCAAGTTCAATGACCTTCACAAAATCTAAACACAGAATATAAGGCATGGACTCAAAATATAAATTATTTAATAAATTTCAAATCTCTAGAATTTTCACTTTTTCTACCAGTCCACATTTGACAATCTTTGCCAAGAGCCTCCTGTGTTTTTTTTTTATAATTTATTTTGGTATCATTTTTCTACAATTACATGTGCAATATTATGGGTATTAAACTACCCCCTTAATCAGGTCCCCCCCCCAACCCCATTACAGTCACTGTCCATCAGCAGTGAGATGCTATAGAATCACTACTTGTCTTCTCTGAGTTGTACAGCCCTCCCCGTGCCCCCCCAACATTACATCTGCTAATCGTAATGCCCCTTTTTCCCTCTTACCCCTCCCTTGCCACCCATCCTCCCCAGTCCCTTTCCCTTTGGTAACTATTAGTCCGTTCTTGGGTTCGTGAGTCTGCTGCTGTTTTGTTCCTTCAGTTTTTTTCTTTGTTCTTATACTCCACATATGAGTGAAATCATTTGATACTTGTCTTTTGTAGTTGCCAATAATTTTAATGTAGGCAACAATAATATAATTTTACACATTTTAATTTCTGTAAGCTTGATCTCCACGTGCGAGGTATTGTAATGGTAGAAATGACATTCCCCCCCCACCCCCCACCAGAGTGTTGCGGTCAGTTCTGAAAATGTTCTCCCCCCCAGTTTAAAAATTTTTAAATTATAACTGAAATTTGGATATAGGATAGGATGCATTTAGGATTGATCCAAGGACTGGGGAGTAAAAGGAGCTGGTATACCGGTGACAAAATTGAAAGAGTAGAAGTGTTGACATAGCAACATCAGGAATAGAGCAGGACTATGGAAAAATAAGATGATAATGGGAATTTATAGGTGTCTAGGGCCTGATGCTTTCAAGTAATTTTGAAAACCAGACTAAGTTTGGGAATGAGAAGCCTGGTAGAAACTTCATACCCTTTTTTTTCCAAAACTAAAGAATGGTTTACCTCTTGAATTCCTGTGCTCTCATTCTTGATCCAAATTCCTGTTATCACAGGAACAGTTGGTTTATGAAAGTTCTCTCTTGTATTATCAACTCACTGAATTAGTGTTACCTCTGTTGGTGGATCTGTTAGGATATGCCTGCAGTAATTCCTGTTGGCTAAAAAGCCTCATGTGAAGGGAACCCACGGGCATGTACTAATGCCATTCATAGGAGCTAGTGATTGAGCTCAAGTGTGCGTTGGACTGTGATATAGATAACTATGAAAGGGTTGTGCAACTAGAGTATTGTAGACTTGAAACTGATCATAAATTCACCCTTCTTGTTGCCATTATGAGATGAGTTATTTCCACTTGCCAGGTAAGAATAATACTGCAGGTAAAATCTGACATGACTTTTTGTCCTTCAAAAATCTGCTTTTTGAACTGTCAATGGCTTACGTTTAGTCAATCTTCTTGCTATAAAATTGGATCATTTTTATGGCATCTAAGAGGTAGAGCAGCCGATGCAGTTACTAATAGACACAGAAGAACAACTCAGTTGAGACAAGAGCTTTAAAGTTGGTTGAGTTTTGTGAGGAGTGTTTTCTCACTTGTACCACACAATGTGAGCCATGTATGAGCTGCATAAACTGTACTTTCTCATTTTTAATCTACTTATGTTTACTTCATCAGCATAAAGATGATGATTATAAATATTTGTTGAGTGCTTACTATATGTAAGGAGCTGTCCCAGAGTTTTGCATATATTGCCTTGTTTAAAATCACTCTCAAGAGGGGGTATTATGTTTAGTACAAATGGTGTGGGGAAAACAGTGTAGCACAGAGAAGGCAAATAGTGAATCTGTGGCACCTTACTACACTGACGGACAGTGACTGCATTGGGGTATGGGTGGGGACTTGATAATATGGGTAAATGTAGTAACCACATGGTTTTTTCATGTGAAACCTTCATAAGAGTGTATATCAATAATACCTTAACAAAAAAAATCACTCTCAACAGGAATATATTGTTACTCCCGTTTTAGGGATGATTGTCTTTCCCGAGGTCACGTATCTGTTAAGTGCCAGTCATGGTTTAGACCTAAGCAGTCTGTCTGCAGAGCCTGATATGCGGAACCTATACACTGCTGATCATGCATGTGTATGTGTAGAATGCCTGATGCAGTTTTTATTTCTCCTTTGAAGGCCTTCCCAACATCTGCATTTCTTCTCTCTGAGACCACTTTAAATTTGCTCTCATCCTGGTCAATGAGACCACCACTGTCCTTAGTTGGGAAATGGTGTATCAGGAATGCATTTGGGTGTAAGTGACAGAAAAGCTCATTTACATAGGTTAAACAATTAGGGGTTTATTTTCCTTAAATGATAAGAGGTCTGGAGGCAGGTGGTTGAGGGCTGGTGCAGCTGCTAAATACTGTTGATTAGAACCTCAGGCCTGTTCTTTGCACTCTTCTATCCTCACGGTGTTGGCTGTTGGCGTCATCCTTGTAGTGTGTCAGCAAAATGGTTATTGCAAGTCTAAGCATTAAGGATGCATTCCAAGCAGAAAGAGGAGAAACGGATGGAGGGATTTTAACAAGAGGCAGCAGCCTGTTTCATCCTTTTCTATTAGAAAATAGTAGCTTTTCTAGAAGATTCATGTAATTGGCTTTTGTTTTATGTCCTATTGCCCAGAACTAGGGCACATGGCCGTTTCTATAGGCCGTCACATGGAATCATGTTATCCTGACAGGTTTAGACCAGTCACAGTTTCTCACCTGGGACTGAGATAGGGATATGTAGGACAACAACCCTCAGAAACTGAGGTTGTATTGACAGAGCAGAAAGCAGGTGGGTGGGGAGGATAGCGGGAAGACAGTTGACAGAATTGATCACAGGATGACTTTCAGGCATGCCAGCCAGCCCTGTGGTCAGGATTTGGAATCCTTGTAGTCATGCTTGTGGTCAGGATCTAAGTGCTCATCCCTGTGAGAGTTTCCAGGGTACACTTGTTGCCTTTTAACTCAGATGAAGTGGCTCAATTCCTGCTTTGTGTTGAAGGCCCTTCTACAATACTTGTGTCTGGTTTCTTTGGATCTGGGAGTTTGCTTGCTCTTTACTTTCTACCCATTCCAAAACATTTCAAACATGAGAGTCCAGGAATTCCAGGCTAGTGACTGAGGCCTTGTTACTTGTTGGCAGGTTTCTCTGATGTGATCTTTTGTATGAAAGTATAATCTACTGGAAGATTTTTTTTATTTCCTTGCCTGAGCTGCTCACCAGGTTGCTTTACCTATTCTGTTTTGAACCTTCTTAGCCCAGTAGTTTTGTTCATTGTGTTCCTAATCACTGGCCAGGAATGATTTTAAGATAATCAGGAGTCTGATTATATGCAAAAGCATATAAAAATGACAGTAGCATGTCAGCAATGCTTTACTAATAGTTGACATGCAGATAATTGATCAATGAATGCCTATGTAAAACAAGAGCAACAGGGCTGAGAAATCCTTGAGGGTTTTTTTTTTCCCCCCTGGGAGCAGAGACTCTGAGTTATGTCAATGGTTAGTGTTAATAGATTTAGCAAATATGTATGTGACACAGTTACACTAAAAACTTGCATTAAAAGTTATTTGGCAGCCTTTCAATGTGTTGACTTACCAAGGTATTTATGATACATGTCATAAATACCTAGAATGTAGTTGTAGTAGGTTTTAGGACATAGTTCTGGTTTTGATCTTCACTTATAATAACTTTTTGGTTTCTTTTATTTCTGAATTTGCTTTTTATATCTAAGAAAAAGGATTGTCTAGTTCCAAAGTTCAGGAGAGTCAAGGAACCTCAGATCAAAGAAGTGGGTCCAGGATTATGAAACAATATCACAGGGTCGTGTGGTACTGTAATTGATCTATACACTTGTCTGAGCTCTTAAAGGGCAGTGAGTGAAAAGAATCTCATTCATCTTTGTGTCTCCTATGCTAAGTATTCTACATATATTTGGAGAATGAGGTAAACCATTTAAGTTGACTTGGTTGGGTGGCTCAGCTCCAAATCTCTGCCTTGCATATACCATGATGTCTTGTCCTAGTACTGGTGTCAAAACCCTAACAAGCACCTAGTAAGGCCCAGCCTCTTGCTGGACATCCTCCCTTCTCTGTCTTGTCCCTGGGCCTCAGCAGTGTCTCCTCACAAATTCGCTGCTCTGGCTTTCAGTTTCCTCTTGTTATCTACCACCCTTCTCACCCCATTTGGGGATTTTCCTCTCTTGTAAGGCCAATGGTGTTTTTAGAAAGTAGGCCTATTTTTTTTCTTACATCCAACATTTTGAGGTGTTGATAGTAAAAGTTTTCTGTATAAGCTTAGTTTGCCATGTTTCTGTGTATTCCTTGTCTTAAGCAGAGTACCTTACATACATTTAAACCTTTTATGGCTAATTCACTGTTATCAACTGTGTGTACATTAACCATCAACACAGAGGCTTGAGACAATCATGATTTTCTTTTTCCTCATGATTCTGCAGTCTGGACTGGATCAGGTGGGTTGTTCTTCAGCTCCAGCTGCTACCTGTTGGTTGGAGTTTCCAAGATGGCTTCTTATTCACAGGTGCTTTTTCGAAATGGATTGAACATGCCTGGCCGAGTGTCTCTCTCCAGGGCTCTCATTGCTAAGGGCCGGGACAGCGAGCCACACCACGGAAGCCACACCCCTGTGCCTCTGCCCTGCTTGTTAGTGTTGCTTTGGCAACGGCAGATGCTTGCCCAGGTTCAGAGTCAGATGTTCAAGGGCTTGGATGTCAGGGCTATGGTTTTTTATTTTGAGGTAACATTAGATTTACCCCAGAAGTTGCAGATATGGTCCAGGGTTCCCATATGCCATTCACCCAGCTTCCATTAATGCTAATGTATTGCATTAACCACAAACTAAAGATTAACATCAGTACTATTTACTATATTACAAACTTTACTCATTTCCTACCGTTTTCTACTAATACCCATTTCTGTTCCGTAATCTAAATCCAGGGTCCTGCATTGTGTTTCGTTGCCACGTCTCCATCTTTCCAAGTCTTTCATGACCTGGATACTTTTGAAGAGTTTTGGTCAGTTCTGTAGATTGCCTCTTGATTTACACTTGTCTGGTGTAATGGATTTTTTGGCAGGCATGCCACAGAAATGATGTGCCCCTCTTAATGCCTCATATCAGAGGCATGTGATGTCAGTATGTCTTATTACTGGTACTGACAACCTGCTTCACACTTGATTAGAGCAAGTTTCCCAGGTTTTTTACTATAAAGTTACTATTTTTCCTTTTGCAATTAATAAATATCTTCAGGTAAATACTTTGAATTTATGCAAATATCCTGTTTCTCTTCAAACTTTGGCTCACTCTCTTTGTACGTGTTGGTGAGTTTTTATCAGCAACAGTTATTCCTGTGGTGGCCTAATGGTGATTTGCTATTTCCCTCTTCCCTTTGGCATTTATCAATTGGAATTCTTTGTTTGGAAGAGCTGTCCTTTTCCACTTACTTATTTATATCATTATGAATGCACAGATATTTTATTTTCTGGATTACAATCCAACACAGTTGTTTGTTTTATTTCCCAAATTATTCTAGCTTTGACCATTGAGAGCACAGACTGGTTCCTGGGGCTTTTGACATATTCTCATCCTGTTTGGGCATTCTTAAGTTCTGGCATCATAGGGTGCTCTAGGCTTATGCTGTATTTTCCCTGCCCCAGCCTGGTAATGAACCACTTCAAGGAGCCTTGGCTCCATTTATTGGAGAATCGTACATTTAACCCTTGAATGTGGGTTTGTGCTATGCAGGTCCATTTGTATGAGGATTTTTTTTCAGTAAATATATTGGAAGAATTTTGGAGAATTTGTGACAATTAAAAAAAACTTTTAGCTTACTGTATTATAAGATTACAGTATATAATACATTTAGCAAGCAAAATAGGTGTTAATCAATGATTTATGTTACCTGTGAGACTTCTGGTCAACTTGTATCAATTTCTTCAAGGCTGTGGCAGTGGAAAGAGCCAGGAAGGTATGTGTACTAAGTCATGCGTCCACACAGAGCTGTATGTACTTCTGTATGTATCTATCTATGTGTGTACTAAAACACCATGTGTTCATGTTGATGTCTTAAATTACAGCCCAGGTTCATTCTTTCTTCCTGTTTTCCTTATTTGCAGTTTCTCCGACAGTTCTCATTATCTACAATATGTTTACTTATTTGTTCAAACCTAATATACATATAAACTGCTTTCAGAATTGTAACCTGCAATCCTATGAGAAACAAATTTCCTAGAGTACAGAATTTTTATATAGTTCTTGTTGCTTTGAGCCTTACAGTAGTATCCAGTCAAAATACTGTTCTCCAAAGTTACTTTTAAGGTGCTATTTTTTGAAAAACCAAATGGTTGTTAACAATTGTGTTCAAAGTAGGACTAAATGAAGAAAAATAGAGAAGTATGTAGCTATTTTTTTGAGGAAATTGTGTTTGTGTTAAGTGTGTTTCTCTGAATTCCTGGGCTTTTTGACTTTTGGTTGCTCAGAAGTATTTTAGATAGTTTTGATTTAATTTTCAGTTTGCCAGAAAGGTGAAGTAATAGAGTAATACAATATTTATATTTTTCTATTTGTATATTATATTGATATATTATTAACACTATTAGAAATAGGCAAGAATTTTTTAAATGTCACTTTTGGTATGCACATAAAAAATTAGATTACAGTATGTATAAGAATGGCACATTATGTATTTTCAGCCTGATCCCTTTCACCAATTGTTTTAAAATAACTAGGTAACCTATTTTTCTTACGTTAAAGATGATTTTACTAAAATGTTATAGTATTCTTGTAGAATGTCAGTGGTGAATATATTAAATCTCTTTTACAGTGACCAACTTATTATAGTGTTGTTTTCTAGAAGAGGCTGTTTGAGAAATTTGGGGATCCAGTGTCTACTATTTACATACAGCCAAATTAAAAGAAAAATGAAGGCTAGGAGAGAGAAGACCTTGGAGCCCAACAGATTTTTTATCTCTAGTGGAGCATCTAATTTGGATAGTACATGGTAGTGGCTGAAATGCTGAATGAACTAAGATTATGACTGAGTAGGGGCAAATTGGAAATGATTTAGTGAAGATGAGGCTAGAATAGGATTTTGGTTAAAACAGAAACTTATTTGAATTCAAAAGCCATTGCAAGAAGAGAGAGAGTGATTGCATATTTAAAAGAGTTTAAAAACAATAGCTGTTATATTTGCACATATTTCTTTCATGAGTCATAACTCATAGAAAAATGTCTGTATACACAGTATCATTCTAGTCAACTTAAAAATAACTCCATTAGATAAATATCTGGGTAAATGCCATATAAATAGCCAGCTTACTGAAAAAAAAAATCCAACATATATTATCATTTATTATATGTTAAGTAAATGCCTTCCTAGAGAAAGTATATACTGTCAAAAGTGTAATGAAAATGGAAATAATAGTCATTGCTTTGTGTTCATGCTGTGTCTACCAGAAACAGTCAGGTTTTAATGTATATACTTGGTGGGTTTGCCAGGTAACAAGATTCAATCGGTCCTGTAAATAATTGCTGGTTTGGTTTCATCAAAGTTATATCTATAAAAAAGTTCACTTAAAAGATAGAGCACAGAATGGGATCTCAGAAAATCTTTAAAAATTATTTCATTAGTTTGATGGTGTGACTCAGATTAGAACGGCAACTGCCACCAGCATCTTAATATTAAATTACAGTAGGCAATGTTATCAAAACAAAAAATGATTATAGATTATTCCTGTCCACCTGTGTCCCCTTTTCCCCTTCTCAGCATTAACATTTTTATTTTTACTTGTCTCTTTTTTTCAATCCTTCCGGTTTGCCCTCAATCTTCAAGGAATTTATTTGAAAAATAAATAAAGGGAAGTAAAGGAGTCCTCAAAACATGTTTTTGAAGTGGACTGAAGATACATATATATTCAAAATCACTCGTCCTTTTGTCTAAATAACTACCTATTTTAGCCCTTCCTCATCACAGAGTCTTTTATGAATGGACAGGTTTTTAATACAGAATTATGTCAATACATTACATATCCCAATATATTCACTCTGTTTTTGATAAAACTAGACAGTATTTGAAAACATGGGAACCTAATCCAAAACTAATTACCACAAAGGCATCAATTAGGATTGTATGGTAATTATGTGATAAATGCTTTATTCTTTCACAAAGTAGCATAAAGGAAAAGGCTGTGAGTCCTGAACGATGTAGTTATTGTGAATTACAAGTCAGTTTTTGGCCTTTGTGCATAGCTGAGGATAAGATATGTGGCTTGGTTGAATGAAAAAAAAAAAAAGAAGAACTAATGGTGAAGGGTTGGTTCTGGACAGTGTCAGGTTTACCTGTGTAAGAAGATACATATATTGTGCTGAGATTAACAGTAACTGTAAATATGTGTTGACAGCTGTACCCAAAGTGTATTTTTTGTTTTAATTTTAAACTCAATATATTTTTTTCATGGAAACAAGTTATAATAGTGGTTAAAGTCTCAGACTAGCCAATAAAAGCCCACTTAATGGATAATATAGCAGTGTTATAATACTCTAGTAATCAGATATTGTTCCTGGCTTCTGAAATTCTGGCAGGAGGCATGCGATCAGGACCCTAGACGTGGCAGTGTGGCAGGTTTCAAGGCAGTGGAGGAAACACCCACAGCTGTGGAGTAACACTAAATGTGGTGACTTTTGCATATTTGGGCCCTAAATCCTGCTGATGAGTAAAACTGCCAGTGTGGTATATTATAATTAATTTTTCTTCTTTGGGCCTCATTTTATTAACTCTCCACTTTTCTAATAAATCATAGGCTACATTATAATAATTTTCCTTTTTTTTCCCCTTCACATAGTCATTGTGCATGAGCAATGGTAACTTTCAATTGTGAAAGCTAATTATAACGTGAAACTGAAATCTGAGTGTTTTTGAAGAAGCTTGGAACATATTGACAGCTTTTTCTTTGGAAATTAATTTCTTTTATCTTTGTTCAGTATTTTAACTTAAGCTTTTAAAATAACTGTTTTTCAGAAGAGCTGTTCTTCTTTCCCCTAATGTCAAAATTCCACACAGTGATAGCAGGCTAAGTTTTCACTGAAGGTTGAAAAGTAATTCTCCTTTTTTGATGGCAACATTGTCAAAGTCATGATAGAATGATGCAAATAATTCTGGTGGGCTATAACTATTAGTAGCCTACACATGTAATTTCAGGTGTATTCAGTCTATGCAAGTTTGAAGTTTAAGTGGCTGATCTGATAGTTTGCACATGCCAGGGTTTTAAAGTTCATTATATTTTTATTGAAAGTTCCCTTGTAGAGTTTCTAAGAGATGACAAAATAAGCTGAATTGCTCTGATACTAAGGCTTCATGGTTTTCTTTCTCTCAGGTTTCTGCTCTCCGAAAGAATGCTGGAGTAGTTTCTTCCAAAGCTGTAAACTTCAAATTCCCTCTTTCTTTCCTTAAACTTTCCTAAGATAATTTCAATAATTTTGTGATTAGCCCTTGAAAGTACAAGATTTCTTTGCTATAGAGAGAAATAAGAATCATGGAATGTGAATGCTGTAATAGACATTTTGGCTTAGTTCAGATCAGTTAGCCACAGTTCTGTTCTAGTTTATTCTGACTGTAATTTTTGGCTAAGATCTAGATGTCATAACATTAGTATTAGATTGAAATGGTCACCTAAATTCATATTTGGCCTTTCTGTTCTCTTGATTTCACCCTGCACATCTTCATTCTCGTAGGTGGGATGCATCTCTGTCATTCTCCATTTGTACAGTTCTCCTGACTGTTCTTGAAGTGTTCAGGTCTTCATGGCCTCTTCTTGGGAGACACTGTAGAGTTGTACTGGATGGGTGTTTGGATAAGTTGATGCTCACATTCAGGAATGAACCCTGGCCTGACTGTAGCGTGCACTGCTTTGTCTCTCCTCATAGGAAGCTGTTCGGATTCTGGAGAGGTTGCCCTGGTGATGGAATCAGACTTGTTTCCCTTGATAAAAGGACAATGAGGATGAGAAGTATAGTGAAGTGTATTGTAGAGGGTGGTTGTTAACTGGGAAATTCAGACTTGATGGTCTGCATTGGTCCTAGGCCACTCAGGACTTCTGCTGTGACTGAATAGTTAGAAGTAGTTAACATGTTGAAGAAGGTATTTTATTTTTTTGTGAAAAAGCCATGGGCTTTTCATTTAATATGATACATAATGCAGACTACCTTGGCTTTTACCACGGAGCCTTTGAATAAACCTCCTGAAGAACAGAAGAACATGAAAAGTGACAATGTCTTTGAAATATAGTACTTAAAAATGCCATCTCAGTCTCTGGAATTGTAGGCAGAGATATATTATTAAAGAAAAAGACAATAGAAGTTGCATTTAGGGTTGGAGTATTTCAGTGACTTCAGGATTCAAAGTAAAGTGTTTTTATAATGTGAAACCTTATGATAATTGTGGATAAAATGAGAGTTCCTGTGGCCAGGATTCTCACCTGGCCCTAGTTGAGTAGCTCACTGCACACCTGTGGGCAGTACATGGCTGTTGACTTTATATAAAGAGCTCTGCCCAGTACTCTAGGCACGACATGTTGGTATGGCTGCAAGGCTGCAGGAGAGCAGAGTAGAGATTGGAGTAGTGGCAGCGCCGAGGACAGAGGCCCAGAGGATGGCTGTGCGGGACAACTGTGCAGAGAGGCCCAGAGGACAGCTGTGCAGACAGAGGGGCCCCAAGGCAGAGAGCGGCTTGCTGCATACAGACTCACTCTGAGTGAACGGGATTTTAGTGACTGACCTGCCACCTGGAAATAAAGTTGGGTATAACCCTTTCACCCCAAGAACGTTTTGCTGTCAATTTCTTTGGTCACATTGAATCCATAGCGAACTTTCCCGGGGCTGAAACCCATTGGCAAGACAATAATATACAGCCAAATAAGTATGTTTTCATTGCTGCTGCAGGGTACGTAGAGAGGAATGAGTATAATTTGCTATGCAAATTTTATTTGGACCATCAGTGATATTTATATATATTTGTGTGTGTGGATAAAATGAGAGTTCTGTGGCCAGGATTCTCACCTGGCCCTGGTTGATTAGCTCACTGCACACCTGTGGGCAATATATGGCTGTTAACTCTATGTAAAGAGCTCCGCCCAGTGCTCTGGGCATGACACCGTGGCACGGCTGCAAGGCTCCAGGAGAGCAGAGCAGAGGCTGGAGTGGTGGCAGCACCGAGGACAGAGGCCCAGAGGACGGCTGTGCTGGATGGCTGTGCAGACAGAGGGGCCCAGAGGCAGAGACCAGCTGGCTGCATGCAGACTCGCTCTGAGAGAATGAGATTTTAGTGACTGACCTGCCACCGTGGAAATAAAGTTGGGTATAACACTTTCACCCCAAGAACCCTTTGCTGTCAATTTCTTTGGTCACAGTGAATCTATGGCGAACTTGTCTGTGGCTGAAACCCATTGTCAAGACAGTGTGGAATCCATTTTAAATTTAGTTATGCACTTAATTAAGGAACAAAGACATGAAACTTAAATTTTAGGAGGATAAATTATTTTAATAGAATTGTCTTGCCAATGGGTTTCAGCCCTGGACAAGTTCACTATGGATTCAGTGACACCGAAAAGTGACAGTGGAATGCTCTTGGGGTGAAAGAGTTTATACACAACTTTATTCCAATGGTGGCAGGTCAATCGCTAGAATCCCATCCACTCAGAGCGAGTCTGCATGCAGCAAGCTGGTCTCTGCCTCTGGGCCTCACTGCCCCACAGCCATCTCAGTCTCTATCCTTGGCACTGCCACCACTCCAGCCTCTATTCTCCTGCAGCCTTGCCACCGTGTAGCCCAGAGCACTGAGCAGAGTTCTTTGTATATATAGAGTCAGTAGCAACGTATTGCCCACACATGTGTAGTGAGTTAGCCAACCAGGGCCAGGTGAGAATCCTGGCCATAGGGACCTTCACTTTATCCCCAAGAATGTTATAACCACAAGAGTAAAGACTAGGTTACCGTGTTTCTTTTGCAGTGAGAATTTTCATTACTATGAAAGTTCACGTTAAAAAGAACCTTGAGTGGGAAGATGGCGGTGTGAGCAGGGCGGCAGAAATCTCCTCCCAACACTATATTTATCTACGAAAACACAGAAAATACATCTATTCCTAAAAGACAGACGAGAATACACAGGAAAGCGCACCACGTGCAGCTACACCCGAGAGGACTCGGCACCCCAAGAGGCGGGTAAGATACGGAGCCGCGACCCGGCGGGACACGAGCCCTCCCCCACCCCAGCGCACCGGCGGGAGAAGAGGATTCAGAGCCGGGAGGGAGTGGAAGTACACCCCGCGAAGTAGCCAGCCCCGGTGATCTGCGCGGGGAGCGCTGACCCACATCGTGCAGTGCAGCGGAGATTGGAGACACAGAGCGGCAGGATCTGAGCAGGGAACGCGCCAGGGTGCTTGCAGCCGGCTCCCGGGAAGGAAAAAAAAAACGCGCGCTTTCTTCAGCGGTCATAAAGAGACAGGAGCCCAGCGGAGGAGCCGGATTGCCCCAGCACACTCAGCCCAGCAGGCTGGGAGTCCTGGGGAGGTTCAGACGCCTTAGCTGGCGACTGAGGAAGCGTAGCCATACTTAACACTTCTCACTGAGATCAACAGCCTCCTATTTGTTCCCACCCCTGCCAGAGCGATAAAGGGCCCTGCGGAGCGGTGCACTCACAGCTGTGGAATAGTGGGGCAATAGCGCCACCTAGAGCATTCCCACAGAATCTACGTCCGGTGGGCATTTTTGTTTTGTTTTGTTTTGTTTTGTTTTGTTTTTTCTTTTCTTTCTTTTTTCTTTTTTTCTTTCTTTCTTTCTTTCTTTTTTTTCTCTTTTTTTTTCTTCTCTTTTTAAAGTCTTAAAGAGCCCAGCTGACATACGTGACAACTATCAGTGACCAATTCTATAGCCATGAAAAGACAGAGGAATATGGTTCAGACCAAAATCAACCAGACAACCCCAGAGAGGGAGTCTGAAGGGATGGAAATGCACAGCCTCCCTGAAAAAGAATTCAGAATAAAAGTCATAACCATGCTGATGGACCTACAGAGAAATGTGCAAGAGCTGAGGGAGGAAGTGAGGGAACTGAGGAAAGACAATACAGAAATCAGAGAAGCGATCGACGGGCTTAACAGCAGAATGGATGAGATGCAAGAGACTGTTAATGGAATAGAAAACAGAGAACAGGAGTACAGAGCAGCTGAGGCAGAGAGAGATAAAAGGATTTCTAGGAATGAAAGAATATTAAGAGAACTGTGTGACCAATCCAAAGGGAACAATATTCGCATTATAGGAGTACCAGAGGAAGAAGAGAGAGAAAAAGGGATAGAAAGTGTCTTTGAAGAAATAATTGCTGAAAACTTTCCCTCGCTGGGGAAGGAAGTAGTCTCGCAGTCCACCGAACCTCATAGATCTCCCAACACAAGGAACCCAAGGAAGACAACACGAAGACACATAATAATTAAGATGGCAAAGATCAAAGATAAAGACAGGGTATTAAAGGTAGATAGAGAGAGGAAAAAGATCACCTACAAAGGAAAACCCATCAGACTATCA